>JAHRHZ010000047.1:5195759-5229095 GCA_024137785.1 Ginglymostoma cirratum | reverse complement strand
CCAGCCCCACGCCTTGTTATCATGGTGTGACCTAGTTTTCTTTTCAGGCAGTCCTGGGAAACTGAGGATGACTTTCTTCTGCTCTGATCTTGTGGGTCCTGGGGTATCTGAACAATTCAATGCTGGATCCACACACTTTTTTCTACAGGTGGAACAAGAGGTGAATAACGAGATGGTGAGTGTGATTCTTGAGGCTTCTCATGCTTCTTCCACCATTTAGTCCTGAGGGAGATGATCAAAATAGTTGGCTGCTTCACAACTGTGTGGGTGGTCCAATTCGGGTGGTCTTGGGCAAAATGATTCCCATGATTTGATGGGAATGTTGCATTTATTCAAGGGGACTTTGAGGACATCCAGAGGTTTCCTCTGCCCTCATGGTAACTACTTTCTGTGGCACAGCTTGGAGTAGAGAGTTTGATATGGGGGTCTTCTGTTAGGCATATGTATAATGTGACCTACCCAAATGCAGCTCGTGGTGACAACAAGTGCCTGGATGTTGAGGGACATTGAAAGAGGACATTGATATTGAAGTACCTACTCTACCAATGGATTTCCATGATTTTGGGAGGCCATGCTGGTAAAATTCCCCTAGGGATTTGAGATGTCTACTGTACAATTTCCATGTCTCCAATACATATAGGAAGGCAGATAACACTGCTGCCCTGTAGATCAATTAATTTAGATCTAGGTTTGGGATGTTTGTCATTAAGCACGCCATTCTTCAGCTGGCCAAAGTTTGAGCTTGTGTACAGGAAGTAATGTGGAGTTTTGATGTTGATGTCTGCCCTTATTGAGTAGAATCTCCTAAGACATGAAAAATTATTCATGTTATTCAGTGGCTCACAGTAGTTTTTGATAGTTGGACAATGAAAGTGTGAGGAGAGAGGAAACTGTTGTGCATTTAAGTAGTCTGGTAGAAGAGCTTTGCTTTCTACATATTTACCCTAAGTCCATTTCTTTCATATGTCTTTGTGAATACAATAATAATGGTTTAGAACCTGGCTTTAAGTCAGTGCACATTCAAGTTTAATCTGTATCCTGCAGCTTGATGACAGAGGCTGGGGTCACCTTGGTTCTAAACTGGAGATAGTGGTGACAAAGGTTGAACTTTTTCTCACTGATCCCGTAGATTAGCTCCACTCCAGAAGCAGCTCCATGGATTTGGGATGGAATGTTGCAATGTAGAAAATGGAGAGGAGTGTTGATGAAATGACCCAACCTTGCTTGACCCCAGTTAAACTAGTCTAGGAATTGTAGTGGGTCCAAGGCTTGCATGTCATTGTGCAGCAGATGAAGGATGATGATGAATTCTGCTGGGCAGCCAAATCTGAGAAGGGATCTCCATAATACCACCCAATTGACAGAGCCTAAGGCCTTTGTGAGATAAAAGAAACCATGTATACAAGTTGTTGCTAATGTATGCATTTTTCTCAGACTTGCCTTGCTATTAAGATCATGTCCACTGTGCATCTGATTGACAGGATCCACATTATGATTCTGAGAGAGGTTCCAGCCACTGGGAGGACGTAATTGATGAGGATTCTTGCAATGACTCCCTCTTTGATGGACAGCCGAGATACCCCTGTCTCATTATTGCAATAAGTTTGTCCCTTTTTTTTTTGAAGGTAGCCATAATTATGACATCTCAGAGATCTCCTGGCAAGCTCTCTTCTTTCTCGGTGAGGGAACTGAAGTTACACATCAATGCAAGTGTATTTTAATACTTCAGTAGGGGATTCCTGACTTGATGTCACTGAAGAAAGGAAACATACCTTCACTAACCAGGAGTAATCTACTGGAGTATAATGGTGCACCCATGAAAAATCCACCTAATTTTACACTCCATTAATTTAAGGGGAATGCTAAGTAAGTATCCAATATAGGGCGTCCAAACCAAGCTACTATCCAGGCAGTTGAAAACCTATTTCATTCTAATGTATTTTCCCATTGACCTTTTGGGACAGACTGATAATTGTGAAAGTATGCCAGTAAAAGGATTAAAGTCTGACATTTTTATCACATTTTTCTGTGCGTTCAAGATGTCCCTAAGTACTTTACAACAGTGAAGTACTATTGAAGAGTAATCACTGTTGAAATGTGTTCTTTCCCTGTTTAACCACTTTCAAGGGACCACATAATTCTAACCCGCTTTGCAAAAGAAATGTTGATCAACACCGCTTGCCGGGAAGTAAATTAAGAAATAAAATAATGCTTACTGGCACTTTCAGTAAAACTTAATTAAGAATACATTAATTAAGAGTGTCAAGATGTTTCAAGAAACTGGATAATACGTTCAATTGTGTACCAGATTCTGCACAAACTGATCTCAAACTATTTTCTTTTATTACTTAATTTACTGATTATTGTTTGTTCTTATCATTTTTTAAAAGAAGTAACATGTATTGATTTAAATCACCATAAAATACAAATGCACAAATCCAGCAAGATCTCATCTTTAGTCAAGAATACTTTGTGGTGAAAATTCTATGAAGTTTTATAACATTGTCCTACTATTCCAGTGAAAACAATGTTGTTTTCTGAACTTGTTATCCGCAACATCATTACTTAATCTGCGTAATTTGGCTTATTTGAGAACATATGTTAAAGCAAGTCATATAATTTTGGATAGAAGTTTCTGAACACAGTTTTGAAATTGTATCCTGTGACAAGTGATGAAGCAAAATATGAACAACACCAGCAAGAATAAAATGAGATAAAACAAAGCACTGAACTTTTCAGGATAAAATGCAGATTTAAGGAGCTGAAGCTGAAGTCTTTGCACTTAAATGGTCAGTGTGACTGATTCAGTATCCTTAAAAAGATATAAGAGAAAATACAACTAGCAATACAATGTTAGTTTGGATACTTAAAAACAGTACTGAACATACCCTGACAACCAGTATTACTTTGTAGCTTTTGAAGGTAAAACAGAATGGTCCATTTTCTAACATTTTTCTGCCTCCGACTTTGTTTTCAATGGAACAAAGTGAACACTAACAGATCTAAAGGGTAATAATGGAAAACCTGAAAGGTCAAACTGTTAACCCAAATTGGTCATCCAGTCTTATGCAGAGGAAAAGTTGTCAGCATACATCTTTCTTATTTGTGTTTGACAGCTAAGTTTCATAGGTGTTAGTTTTAGGATCCAAATAATAAAATATGGAAGCACGCACATTACACTAGATCATAAAGTTATCCATTGAACATTGTCCACTTGTTGCCTTTCACTTACTGCTATTGTGAAAATGTAATGAATTTCCACTTTATCCCCTTACTGGATTGCTAGATAATTAAACATCTCCATTTTTAGACTAGCATATGCTGGTGTAGCAATACTCCAACAACAATGTGACATGGGTCTATGCCCGAAACGTCAGTTTTCCTGCTCCTCTGATGCTGGTTGGCCTGCTGTGTTCATCCAGCTCTACACCTTGTTATCAACAATGTGACATAAATTAGTTTTAATTATTTGGAAAAGATGACAAAAGATGTTACATAACGGGGCAACATCTTGCTCAAACTTTTGTTTTGAGAAAATGTTGCATGATCTGTATGGCTGATTAAAAAAAAAGTTCACTTGTAAATGCTATTGATTGCACTTAGCAGGAGTTACTTTTCCTGCCCCTCAGCAGAGAATGTTCAAAATGGCAGTGTTAGTGCTATGTTGCTAAGAATTTGGAAATCAGTATTTCTATTCATAGATTTCTTTTTGTAATGAGAAAACAACAAATATTTTAATAAGGTTTGGATTTTTAATTATTTTATGCCTTAAGTAAAATAAATGTTTATGCCAAGTGGAATAAAGTAACAGCTTCTATAGAAACGAAACACAATACAAGATAACAAGAACTGCAGATGCTGGCGTCCGAGACAACACAGCGTGGAGTTGGAGGAACATAGCAAGCCAGGCAGCATCAGAGAAGCAGGAAAATTGATGTTTCGGGTCGGGACCTTTCTTCAGAAATAGGAAGAAATTATAAAAAAAGAGTTTCAGGGCAGAGGAAATTACCCATGGGTTGCAGTGAGGGAGCGATCCACTGAGGTCTTTCTGGAGGGAGGAGGACAACTTCTTCAAGGTAGGCATCCTTGGAAGAGGTTTCGCAGTGGGGTCATAAATCACTCAGAGATAGCAAGAACTGCAAATGCCAGAGTCAGAGATAACACAATGTGGAGCTGGAGGAAGCTATGAAGAGCTATGAAGAGAGGTTGAGTAGGTTAGGATTGTTTTCATCAGAAAAAAGGAGATTGAGGGGGGACCTGATTGAGGTCTTCAAAATCATGAAGGGTATAGACAGGGTTGATAGAGATAAGCTTTTTCCCAGGGTGAGGGATTCAATAACGAGGGGTCACACGTTCAAGGTGAGAGGAGAAAAGTTTAAGGGGGATACACGGGGAAAGTACTTTACACAGAGGGTGGTAGGTGCCTGGAACGCGTTGCCAGCAGAGGTAGTAGAGGCAGGCACGGTAGATTCATTTAAGGTGCGTCTGGACAGATGCATGAGTAGGTGGGGAGCAGAGGGATACAGATCCTTAGGAATTGGGCGATAGGTTTAGACAGTGGATTTGCATCGGCACAGGCTTGGAGGGCCGAAGGGCCTGTTCCTGGGCTGTAAGTTTTCTGTTTTCTTTGTTCTTTGTTCTTTGAACACAGCAGGCCAGGCAGCATCAGAAGAGCAGGAAAGTTGACATTCCGGGTTGGGACTCTTCTTCAAAACGTCAACTTTCCTGCTCCTCTGATGCTGCCTGGCCTGCGGTGTTTCTCCAGCTCCATACTGTGATGTCATGATACAAGATAAGTTTATGCTTCCATCACCGTTATACAAAACCATAAGATAATCATTGGAAAAATCACAATTACTCCATATGCTCACAAGATATAAAAGATATAGAAAGTAACTAATTAATAAAGCTGTCAATCATTATATCAATATCAATTACATCAAAGCATTCTTTTAACATATGCCCTATATTTCCAACATTCAAAAGATGATGGAGGAAGCAATTTATTATCTAATTTTCCTAGAGGAAACATTAGCACATTTAATTAAATTGTGAGACCATACCTACAATATGAAATTTAATAGCTTCATATATTGCAAACATTGTCAGCAGATGCACACATTTAGTATTGTATTGATGTGACATGATGTTATATGGCAAGGTCTTATAATATTTCTATTTACATATTTTAAATATATAGAAAAGCCCTCACCAATTAATGTTCACTGATGTCACTTTCACTGAGAAATGTGGTATATAACAGCATAGTGGTAGATGATTCCTTAACAAAGGATCCTGATTAATATCCACATACAATCAGTAGGAGACAACTATTGAAGAGCTGAGAATTAACAGACATTTATGAGCTAGCACATTTCAAATCAGATTTGTGGAGCAGCGAGCGTGTACATTGCCACCTGGTAATGAGTTTTCTGCATCATTGCTTTCAATGATAATTTTAAAGATGAATTAGTGGAGTGTATGAACAAACTTATAAAAGTAGCCTTTCTCTCCTTCCAGTAATGGAAATATGAGTCATTACCATTTATGTAAGTATCAAACACCAGCACACATTTTCCCATTTTGGGGATTCACTGAGGCTTCAGAGGACTGCGTTTTGTAACGCACATTCATAACAAAGGAATAAATGCTGAAGGAGAGCTTTTGACCAAGGATAGAAAGGCAGGTTTGATGACCATTGGAGCAACTATGCCTTCTTCACTCTTTGGATTAAAGCATCTTCCTCCTGCATTCCAAAAGAGTTTGATCCTTTGTTCCTGATCCATCAAATAATTGAAAGGGGAAAACTTGTGTTCCAAATTTCAGACCATCAAAAATCTTAAACTAATTGACAGCGAATACATAAATTACTTTCTGAATTGCAATCTCTTTGTGTTGACAAACATGATTGTCAACTTATTTATATTCTTTTATGGGATCCAAATGTCACTGGTAAAGTCAGGATTTATTGCCCATTCCTAGTTGGCCTTGAGAACATGATGATGAGCCATCTTCTTGCAGTCCATTCAGTGAAGATCCACAATTCTTCTAAATTTTCACTCAGTTGCACAAAGCAAAGTTCCACAAATAACAGCAAGGTCAATGGTGCCAGCAATGTTCCTTTGGTCATTTCATTGGTGTGGCTGTAGATTGGATAGTGTGGGGGTAATAATCAGTAGTTTGAAAGTGGCAATCTGCTGGCCATATATTTAACACTTTCCATATGTTGGCAGCTGTGGGAAATTACTGAAAAATCTGAGGGAGACAGATTGGAACATTTATATAAAAGTTAAACACTGCGGATGCTGGAAATCTGACACAAAGGCAGAGAATGCTGGAGAAACTCAACAGGTCTGGCAGCATCTGTGGAGAGAGATAAGAGAGAAACAGAGATAATGTTTCAGGTCTTCTTCAGAACTATGGAATATTTTATTGATGTTGAAAGACTAGAAGGTGTAGAAGGAGAAAACGATCTTATTGTCTATATCTATGATTTGGATGTATAGAGCTTCGGATTATTGCATTCAGTTTGGAGCACTCAGGGTAGGTGTATTGACCTTGGAAGAGTTACAACATAGATACATGATAATTATACAAGAGCTTTAAGGGTTAAATTATAAGACAAGTTTATACAAACCTATTTTTCCTTCAGTTTAGAAAACTTTGAGGATGATTTAATTGACATCATTAAAATGATTAAGGAATTTAATAACATAAGATTCTGTTACAAAACCATATTTATATCAAAAATGAACATTTCTTGAGTGGTCTGAAACCATATGGTAAGGTTGAAAAGACTAAACAAGATGATTGAAACAGCAAGTCTAAAGTCTTAATTCTGCAAATTATAAAATGTTGTCTCGCTCCTTCTTAAACAAGTTAGACAACTCTGACCAGAATATTATGAATGAATTTGCCCAGGTGTCCCATAATACCAAAGTGGTCAAATCAAGCTGGTACCAATGCAAAACAGTCCCAACGTTATTAGAAATAAAGTTACAATACTCCAAAACCTTAGTTACAATAACATTTAATACTAAACATACTATCTCTGACCCTATTTAGTCCCTTAAGGTTACAATACTCTTCTCTCTCTGCGTCTGCGAAGCTGCTTTCTTCCTTTCTGTTTGGATGGTCAGCTCATCTCTGCCACTTGCCATGCTGGTCTCCTCAGAAGACCTCTGAAGATTCCAAGAGAAGTCTGTAGGTGTACCTTGTTTTTATACATTTTAGATGGTTTTCTGGAACTTTTTATAGTTCTGGCCAGTCAGGGAAATACACTTAATAGTTTGAAATGGAATCAATCATTTGGATGGTTTGCTACTGTTTATTTCTTTGTGTAGCAGGACCCAGTGCCTTTCTGTCTGGGCCCTCCTTTCTTTAGTGGATAAATTGTTGGGGGTATGTCTGTCCAGGATAACTGTTCCCTTTTACATTATGCTAATATCATTAGCACCTGGCTGCTGTGTTTGCATTGTGTCTGGTGTGTGGGTTTTGTGATTTCAGGGTATACTTGGCCAATGTACCCAGCATCCATTGCTGTTTGGCCAAGTTAGCAATCAGTCTGTGTTTTAGCAGCCAGGGGGCTGATACAAAAGCCATCAGAAAGGAGCTGGACTACCTAGAAGTAGCCCACCAGAGACAGTCAACTTAAATGAGTGTCAATGACCGATCTCCTGAAACATTCACAAAACAACAAGAAATAATCTGGGTAATTTTTTTTAACAAAGTAAAAACAAAGGACAAAGTTTGTGGGTCTGGTTCTAACTCATGCTTTGCCAGGATCTCAGAACCTGTGTGTTTAAGTGGGTCTGGGTCAAGTAGTTAGACTCAATTACTTTGAACAACGGGCCTCAGTTGAGAATGAGGAATCCACCAGCTATGTTATTTGTTCACTTTAATAACAATAAGCCTCAAGCAAGGGGTTCTAAATGGAGGTCATGTGATGAGCATGCTAATCCTTTGTTGGTTAAATAACTTATGTTTCCAGGGACAGCATGTCAGGCCAAAATGACTATGGGCTGTATCTTAGGCTTTTCTTGGCTGAATGCCAGTTGCATTGACTTTTTTCAAGGATTTTTCCCTGTGAGGCCCAGTCAAATTTCTCAGTATATCTCATTAAACTCACTCAATTAATTACTGATTCCATCGCTATAACATCACACCTCATCCAATTCGATCCCTAACTTACCAACGTCCTTCCCGGAAAACTTGCCACTCAGCAGATATCCGCCAAAAGATCAGCACACACAGTGTTTGGAGCCTACTTAAAAGGCTGTAGTGCACTTGGATAAGCACCAGCTCACTGAATCTGCCCTGCTCAGTGATGGACGCTCATTCTGCAGATATCAGAGAAGACTCCTCTGCGCCCTCAACTGTTCAGATACTGACCCCTCAGTGGAAAGCTCAGTACAAGAACATTTGGGAGCACAGTCTGGTGAGCAACTTCACTGTAACAGCTCTGCAGCTATTCATAAAGGAAATGCCCAGGCCAGAGGACTGCCGGAGATCAAGCATCTGCTCAGCCCCTAGCAGGACAGGACCCCGTGATTTCGACAATCAGTGACTTTGTCCACATGCACAGGGAAGAGCAGGAGCGGCGGACGGGGATGTGGGACATAATGGTCCTCATTGCCCAGAGGCTGAAGCAGTGCAGCTGTGCCATGGGGTCTCAGCTGCCCCAAGCATATGGTCATCTGGCTGCCTCCACAGACAGGTTGGCAGCTGTCATGGAGTGCCAGGTCCATCACCCTCAGGCTCGGCTGGAGAGGCACACACACCTACGCCACATTGCCCCAACCATTTTCCATCAGTCATTGTGACCGAACCCATGGCAGTGGTGGTCAGAGGGTGGGGATCTGGTACACACTCCATGTGCTCTTCCTCAAAAAGTGACAGGGAGGTGCCAGGATGCATCCAGCCTAAGGAGGACCCACACCCACATCCTGTTGGGACACTGTAGAGGTGACTGAGCCCTCCACCTCCATTCTGCCTTGCCTCAACCGTTGGGAGTTCAAACTGGAGAGAGTCCGCTTCCTTCTGACAAGAAGACCCTCAGCATGTCTGGATGTTCAGGCACAAATGTTCCTGGGGTCACCCAACCAAACCTCCAGGGTGAATGGTTCCCTCCTTCCCAGCTGAAGAAACCAGGAGGACACTAAGACATAGTGAGAGGGAAAGAAAGAAAAATATCATTTGAAGGCACTTTGGTGCCTCTGGTGACTGCTCATAGTATATAAGTTTCCATTTATTTAAATTTGATTCAGTTTTGAACTACATCTGTTTGTTTGCTGTCTGAATAGCCCTGAATGTGACTGTGGCAGCCTGATGCTTAATTCCATGTCCTACAGGATATACCATGGATCAGTGTCTGTGTTGAGAGCCTGCTGCAGCATGTGAAAGCAAGATGCACAATTAAATTAACGCAAGCTCTTTTTTCTTTTAATTATAAGAAAATCTGTCTGTGTCTTTTACAGTTTACCAGTTGACCATTCACTCAATTAGTGAACAAATCATTTGAAAAACACATGTTGTAGTCAGTGGGGAGATAGAAAGAGAGTGGAGTTATTAATCTATTCCCTATGTGGGCACAAAAATGTAGAGAAACTGTTTCTTTTTGTGAGATATCCAGAACTAAAGTGTGCTATCCAAAAATTTAGAATTTGGCAGTTTAGAATTGAAATTAGGTTGGGCTTTTTTCCGCGAAAAAAGCTAGTGGAACCTTGGAACTCCCTCAAAGAGCCATGGTGCAGATCAATTGAAACTTTCAAAAGTTGACTGATTTTTTATTTGGAAAGGGAGTAAAGCCTTTGCTGTAAAGCAAAGGCTTGTGAATGGAGGAGAGGTGCAGATTCACAATGGTCCAATTTATAGTCTTTGTTATTGGTAACAGAAGAAATCTTTATTAATATATTTACATAGGAATTCTTACAACACTAAATACAACTAGCTCTTGGGGCTAAGTATGTCAATGCCTGGAATATATCATCCAGCACCACATGATACTTCTCTCTCAAAGGCGCACATTTAATCTAACCGAGACTTAAGGTTCAGAATCAACACAGGTATTTAAGTAAGGGAGGTCAACCCACAGCATACCATGTACAACAATGAATGTACATTTCTTTATGTTATTTGATACAAAAAAATAATTGTAACTCTCTTTCTAAGTGTTGATTCATAGAACTTGTCCTGGGATGTATTGTGTGGTGTAAATATAGGGTGCAAACTTAAAGATGGAAACTTTTATCTGTTGGTTGAAAAGCTGACTTGGCCTGCCTTCTCACACAACCAATCACAAGAGTTGTTTGAAACCATGTTGAAGCAGAAAAACAATGGACAGTTCCAATTCTCTACACAGAAGTCTGATTTAACTCACAAATATCACATGGATTGCCAGCAGGGCTCCAACCAAGAAGCTCATGATTGAAGAAATAATTCTGGGTATTTAAGCAATACACAACAACTTAATAATGTTCACCCCTGCAATTAACCCAAATGGTCGCTTAATTATCCTCGAAGATCAATACTTTTAACACCTTGCATGTTGTTGTTGCAATGCAAAACACAAATTGAAAACACACACAGATTAAAAAAAATCATTTTTCTGGCACAATTTCCCTTTCATTTAACTGAACAGGTTGTACTCTTTTTTTCAGGCTCCAATCTATCAAATGATTTTCTAAGAAAATAAAGACTCTCATGTTCTTTCCAGTTGCAGAGAGCAGAAAGGGGAGAATCATTATAGTGGTTCTCTTTTTTATGCTGTCTTTGTTTTTCTGGCTCTTCTGAACTGAGGTAGGAAAGTGAGCAAATGGAACAATTAGTAAAAGCACAAGAAAATGAGGGAAGTGGTATAAGTACACATCATTTCCCTTTTTGTATACTGGCTCGGTGTTCATAGTAGGGGTGATTGAAGACATTGTTGATAATCCTTGACCCATCCATTAAACATTGGAAGGTCTTAGAGGCTAAGCTAATAACTGGAACCTGGAAGTCTAGGGAGTGTCAAGCAAGGCAATGTGCGATCTCCATGTACAGGGAGAAGAATACATAGGACAAAATTATTTCTAATAGCTTTAGCAAAGCAATATAATCATTTGTAGACACACAGAAACTACGAGTATAAATAGGACGTGCAGCCCTTTGAGCTAACTCCACCATTCAATTTGATCATGATTGATCCTCCATCTCAATGTCACATTCCTAC
This sequence comes from Ginglymostoma cirratum, assembly GCA_024137785.1. Taxonomy (NCBI): domain Eukaryota; kingdom Metazoa; phylum Chordata; class Chondrichthyes; order Orectolobiformes; family Ginglymostomatidae; genus Ginglymostoma; species Ginglymostoma cirratum. Next base: position 5,217,886 of record JAHRHZ010000047.1, on the reverse strand, counting down.
TTTCGTCCCACACCCCTTCATGCCTTTAAAATCTAGAAATTTATCTTTCTCATTCTTGAATATATTCAGTGACTTCACTTCCACAGCCTCTTTTGGTAGAGAATTCCACAGGTTCACTCCCCTTTGAGTGAAGACATCTTTCCTCATCTCAGTACTAAATGGTCTACCCTATACCCTGAGACTGTGAACCCTTGTTTGAGAATCTCCAATCATGGAAAAATCTTTCCTGCATCTAGACTGTCCAAAACTATTACAATTTTAGAGTTTCAGTCAGATTTTCTCTCATTCTTCTGAACTCTAGTAAATACAAATGCAGTCAAAACAATTTCAGCAAGTCCTGCCATACTTGGTATCAACCTAGAGAACTTCTGCTACACTCCCACTATGGCAAGTATAACCTTTGTTAGGTAGGGGCACCATAACAGCACACAATACTCCAGATACAATCTCATCAAGGTCCTGTATAACTGCAGTAAGACATCCCTCCTTCTGAACTTAAAACCTCTAGCAATAAAGGCCAATATACTTTTGCCTTCCTAATTGCTTGCTGCATCTGCCTGTCTGCTTTCATTTACTGGTGTACAAGGACACCAAGGTCCCTTTGTACTTGCACACTTTTTAATATGTCACTATTTAAATAATACTCTTCTGTCTGCTTTTAACACCAAAGTGTATAACTTCACATTTAACCACATGGTAGGAGGATACATGAAGTTATAAAGTTTCTAATAGCCTTGGTTGAAGCCAAGATGAGATTAGCCATGATTATATTGAATTGCAGCAAACTCAAGGCACTGAATTACCTAATCCCGCTCCTGGTTCTTCTGTTGATGCAGTCTAAAAATTTGAGGTGGACCATTCAGGATTGATAAATTCGTAAAAGTTGTACAGTGCAAAAAAACCCTCTTCAGCCCAACTCACACAAATCAACCAGATATCCTAAATTAATTTGGTTCCATTTGGCAGCATTTAGCCCACTTCAGTACTTTTATAATTAAAGTGTGATGAATGTATGGAACGGTCTTCCACAAATGGCAGTGGATACTGGATCAGTTGTTCATTTTCAATCTAAGAAAATTAAATTTTCTGAGGAAGGGTCACTCAACCCAAAATGATAACTCTGATTTCTCTCCACAGACGCTGCCAGACCTGCTGAGCTTTTCCAGTAATTTCTGTTTTTGTTTCTGATTTACAGCATCCACAGTTCTTCTGGTTTTTACTTTTTATACATATTTTTTGTTAAGCAAAGGTACTAAGGGATATGGACCAAAGATGGGTATATGGAGTTCGGCCACAGAACAGCCAGGATCTCACCGAATGGTAGAACAGCTCCAGGGCTGAATCATCTACTCCTGTTCTTGGCAAGGCAATACAGCCGTTTGTATTAGGGAGAGGCATACACGGTGCTAAAATGTTTTTAGTGACCTTGGCAAGGCAACTGTGGAATGGGATCAATGTATAAGAACAAATGAGGAAAGAGGAAAAAATCCTATTTCTACCGAGGCAAGGTACATTAAAGGAAAATCTGTTGAGAGGAAATATCAGCGCCTGTGGAAGCACAATGGTCCCACAAGAGACTTCGAGAATTGCAAACAGCGCAACCAAAAGACCAAAGGGACTCATGCGGCGAAACGTTACACCAGACAGCGTGCGGCCGAGCGGGTGACGTCACCCGCAATCACGTCACCCCGAAGGTGAAAGAGCCGGACACCACAAAAGCGAGCGCGTGAGTAGCGGGCGCTCGGCGGGCACGAGCGCTGGGCGCGCATGCCTGGCGGCGCCGAACGATCCGGGCATTTTAAAAATAAACCGAAGCAGCGGAGCGGAGCATCGGACAGAGAAGGAAGCCCTGCTTTCCGATTGTCTTTGGGTGCCCGGCTTCCCCCGGGGGACAGGGTTAGAAAGAAAAAAAATAAAGAGGGACTTTTTCCTGTAAGAAATAAAATAATAAGATATCATTCAAGCGCGAGGTGAGATGTTTTGAAGTGCGGAGGTTGTGGAGGCAGCCGGACCGGACCGGACCGGACCGGACTGAGCTGCCCTGCCCGGGAAGATGCATCTCCATCAGGTGCTGACCGGAGCTGTCAATCCCGGGGATAACTGCTACTCGGTTGGGGGCGTTGCTGACATCCCGTTCACGGTGAGTCTCTGTGTCTGTGTGTGGGGGTGAGATCCGGGGGTGTGGAGTGGGAATCAGTTGGCTCCGATGCATTGCGGCTGCAGGCCCGACCCGGGCTCGAAATTATTTCGCCTCAGCCCTGTAGTGCAAAGAAAAACTAGGAACGGGTTTTCACATTTTTACATGAAATTCCACCCCCCCCCCCACGTCTGAAATCAGTGCAGCCTTGTGTGTCAGCCAGCGATGGTGCAGCAGGCCCTCCGACCATAACCGGAGATCACTGAAGCTTGAATTAACTTGTATTTGCAGTATAGATGCGGGTGGTGCATGTCTGGCTGCTGTTGGCTTTAATTCCCCCTAGTCGTCTTACAGTAAACAGATCGAAGAAATCGGAGTGCAATTACTCAACTAGCTCTCTCCACCCCAAAGCTCTGCGGCTCTCGGGATTCTGGTGACAAACCTGGAGTGTCAGCATAAATCTACATTTTCCCTGTTCTGTACTTGGATTTCATCCTTGTATTGGTTTTTGCAAAAGCATTGTCTAAAATCGTAATTTCTTTATCGTGGTTGGGGGTTGGCTGCTGTTGCACTTTTTTTGCTGATTGCTGGCTTGATGGCATTAATAAATAATGGTGCTGAAACTGGCTGTCGTTGCCGGTGCCCTTCACAATTTCCAACAGGTTCCCATTAAGTTGTTTGCAGTGGGGTTTTGCGCCCTTGCCGGGGCAGTAGTGCGTGTAGATTCAGACTTGTGCTGATGCTTGGAAACTGCAGAATGTACAGTGATTGTGCTGACAACCAATTGGACGCGAACGCTGGAGAAAATTAGATCACCCGGTGCAAACCCGTCGGAATCGAGCTGCCTTGACTGTCGCAATTGAGAGGTGCGGAACGGAAACGAACCAGCCGCACAGACTCACTAAGGATCCGTAATCGCTTTGGTTCATTTGCCAGGATTTTGCAATGGTAAATTCCAGAGTACAGTACTTGAAATGCTGAAGAATTCCTTCCTAACATGATGCTACTTAAATAACAGGAGATGTAACAGATACGTAGCAGGAGTAGATATAGGGTATACCAAGCTGTTACATATGAACAAGAAGCAAGGGAGGCCACTCGGCCCTTTGATGTTACTCTGCCATTCAGCAAGGTTTTGGCCGATCTGATTTTAATCTCGTTCAGCATTCCTGCATATTCCCAATAATTTCTCATTCCTTGGTAGAATCTGTCTACGTCTGCCTTAAAATATTTAAAGATTTTGCATTCACTGCCTTTTGAGGAAGGGAATTCCAAAGACACACAACCCTCTATCATTTAAAAGACATCTGGATGGGTCTATGAACATGAAGCGTTTAGAGGGATATGGGCAAATGGGACTAGATTTAGTTTGGATATCAGGTCGACATGGATGAGTTGGACTGAAGGGCCTGTTTCCGTGCAGTATGTCTGTGTCTCTCTATGACTGTGAGAGAAAAAGTATTTTTTATGTCAACCCTAATCCTAAATTCCTCCGCAAGAAAAATATCCTTTCCATGTCCACCCAGTCAAGTCCTCTCAGGATCTTCTGTATTCAAATCAATCACCTCTGATTCATCTCAACTTTAGAAGATACAGAACTAGCTTTTACTTCTTCAGGCAAGCCAATCATTCCAGGTATTAGTCCAGTAAACCTTCTCTGAACTGCTTCCATTGCATTAACATCATTCTGTAAGTATGATGATTGGTACTGTACGCAGTACTCCAGATGCAGTCTCACTAATGCCATGTATAACTGGAACGTAATATTCCTACTCTTGCATTCAATTCCCCTCTTGATAAAACATAACACTCTGTTAGCTTTCCTGATTACTTGCTATACCTGCATAGTACTTCCCGCGATTCATGCACTCGGACACCGTGATTTCTCTGCATTTCAGAGCTCTGCTACTGTTGAGTTCTAAATTATTTTCTTTTCTCCGGAAGAAAATGCCCCTTTCATAATTTGTAGCACTTGAATGATATTGTAATTTTTTTCTGAAAAATTGGCAGCTCTGTTGAATTGAGATCAAGATTCAGACTTAAGTACATATTCAAGGCTAACATTCCTGTACAGTACTGAGTGGAACTCCTTTCCCTTGCCACTGACTTCATCCCTGTCTCTATTAACTGGCTGAGGTAGAAGCAGGCTTATTGCAGCTTTGGTGCCATAAGGGGTGACTCCAAGATGGTTTCCAATCATACATCTATGCTATCACTGAGACTACCTATTTCCAAATGGCATTGTCCGCTTTGGCTAATCTGCTGCTGAAGCCCTCCCTTTGACTTGGCTATTGTAACGCATTCCTGGCTGGCCTTATGATTTTACTTTACTGTATGTAACTTTGAAGTAATTGCTATGTCCTAATTTACGTCAAATTCCATTTGCCCAGCATCTTTGTTCACTGACCTACATTGGTTTCCAGTTAAGCAACACCTCTATTTTAACATTCACTTCATTGTTTTCATGTCCTTCCTCTCTCTCTCCCTCTGTGGAATTCTCCAACTCCCTACTTTTTCTTCCTTTAAACGTGCTTCTTAAACCCAATGTGATAGAGTTTTTGGTCATTTCTATCCTAATAACTCGTTCTGTAGTTTAGTGCCGATTTTTGTTTTTGGTAAAGGTCCTTTTTAAGTGCTTCAGTTGTTTTGCCACATTTAAGAGCAAGTAAATAAGTTGTTGAAGATGGACGATTTGGAAGATCCATGAAACTAAGGTTTTGTCAAAGCACAAGGTTCCCATATACTCTGATCTGTCTACTATGCCAGTATACAAAAAGAATTCAACCCACTCAAATACCATTTGCCAAGGTTACTCTCAGTCATCCGAAAATGTCATCAACAGTGCTAGCAGGTGGCACCTGCTTATCCATAGAGTGCTCATTGATGCTCAGTTTGTCAATTTGAGTTCCACCAAGGCCTCCTGGCTCCAGAATTCATCATAGCCTTGCTCCAGTAATTTAAATGAATCGGATTTCAGAGGTAAGAGCCATTTTCTTTGACATCAAAGCAACCTGACTGTGTTGGACTACCAGGAGCCCTAGAAAAACTGAAGTCAATTAGAAAACTTTCCATTGGCTGGAAACTTGGCACAAAAGCAGATTGATGTGGTCCATAGAGGTCCATCATCTCAGCCCAGGCATTTTTTTGTAGAAATTTCACGCAGCAACATTTGTAGGCCTAGCTATTGTAAACGACATCATCAGTCACTTTTTAACTGTCGTAAACCAGAAGTGGTACTGTTTACAAGTAATAAATGTTTATCACCATTTGCTATTCAGCAGTGCCCAGATACATTAAGATCTGCACAACATTTGGCCTTGGCTGATAAGAACCAAATAACATTTGTATGACAAGTGTCAGGCAATGGCCATTTTTCACAAAAGAGAGCCAAATCACCCCTCCTTGATATTCAGTGATATTACCAGAACATCCTACAGCTACATTAAAGCCATGGCTAGTAGAACACATCAGAAGCTGGGTATTTTATGATATTCTGTAGCGAATGACTTACCTCCTGATTCAGAAGTCTACTCGAGTAGCCACAAGGCAGATATAAGTAATGTGATGGCATTACTTCTGACTTGTCTGGATGCATGCAGCTGCAACACCAAAATATGATAGCATTCAGCTTAAAGTGATCCACTTGACCAGCACCCCATCAACTAGATTAAACATGTGTTCCCTGCAGCATCTGTTGAGAGAGAAACTAAGTTAATGTTTTAGATTATTGACTTTCATTCAAACCTTCCGAAGGAAGATCAGTGATCTCAAATGTTAACTGAGTTCCTATCTCTACAAATCCTTCCTGAATATGTCCACTTTTTTTTGTGTTGTTTTTGTTTCAGACATACAACAGATGCTGGATTTTGCTTTATTCCTCACTTTAGTAGAGTTATGAACAGCATCAAATGTTATTAAAGTTTGTTGTAACAGTAGGATTTCCTGCTATCAATGTTTGTCACAAATTCTGTGCCCTAATCATTGGCTCTATCTTTTTGCTTGGCTGCTGTCTTGAGTCTGAGCCAGAGGTGAACTATATCTTCTGCATCAGCAAAGCAGCAGCAACTAGTTTTATTTACATAGCACCTTCAACAAAATTAAAAAGCCCCAAGCCACTTCAGAGGCAGTTTTTTTTTTTAATGCATGACCTTGAAACAGAGATATTTGGACAAATGACCAAAAAGCTTGATTTAAAAGAAAAATGGACTGTCTTAAACTAGGAAGTTAAGTTGTGGTGTTGAGGTTTAGAGCTGGAGGCATGGCCATCAAATTGTGGAGTGACTAAACAGGATGTACAAGAAGCTGGAATTAAAGGAGCACATACCTCAGGGTTATTGGGCTGGAGGTGGTAATAGTGATAGCGAACAGCCAGGCTGTGACAGGATTTGATGTGATTTGCTTTGATTTGATTTATTATTGTAACATGTACTAAGATACTGTGAAAGGTATTGTTTTGCATGCCATTCAGGTAAATCATACCTTACATAAGTACATTAGGGTAATAGAACAGAATGCAGAATTTATGTTACGGTAGAATAGAATGCAGAATTTATGTTACGGTTAGAGAAAAAGTGTAGAGAAAGATCAACTCTGATATGAGAGATCCATTCATAAGTCTGATGACAGGGGGAAGAAACTGTTCTTGAATCTGTTGGTACATGTTTTCAAACTCTTGAATCTTGGAAGAAAGTAGAAGAGAGCATAATAAGGTTGGAGGTGACTTTGATTATTTTAGTTGCTTTCCCAAGGTGAGGGAAGTAAAGGTGGAGCCACTGGAAGGGAAGTTGGTTTGTGTGACGGACTTAGGTGCATTCACAACTTTTTGTAATTTATTGTGATCTTGGGCAGAGCAGTTGCCATACCAAGCTGTGATATGTCCGGATAGGATGCTTTCTATGGTGCATCTATAAAATTAGTAACAGTCATTATCGACATGCCAAACTTCCTTAGCCTTCTGAGGAAGTGGAGGCATTGGTATGCTTTTTTGATGTGAATTTTAAGGTGAATGCAGTTTTTAACGAATAGTTAGTATGGATTAACTTGCACAGATAGGTGCACCACATTTGGAATGTGTTAGGTCATGGCAGTAATGTTTTGGATGACCTCCAGTTTCTTGGATAGAATGTGAGATCCCAGCCAGGAGTGCTTTAGAATAGTTAAGTCTAGTGTTAACAAAAGCATGGATGAGAGATTCTGAAATTGAAGAGCTGTAGCAGGTGCAGAGACAGATGATGTTACAGAGGTGAAAATAAACAATTTTATGGCAGCACAGGTATGTTTTTGAAAGCTCATGTCCAAGTAACACCAAGGTTGCTAACAGACTGGTTGAGACTTATGCAGTTGCCAAGAAGAGAAACGGAGTGGAAAGTTGAAACCAAAGACAATGTTTTCAGTCTACCAAATATTGGATTAAATTTCTGCTTATCCAGTACTGGATATTGGATCAGCAGCCTGATCATTTAGAGGCAATGGAGGAAAGTGATGATGTGATAAAACTGTTGGTGTACATTGGAAACTGATGTTACTCATATGATGTCTCTGAGTAGCATCGTGCAGAAGTGTCTTATGCTTGAGTACAGCAAAGGCATCAGTTCAGGAATGGGAAGCAAAGTCATTGGCAATTCTTTAGCTAAGAATGGAACCAAGTAAGTACAGTTCCACCCAGCTGACAGTGATAAAGATAATATGACAAACATATCAAGGGCTGTACACAGATAGTGAAGGACCAGAAAAGGTAGTCTGTCCTTAGCACTTTCATGTAGAATGTCATTTGTAATTTTAAGAACTATTTTGGCTCTGTGGAACGAATGAAACCTGATGAGATGGATTCAAAAATGGCACTGCTGTCATTTTTGCCAAGTGCTAAAAGAAGGTATGAGGTGGATCCGGCAGGTAAGGTTAAAGATAATCCGAAGAGGTTCAATAGCTATATTAAGAATAAAAGGGTGGCTAGGGAGAGAACAAGTCCCCTTAAAGATTAGGGTGGCTGTCTATGAGTGGAGCCATAGGAGATGAGTGAGATTTTTAGTGAATATTTCTCCTCCATGTTTACTGAGGGGAGAATCATGGATGCTTACCAAATAAGGGAAACAAGTGGGGATGTTTTGGACCACGTACATTTGACCAGAAAGGAGGCGTTTGCAGCCTTAAAGTCAATTAAGGTGGGTAAATCCCATGGGCCTGATCAGGTCTGTCCTTGGATGTTGTGGGAGGCTCGGGCAGAAATTGCAGAGGCCTTTGCAGAGATGTTTGCTTCATCTTTAGCCACTGGTGAAGTTCCGGAAGACTGGAGTATGGCTAATGTTGTTCCATCATTTAAGAAAAGTAGCAAAGACAAGCCAGGGAACTACAGGCAAGTGAGCCTGACATGAGTGGTAGGCAAGTTATTGGAGAGGATGCTAAGGGACAGGATCAAGCAACATTTGGATAGTCGAGGTCTGATTAGGGATAATCAGCATGGATATATGCGTGGGAAGTCACAACTAACAAATCTTTTAGAATCTTTCAAAGAGGTAACCAAGAGGATAGATGAGGGTAAAGCAGTGATGTTGTCTACATGGACTTTTGTAGGGCCTTTGACAAGGTCCCACGCAGCAGGCTAGTCATTAAGGTTAGGTCACATGGGATCCAAGGAGACCAAGCTAATTGGATTCAAAAGTGGCTTGATGGTACGAAGCAGAGTGTGATGGTTGAAGATTGTTTCTTGGACTGGAGGCCTGTGACTAGCGATGTGCCACAGGGGTTGGTGCTGGGACCTTTGTTATTTGTTATTTTATGTAAATGATCTGAATATGAATGTACAAGACATGCTTAGTAAGTTTGTGAATGATACAAAATTAGGAGGTATCGTTGATAGTGAGGAAGGTTATCAAAAATTATAGAGGGATCTTGATCAGTTGGGTAAGTGGTTAGGGTTAGGGTTAGGATTAGGCAAATGTAGTTCGAGACAGATAAGTGTGAGGTGTTGTACTTTGGAAAGTCAAACCAAGGTAGGACTTGTACAGTAAATGGTAAGGTCCTGAAGAGTGTTGTGGAATAGAGGGATCTATGAGTACAAGTACATAGTTCATTGAAAGCAGCGTCGCAAGTAGACAGGGTGGTGAAGGATGTTACTTAGCAAGCTGGCCTTCATCAGTCGAGGCACTGAGTATAGGAGTTGGGACATTATGTTACAGTTGTATAAGTCGTTGGTGAGGCCACATTTGGAGTATTGTATACAGCTTGTCCACCCTGTTATAGGAAAGACACAGTTAAACTGAAAAATGTGCAAGGAATATTTATGATGATGTTGCCAGGATGAGTAGGACTGAGTTACAGGAAGAGGTTGGCCAGAATAGGACTTTATTTCTTGGAACGTAAAAGAATGTGGGAAGACCTTATTGAGGTGTATAAAATCATGAGGGGCATAAATAGGATGGGTGCATATAGTCTTTTTCCCAGGGATGGGGAATTGAAAACATAGGTTTAAGGTGAGATGGGAAAAGATTTAAGAAGGACCTGAGGGGCAACTTCTTCATGCAGACAGTAGTGCATATACGGAATGGGCTGCAGGGAAAGTGGTTGAGGCAGGTAAACATTTAAAAAATATTTTATGTACATGGATGGGAAAGGTTTAGAGGGATATGGACCAAATGCAGGCAGTTGGAACTAGCTGAGTGGACATCATGGTCACCATGGACCAGTTTGGGCCAAAGGCCCTGTTTCCATGCTGTACTACTATATGACTCCATGCTCAAAAAACTCGTGCAAATCTGGGATGCAACAACAAATTCTGGACTTTGGAGAAGGAAGGGAGATTGAGATGTTGCCATAGTTTGCGAGGACAGGAGGCAAGGTTCTTCTTTTGAGGAGAAGCTTGAATACTGCAGATTTGGAGTTGAAAGGGATTGAACATGAGGAGATATCATACTTTCACCTGAATCTTTACTTATCTTTTCCCTTCCCCCATCTTGACTCAATTGCTGAAACCAACATCCACACTCCTGTGAAGTTTCTTAGAATATTTTCCTACATTGAAGATGATATACAAATGAAAAACTGTAATTTCTGAGGAATGCAAAACATGGACCTGCATTTTAAATATTAAACAGTGTGGAGATAGCTGATTTGAGTCCGGCAGATGGGGAAGAATTGGCTTCCATGATCTTAATGAAGGTGGGAGAAAACTAACTAACTGTTGAAAAATGAATGTGGACAATGGAAAATGACATGATTGCACACTGTATTCATACTTCCCTATGGTCAAATAATCTGTCAGTAGTCATTGCTACTTTGATGAGGACTGTTAGTGAGAAAGATAAAAGAAGGGACTGTTTTATTTGAATAAATCAAAATACATTGGTGTAAACTTCAGGAAGTTTTCTTCGTAGTGACAGTACTAACTCTGGGCACAGTTTAAAGTGAAGACTTGCATACTAATATTAAACAATTAACTCCTTTTGGTAATAAATCATATTATCTGTTTTGAAAATAATTTTGGACTGTGGGTTGTCTGCCATACAGCTTTGATAAATTCCTTGAGAATCTTTTGAGTTTTTTTCTTTTTCATTTCTGTACTAATTATTATGTTGTATTAAAAGATAGGAAGCATCCTTAATGGAGGCAAATCAAGTGTTTCAGTGACTTCTGCTTAAACTCATTAATATTATCGTGTGAAGTTAGACTCTTATTTTTGCCCACAAAGTTGAGACTTACTCAGTATAATCCACTACTTAAGATGGAATGAAGGCATCAGATGCTTCAAAACTGTGATAGTCCATTCCTTGCTTTCTTGTAGTTTTCTGATTTGATTATACTTCACCAGTTCATTGTTCTCCAGGACCGTCAAGCCCAGTTGCCTAAAATTCATTATTTACTAATTTTAAACATAGTGACACCCAGAAAGTTGTCATATTTAAATATAGTTTAGCACTGCAAATTGTGTACTTGAATGTGCATGTGATGGTTGCATGGGTCAGAAGTGATTCCTCTGGGCTGGAAGGTCCATGTTCAAGTCTCACTGGAGATGTCATAATGTACCCAAACAGATTTGTTTAAAAATGGTTATATTGGATTGAAGTTGAGATTTCTTATAAAATCTTATCTTTCCCTCACTTTCACAGTACTATTTTTAATTGTAACAATGTGGTAGTTTCAGAGTTTCCAGGGTCAGAATTTTAACTTGGAACTGGATGTAGGTTTAGCATGGCAAACTGAATCCAGCTCTCCAAATTCCACATTTATCTTGAGTGTGTTAGGTTACGTGAGCACGAGCCTGTCAAGATATGTAATTGATCAATGATAATTTTTAGCTTATATCGGATTGCTATAGCAAAGTTGAATGACAATAAAGTCAGACACATCACATGGCACTGACCCAGGCTTCTAAAACAAGGGCCTTCTCTGCCCAGTTGATCATGAACATCTAGGGCTTCTGTCAGAATTGAGTAGCTGTCCTGCAGCCAGACACAATTCCCAGGTGAATCATACCTTATAGCCAACATGCCAGACTTTTTCTGTACCACCCTGGATATGTCTTGGTTTTGTCCCACCAGCAGGACAGTCTCAGCAGTGCATTTGTATTGAGTTATGAAGGCGTGTCCATGGAAGCCTCAAAATTGAATCCGAAACCTGTGAAGAAAAATTGATGAAATTCGTGCCTGTTTTCCTTGGAGAGGAGAAGAGTGATAGGATACTTTATTCAAAATCATGAGAGGTCTGGTTAGAGCAGACAGGGATAATCTGATTTGGTTTGTAAATGGATAAAGAACAAAAGGGCACAGATTTTGTGAATGCAAAAGAAATAAACGTGATCAGTGAAGAAACTTTCATGTTGTGAGTGGCTCTGACCTGGAAGATACTGACTGGAAGTATGGCGGAGGTAAATTCATTCAAGGCACTTGACTGATGGTGAAGAAACAATATTTTCAAATCAGATGGTTGCTGGCTTGGAAAGGAATTTGCAGATGATGGTATTCCTGTGTATTTTCTGCCCTTGTCCTCCTAGATGGCAGGGGACATGGTTTTGGAAGGTGTTGTCTAAGAGTCTTTAGTGAATTTCTGCAATGCATCTTGTACATATGCTGTCATAGTGTAGCAATGCATCCAGGGCAGTGTTTGTGAAGCAGGGCCCACCCTTTGCCTGGCTTAAGTCCATTGTTACATTTTTTTTTTGGTTTTCTGACAGTCAACTCCAGTTACTTCAATTTGAAATTTGGATTGTTCACTTTAATGTTGAACTTAAGTTTGGATATTGTGGATCTGCATCAAATCTGCCTCCTCTCATTTGACAGCAAATGTAGCAACAAAATGTTTTAATAAAGTGACTTAAGTTTTTAAAAAGCCACTGACAATACACTTAATATATTGTTTAGGTTTCCCACACACCATTGGGATCTCTGATCCCAAAGTGATTGCAGATTAGAAAATTTAGACTGAATTCTATTTATAAAATAATCTCCCCTGATTAGGGGGACCAGTATAATAACCTAGGCTAAAACGAACTACAACAGGAAACAGGAGTCTTTTCGTGTGCTGTCAACTGTACCTACTTGTGGGCAGAATGCTAGAGATTTGCTCTGATGATTCTTATGGTGTAGTGTAGGTCTCCTGGCTCAGAGGCAGGGAGACTAAGTTCAAGACCACCAACGGCAGAGGTGTGTAATAGCATTTCTGAACAGGTTGATCAGAAAATGTACACATTGGTTCTGTCACGTGGCCTGTATCGAGTTTTGAGAGAAAACACTTAAGAAGCTATATTTTTCACATAGCTTTCTCGATTGTACATTAACATTTCACATGGCTCAAATTACCAGCAAATAAAATATTTACTTTTTTTTGCAGTATAGATATTTTTAATGAAGTTTGTCGGATGTATTCCTAGCAAAACTCAACTATTTACTGACCATTGATTGGCCTTTTTTAAAATTCTCTTTTCTTACTCGTGATTTGGGTATATGATTACTTTATTTCGTTTTATGGGTGCAGATTGGGTTAATAGACAAATGGCTTGGAGTAGGAAGGTGGAATCATGGAAACCATACTTGTTTAATTTGTACTGTGGTTTACAAGCTTTTTAGTAGTATATTTTCACTCTTATGGAGACAAACCAATGGCTGTTTTGTGGGGTTAAAATTGTATCAGAGATAAAAGGTACTGCAGATGCTGGAGAATCCGAGATAACAAGGCGTGGGGCTGGATGAACAGTACCTGTTCAGTCAATGTATTATAGCAAGGGCAAAAATTATTTTGCAGGAAGCAATGAATGTATTGAAAGCAGTTAGAAGTCAAATTTGAAATGTAATTTGTGAAGAGAAAAGAACTTTATATTTCATTCGTATCAGTTTGAAATTTGCTACAGTAATTTTTTTCATATTGTGAATTCTGATGTGCTTAGATGTCTATTTATAATGTTCTTACAACTTTAGCCACTGCTTCCCTCAGCATGTTTGCACTATTAACACAAAGGATATTGAATGCAGCTTCACCTATGAATAGCTGACCATGTGGCTAACAAGTTTGCTCTAGCTTAACCACCCATTATTGTAGATTATCTGATGATCTTGTGACGTCCTTAACACTATGCCTGTTACTACAGAATGTTGTGTGCAGCATTTTGTAATGTGGACTGAAGTATTAAAGCATTTAGAACTTAGATTTGTATGCAAAACAGATTTCATGTAATGAAACCTAACCTAATCACTTAGTCTTATGCGGTTTGCAGTGATTCCTTACATACTGAAAAATGTTCTTTGATACAGTAAGTATTTTTAACAACACTAAGATAAAATTAAGTTGAGCATTTTTCAAATTCCATCTTTTTCAAGCTGCACTCATTCTCCTCTGTCAGAAGTATGCATTTCCATAAATTTAAGCTCGAGCAGAAATAGCTTACTAGGTGTAGAGCTGGATGAACACAGCAGGCCATGCAGCGTCAGAGGAGCAGCAAAGCTGACATTTTGGGTCTAGACCTTCTTCAGAAATGGGGGAGGGGAAGGGGATTCTGAAATAAATAGGGAGAGAGGGGGAGGTGGATAGAAGATGGATAAAGCAGAAGATAGGTGGAGAGGCGACAGACAGGTCAAAGAGGCAGGAATGGAGCCAGTAGAGGTGAGTGGAGGTGGGGAGTTAGGGAGGGGATAGGTCAGTCCAGGGAGGACAGACAGGTCAAGGGAGGTGGGGTGAGGACTGTTTGTAGGAGATGGGGGTGGGGCTTGAGGTGGGAGGAGGGGATAGGTCGGAGGAAGGACAGGTTAGGGAGGCGAGGATGAGCTAGGCTGGTTTTGGGATGTGGTCGGGGGAGGGGAGATTTTGAAGCTTGTGAAGTCCACATTGATACCATTGGGCTGCAGGGTTCCCAAGCGAAATATGAGGTGCTGTTCCTGCACCCTTCAGGTGGCATCGTTGTGGCACCACAGGAGGCCCAGGATGGACATATCGTCCAAGGAGTGGGAGCGGGAGGGGGAGTTGAAATGGTTCGCGAATGGGATGTGCAGTCGTTTGTTGTGAACCGAGCGTAGGTGTTCCGCAAAGCGGTCCCCAGACCTCCGCTTGGTTTCCCCAATGTAGAGGAGGCCTCATCGGGAACAGCGGATACAGTAGACCACATTAGCAGATGTGCAGGTGAACATCTGTTTGATGTGGAAGGTCTTCTTGGGGCCTGGGATGGGGGTGAGGGGGGAGGTGTAGGGACAGGTGTAGCACTTCCTGCGGTTGCAGCGAAAATGCTGGGGGTGGTGGGGCTGGTGGGGAGTGTGGAACGAACAAGGGAGTCATGGAGAGTGTGGACCCTCTGGAAAGCAGATAAGGATGAGGAGGGAAAAATATCTTTGGTAGTGGGGTCAGATTGCAGATGGTGGAAGTGCTGGAGGATGATGCGTTGGATCCGGACATTGGTGGCGTGGTACGTGAGGACGAGGGTGATTCTGTTTTGGTTGTTATTGTGGGGAGGGGGTGTGAGGGATGAGTTGCGAGAAATGCGAGAGACACGGTCAAGGGCATTTTCGACCTCGGGTTTCAAGGCAACATCCCCTCCATGGTGGTCGAAAACGCCCTCGACCGGTGTCTCTCGCAACTCATCCCTCCTGCCCACACCCCGCAATAACAACGAAAGCAGAATCCCCCTCATCCTCACGTACCACCCTACCAACCTCCGGACCCAACGCATCATCCTCCAGCACTTCCGCCATCTGCAATCTGACCCCACTACCCAAGACATTTTTCCCTCCTCACCCTTGTCTGCTTTCCGGAGGGACCACTCTCTCCGTGACTCCTTTGCCTGCTCCACACACCCCACCACCCCGGCACTTTTCCCTGCAACCACAGGAAGAGCTACACCACCCCCCTCACCCCCATACCAGGCCCCAAGGAGACCTTCCACATCAAACAGATGTTCACCTGCACATCTGCTAATGTATCCGCTGTTCCCGATGTGGCCTCCTCAACATTGGGGAAACCGAGCAGAGGCTTGTGGACTGCTTTGTGGAACAGCTATGCTCGGTTCGTGACAAACAACTGCACCTCCTAGTCACGAACCATTTCAGCTCAGCTTCCCTCCCACTCCTTGGATGACATATCCATCCTAGGCCTCCTGTGGTGCCACAACGATGCCACCCGAAGGTTGCGGGAACAGCCCCTCCATATTTCGCTTGGGAACCCTGCAGCCCAATGGTATCAACGTGGACTTCACAAGCTTCAAAATCTCCCCTCCCCCGACCGCATCCCAAAACCAGCCCAGCTTGTCCCTGCCTCCCTAACCTGTTCTTCCTCCGACCTATCCCCTCCTCCCCACATCAAGCCCCACCCCCACCTCCTACCAACAGTCCTCATCCCACCTCCCTTGACCTGTCTGTCCTCCCTGGACTGACCTATCCCCTCCCTAACTCCCCACCTCCACTCACCTCTACTGGCTCCATTCCTGCCTCTTTGACCTGTCTGTCTCCTCCCCACCTACCTTCTCCTTAATCCATCTTCTATCCACCTGCCCCTCTCTCCCTATTTATTTCAGAATCCCCTTCCCCCTCCCCCATTTCTGAAGAAGCTCTAGACCCGAAACGTCAGCTTTCCTGCTCCTCTGATGCTGCTTGGCCTACTGTGTTCATCCAGCTCTACACCTTGTTAACTCAAATTCGCCAGCATCTGCAGTTCCTAGTATCTCATGACCTACCTTGACCCTGGTTCCTGGTAGTTGACTCTAAGTTGCCTTTTTAAATGGCCTAACAAGCAACTCAATTGCATTAGGGCAACTAGGATGAACACTAATTAAGATTGTTTTTAAAAAAGCAAAAAATGATTAACTAGACTCTTGTTTTCAAGGGTCTAGTGATGCAGTGTTAGTGTTTTTGGCCCTATGTCTGCTGTGGAGACCTGTCACAGGAAGTCTAAACAACTTGATTTAGCAGGAGAAAAGAACTGACACTCATTTCTGGATGGTTAGAGTTGCAAAAAAGGGAAGTTACAATAACCTTGCATAAACGTTTAGTTAGACCATAGAGTCATAGAGGACTACAGCTTAGAAAAAGGCCCTTTGGCCCATCAAGTCATAAATGTAGACAATGTAATTGTATTAACAAATTAGTGTTGTGAAACCAGGGAGAAAATTGCAACAACTTTGGGGAGGGGATTGTACAGTAGTAATATCACTGAACTAATAATTCAGTGGCCCAGGCTAATTCTCCGGATATGTGTTCAAATCCTACCATGGGACGAGTGGAATTCGAATTTAAAATAAAAATTGAAATATAAAACTAGTCTCATTACAGCAATCAATGATAGTTGATATTAAAATCCCATCTGGTTAGTTAATGCCCTTAAGGGAAAGAAATCAGTTGCCATTACCTGGACTAGTCTATATTTGACAATAGACCCCCAGCACTGTGGTTGGCTTTTAATTGAAATGGCAAAGCCTACTGTTCCATTTAAAGGTATATTCGGATGGGCAACTAATGCTGGCCTTACTAGCAATATCCACATTCTATGAAAGAATAAAAACAAGTGTGCCAAGGCTCATCAGCCAGACTTTCAAACCCATGACTTCTACCACCTGTAAGGTCGGAGACAGCAGGCAAGGTGACCACCCTCACCTTCAAGCTGCCCTCCAAGGCACGCATCATCCTTGTATGGAACTTTGTAATTGTTCTAGTATTACTGCGAGATCATCATCTTGGAACTCCTTATCCAACAGCACTGTAGAAGTACCTTCGCCATACACATTGCAGCAATTACAGAACGTAGTTTACCATCTCCTCAGGGGAGGCACTGAAGATGGATAATAGAAGCGTCTTTGATAACACTGAAGTTATATCACAAAAATGAATCATTAAGAGTGAGCTGAAATTAACAGGGGAGGATAGAAGATTAATTGGAGGAGCACTGGAATAGTTGACCGTTCGGATAATGTTTCAGCAGCAGATGTGCTTAGTATGGAGGTGTGATGCATCACACATATGCTTAAGTAGACTTTCAATGCAATAAAAAAGGGGTCTGGAGACTCAACTCAAAGAGAATGCTAAGGCTGACAGCCTGGTTCAGCATGAGGCAGTACCCTGAGTGTGTAGCAGAAGATGATGACGTGAGTCATATCAGTGTTTAGTTATAGGAAATAGTGTCTTACCCAAGATTAGTTGTCAGATAAATAGGCTTACAAACAAGGGTGGAGGAATTGAGGGAATTAGTAGAATGGTTCAGCTAGATTTTCGTTAGTTACACAGAATCTACAACACAAAAGTAGGCCATTTGGTCCAACAAATATATGCCAGCATATAATGGCCTACATGATCATTCTCCAAGTTCCTATCAACATACCCTTTCAACTTTTATTTTCATATGCTATTTTTCCTCACTATTCTGTATGGTAATACATTCCATATTCTCAACAAATTTTGGGTAAAAAGTTTTTTTTCTTCTCAATTTCCTGTTGAATTTGTTACTGACTGTAATATTCAAAGCCTCTAGCTTTGTACTGCTTGTAAACCAAAATATTTTCACTGCCTACCCGCTGAAGCCCCTTCCTTATCATAAGAACCACAATCAGGTTAATCCTGTGCCTTCTGTCTTCTACAGAGAAGTACTCCAGTCTGTTCACCTTTTCATAACGCATAGATGTTCTCAACTCTAGTATCATCTTTTGTGGCTCTTTCTGCATCTTCACCAAATTTTTAAAATGTATACCAGAACTTTGCACATTAACCTCCCTATTGAAAGGTAAATTGCAGTCACATCATGCAGTGTCATGTTTTTTGAATTGATCTTTGGGTTGAAAATTATACTTGCTAGAGAGGTTAGCAAGCGAAACTTCCAACTTTGGCAGTGGCAGGCAGTAGTGGATTGTACACAATGGAAAGTAAACTTAGGCGGCATGTATAACAGATGGCAATCCACTACTTTATGACTCTGTCCCATGACTGATATGATGTGTTAAGATGATACTTAGCCAATATAACTCTTTAAAGCTTGTTGCAACATTTAGTCCATGGGTTGAGTGGAAGGTACTGGTTTAGTTGTCATGTCACTGGACTAGTAATCCAGAAACTCTTGCTAATTCTCTGGGGATATATTTTAGATACCACCATGGCATCTGGTGGAATTTAAATAAAAATTGAAATCCAGTCATTAGTAATGATCATCATGAAGACTATCATTGATTGTCATAAACACCCATCTGGTTCATTAATGTCCTTTTAAGGAAATGAAATCTTCCATTCTTACCTAATCTCGCCACCTGCCCAGATTCACAGCAATGTAGTTTACTTTTATCTGCCTTTTGATATGATTTTTCCAGTGATGCCAATAGTTTTTTAAAATTCCTTTCAGAAGATATGTCAGTGTCTTTTGTTAGTAAAGCCAAAACAAATCTGATATCAGTGCAAAAAAATTGAATTGAAATCTGTGTGTAAGTGATGTAGAACTTAAAATTGTTACTTTTCCTCAACTGGGGTAACTTTCTCCCCACAGACTGTAACACGAGCTAAATTCAGTCCACAAAATGAAGTAAGTACAAGAGTTGCAGCCATTCGACTATAATCATAAATTTTAAGTATTTTGCTCAGCCTTTTCAGAATGGTATACTGCATTGATCATTTTCCCATGCCCCCCTCAAATTTTGTGTGCTTTTGTAAAATGCTAAAATCACTTCTGTTATGCTTTTCAGTTTGATTAAGTGCCCGAGATGTCTAATGCCCAGCAATAAATGTTATTTGCATCAAATGTGCACTTTCTGATCACCCCTTCCCCTGCTGGTTATCTAATATGTGCAGTTATTTCAAAGAAATTTCAGATTCTCCGTGCAAGAAATTGACTGAGTAGATAGTACAACTTAGCATGTTGTATTGACTTTAATTGTATTGTTTATATATATTTGATAAAATATAAACTGTTGAGGCTATATGTATGACTGCCTACAGCTGTATTAGTTTTGCATGTAGGAAGTACGTTTGGTATCAAGGCTGCTGTGCTCCTGACTCTGTAAACCATACCAATATTTTTGAAGACATTGAGTGTTTAGTATGCAGTAGACAATGTTTTTTTTGTTTAGAATATGATTTGTACCCCATTTATTTTGATTTGAAATTCAGATGTATTAAATGCAGGTCTGTGTTCTAAATGCATAACTTATATTGGCAATTTTCCAACTCCTTATAATACTAACATCATTTTTGAATAACTGGTATTGCATAACCTGACATAGAATTAATGTTGTACACTGCTGCTAGGGGGAATAAGTAGCCTTTTCGGTAGGGTTTATGCTTACTGACCTCAAAATGAAGATATTCACTTTGTGCATCTGAAGAAATTTGTAAATGATATCAATTAGATATCATGGTCTGTTGCCAGAAATCCCCACAGCATTGTGCCTATTGAATTCTTGTTCAGAATTGACATACAAGAAACCTGAATGAGGAATAATG
This sequence comes from Ginglymostoma cirratum, assembly GCA_024137785.1. Taxonomy (NCBI): domain Eukaryota; kingdom Metazoa; phylum Chordata; class Chondrichthyes; order Orectolobiformes; family Ginglymostomatidae; genus Ginglymostoma; species Ginglymostoma cirratum. Next base: position 5,197,867 of record JAHRHZ010000047.1, on the reverse strand, counting down.
TTTGTGTTTTGGGATAGTGTTGTGTGTTTTAAGATGCTGTATTAAATTACTGGTGTTGTGTATATCATTGTCATTTATATGCCAGTAACAATTATTGTGTGAAATTGAATTGTAAATTAATGATAGGAAGAATGGATGTCTTGTTAACAGCTGGCAACTTTGTAATGGGCAAATCTAGTGACAGGCCTTTACTGATCCAAGATTGCATTTCTTCTTGAAATTTTTGTGCTTTTGTGAATATTTGTGCTCTAAATAATATCTTTAATTGGGGAGATCTTCTTACTCCACAATAATGTTGGCTTTTTCCGGGCACAAGTATCAAAGTGGTCCTGAGCATCTCTCTTTGACCATCAAAAGGACTTTTTTTAAACTGATGCCTTAGGTTGAGTTGTCAATGACTTCAGGCTTACTAAAATAATACTGGATGCAGACAACACCAGCTTCCCGCCCCAGCCCTACACCCTTTCCCACCCCATTACCATCCTTAGCATAACAGGCTGTTGCATACTGTAGAACGGCTACCAACCAGGTACTTCCTTCACTTTAAAACCATTTGGAACTATTGCTTCTGCTGCCTTGAAAGATCTTAATAAGATGCAGCCATTGTGAATCTGAAAACATAGTATAAAAGAATAACAAAATTATTGTGGAATCTGGATATCTGAAATAAAAACAGAAAATGTTGGAAATACTCAGCATGTCAAGCAGCAACTGTGGAAAGAATGACTGTTGACCCGAAAAGGTAACTTTTTTTTTGTTTCTTTCCACAAATGTTGCCTGGCCTGCAGATTATCTCCAGGAAACCTAACATGCAAGAAGCAGTGGGAAACAGAATTTAGGCTAAGCATACGAAAAGGGTTGGCTTACAGAAAGAGAAAAGCAAATTGTTAGTCACATGTTTTCACAAAATGAGAAATGAACAGATAAATTGTCTAAAAATTTACAAAGGATAAAGGAAAGCATGAGAGAGAGACCGAATGTCAGAAGAAGCAAGGTTGGGTAAAAGTGGAAGAAAGTTGAAGGGAGAGAACTAACTAATGCTAAATGTTACTTGGTCATTGATATTAACTTCAGTTATCGTTTATGGCAATTCTGCTTCCATTTAAATTAACTTTTTTATTCACTTGTAACTTTTCCCTTAATCTCATGAAACATTAATTCATTTAGGAAACATTTGTGAGATTAGTTGATTAATTGTTCCTTCTGATTTCTGCTTTTTTAGGCATACGCTTCAGGATGTGACCTAGTGATCCTTGGAAGTGATTTTGAATGTGTTCAGATCATCCCTGGTGCTAAACATGGCAATATCCAAGTGGGCTGTGTGGAGTGCTCCCTTCAGCAAGGCAGAGTATGATAATTTTATTGGATTAGTCGCAGTGATGTATTTGATGGAGAGTTGTTTCCTATTTTTGGGTTCCAACACTCTGCTGTGCTTTGTATACAGAACTGTTCTAGGTGTGTTTGTATGCAGCCCATAATACAGCTGAATTCTTTTTATTAATGTATATTTTATGATTGTACATTATCTGAGAAATGTTTACTATTTTAGCACTACTTTAAGAGTTCCAGATGAACCTCTAGGGGCACCACCTTTGGGTCAAAAGAGCTTAACTGTGGGTGACAGTAGGGTGTGGGACAGCCATATGCCTGAATGGGTATTGGTGACATTTAACCAAATAAAACTACTGTCTACCTGAGCAGGCAACTGTTAAACTTGATTCTGTTTGAACAGTTAAATTTGAACCTACTAAGTATTTGTCTAGTGTTATGTAGAGTGTAGAATCCCAGCCTCAAGTAAACAAAGATGGCTAATGGATCATGTGTAGTTGTCTACACATCTACTGCGCTCAAATGTTGAATTTGGAGCTTCCATAATTGTCTACTTTGGGCTGATCTTTCCCCTCAAAAGAATTTTAATTCATCTCTTTGCTGGCACACTTTCAAAAAGTTGATGAATGTGGTTGAGTCTTGTCTATGTGAACAGCAGGTATAAGGTATTCTTTATAAAAGGCATTGTAAACGGCTCAATTTATCATAACATGTAAGAGTCATCAGAGATAACAAGGCGTGGGGCTGGATGAACACAGCAGGCCAAGCAGCATCATAGG
>JAHRHZ010000047.1:5161533-5195359 GCA_024137785.1 Ginglymostoma cirratum | reverse complement strand
GGGCCTAGACCCTTCAGCTAGGCCCGAAACGTCACGTTTTCCTGCTCCTATGATGCTGCTGGGCCTGCTGTGTTCATCCAGCCCCACGCCTTGTTATCTCGGATTCTCCAGCATCTGCGGTACCTTTTATCTCTGATGTAAGAGTCATCATCCTGCTGACAGCAGCATGGGTACTCTGCATTGAGTGATACTTTCATGAATTGGCATTAAGAGTTTCAGCTTGCCAAATGCATTTAACTTGATTGGGTTGCAAGTATCTGCATTTGTATCTATGTGCTCTCGTACTTGCTTTAGGAAAAGTCTTCCAGCAGCTGTTGTCTTATGATCAGTTATACAGTGGCATGATCAAAGAAGGCACACGATGCAGCTGGTTGCCTTTTTTTCTAATGAAATAAATACTACTGTTTAGCACAGCGAATCATTGGAAGTTTACTTTCAAATAGATATAAGGAATGTGCAACTATAATCACAAGTTAAACCACAATGATATTTCATAATGCGATGCACACTGAAGTGAAATTGTAGTGCTGGAAATTAACATGACCTGTATTATGTACACATGACTGTAGAAACATGTGAGATCCCTGTATAAATAGTTTTAATTGTGTCATTTTTAGATTGCTGCTTCATATGGGAACACTGTTTGTATCTTTGAGCCAGTACCTGTAAGCCATTACAAAAGAAAACTTGTAAGTATTCCATCCTTTTAAAGAAAAAATTCAATGTAACCCTTTGTTAATGTTCATTTAAGGGTGATGCTGCTTTCGGTTAATTGTTGTAAACTATAGACTACAATTGCACATTATAGTTGAAGGTGTTTTGTAATATAGGCTTTTTTTCCCGAAAGTGGCAAGATTGGAAAATGAAAGAAGCTTTTCTTTTTAGCACATATTTTAAATCCAGAACAATGAGCTCTTCCAGATCTAGTCCAGGATCTTCCTATCTGAAGTTGGTGTTGAGTGAATTTCACGGCCTCATAGCTTAGGGCGAGTTGTCTCACACAGTCAGATACTTGTCATCTCATTAGTTATGTAAGCAAGTTGTTGGGGATACTACTTGGCAAGTCATGTTGCAAGTAAGATGGAAGTGTTTGTCATTTACAGGATCTTCTGGCTTCCAAGGCACTGGTGCCATGCTTAAAATTCATCTAGTCATTGCAGTGTAGAAACTACCCCTCACACTATGATACTCAACTCTAAACTCCTACCGGATGGCACAGAAAGAAAATAAGCTAGTTCCCTGCTTATTGGACACAAGTTGATGGAGAAAAGATTAGTTCTCTTCCTGGGTGACAGTAAGTGGAGTCCACCCCATCAAACCTGGACAACCTGGTTAGGCATTAATGGTAGTCCAGAAACCTCCAGAAGGAAGAGGCAACAGCATGAACTCCTGAACGACATCTCCACCTCTGAAGAGGAATCCTGTGAGTGGTCAGTGAATTCACTGGCGATGTATTAACCTGCATCCTCCAACAGTAGAGAGACTTTGACCTCGGTTGGTACAGGAACATCAGGCGGGTGTACCAGAGCCACTCATAGTCTGATACGAAAGATGGAGGAAATCTTCCATATTCTCACCACTGTCCTGCGCCTGGTACACAGTTGCTTGACAGCCTTCATGGAAGGAGGGGGCTGCTACCTTACGGATCCAGATCAGCAGTACGTTTAGTGGCTGCCAAGCATACTCTTGAACTGACACGGTATTACGTAAGCCTTGTGCTCCTTACCCTCATGGAGACAGGGTGTTGGCAGCAGCCAGGAGGAGGAGCAGCACATTGGAACCCCTAACGCAGCTTCCCTGAATGCTCCAGGCATGCTAAGTCCCTCCATTTCATCTGCATCCATAATGCCCACCCCTAGTCCCCAGCTCAAATTGTAAATTGAGATACAGCATATTCCTTCAAAGCAGAATACTGTGTGTATAAGCTATACTGTGAAGTCCTATGGGAGCAGTCCACTTATCAAAATCTCATCCTCATGAGTTCTGTCTATTCCACTTATGATCCTGGTGGAAGCGTGAGTGCAGATGTCTGCCTATGCTGTTCTTATAGGTGTCGAGGGCCAGCTTTAGAGGAGGTACTCTGTTTCCCAGTGGCCATCTATGTAAAAGCTAATGATCTTGGAACGAGGTAGACACGTGAGAATACTATGTATGCGTCATAGTGGCTCCCAGGATGTCTAGCACAGATCTCATAAAATGTGGCTTTGATGGTAGCAAATTAGGTTAGCATAAAAAGAGTGAAATTCTGACCGATACGCAAATGCCACTAGTTGGTGTCAGGGTGCACTCACGGCAATGTGGATGCAATTGATAGCACCGTGGACTTGGGGGTGTGTGGGGGGTGTAAAAGGCAACAGCAAAGAATCATAATGTCCTTACTGTCTCTCTTCTTCAAGGTTGAAGCTGATGCAGAAGTGGGCTCTGGCAAAAGTGGCATCAGTAACATATCATATGCACTTATGCTCGGAGTTTGGGAGGTGCCACTGAGGTTCCCAGTAGAGCTACTACAGAATGAACTGTAAGCATTTACAGCTGTAAAAATTTAAGGGCAGCGTGATCTTGACTGCACCAACATGAAATTGCCACACAGTCCTTTTGAGTGCAAGTTGTCTTCCAGCAGTTGACATAGTTCAGATGATGAATAGGACAACCTTAATCTTTCTGGCATTGCTGTTCAGATGCTTGCAACTAAATGCAGCAAAGCCTATAAACACTTATTCCTGTCGTTGATCTGTGCCTCTTGGTGAATCCTGTCCTGCTGCTTCCTCCAGATGCTTACGATAGCTGTTGGAGGTTGCTGTTTTTACTGAAGCTCTTATATCTGCATTGTCCTTTCTGGTTCCTTCACATTAAGAGCAAATCCACAAGAAGGACCAGTATAGCATCAAACATTTCAGCTGTGTGAGCAGATAACTTAAAGCTCCTTATCAAGGTGTGTGACCTTACCAAATGCGTAATGGACAACCAAAGTGGACTGTGCTCCACTGTATGTAGACCTGTATCACTTAGCCTGTAGCCTTGGAGACTTCTCTGTCACAATGTGGTAGCTACTATGTGTTCTCTTCCAGTACTTGTTCCCATTTGCTAACAATAATGTATAACATCAGGTTCAGTTTCTAAATTCCTTGTTACACTAAGACTTGTTAAGCTTGGATGACAAGGAGATAATCAGTATAGCAGTGCTTAAACAGTGAAGGCATGACTACTGCAATTGTCCATTGCAGGGCCTCAAAAAGAACATTGCGGACACCACTGCCGTAGAAAAACGACACTAACGTTTTCCAGTCTGCAACCAGCTCCAGACATTTTGTGATCTTATTGTGCAGTTGATGCGCACTCAAAATATGGGAAGGTGCCAACTTTGTGTTTGGATTTGATCCACAAATTTCACACTCTCTCCCCGTTATCTTGTTCTGTTTTATATTGCTGTCTCAGTCATCCCAATGACCCTAAAGCCTTCCTTTCACTTCTGCCCCTTTATGTCTCTATTAACTTGCCCGTTTTACCTGCAGTGTATCAGTGATCTACTTGAACTCGCCCTTCAAAGGCTTAGTCCCCTTCCATTAACTATGAGATGCCACCTACTATCTGTAATTGCCCCTGTCACTGTCCAGCTCTGCAAGCCAGTAAAAGCACCCTATCCTGCAAATTATTTTATCCTCTTTCTCCAGAAGGTCTCTGACTACCCATTTATAAGCTTCTGACAATTAGCAAACAAATCCCATGACTGAATGTGACTCACCCTCAAACTATCTTGGCAAGCTGCCCTGACTGAGCATGGACTATTTACCTGGACTAATTTCTCAACAGCACCTTGTCTGACCTGCAGTTAATCTCTGAACTGCTTGAATTCGCCTTCAAGGATGGCAGTGGCCCAATTCCTGGACTTCAAGTGCATGGATCACTGCACTTGAGTAGGGCCAACCTGCTGGACTGTAATAATGTAAGCCCCTTACATTTTTGAGTGAGTGTGGTGATACCCCAAAATGTCTGGAGTCTGAGCCTACTTCATTCAGTGCTTGTCATCTTTGACTTTCGTACATCACCAATTTCTTCTGGCATGTAATGCATCTCTGATGTTGAAGTAGCACCTTGCTGTAGAGTGACATTTCCACCCTTGCGACTGATACGTTGTTTTTCAGTGCTCCCCATTGTCAAAAGCTGCCTGTGTCTCCATCTGTGCTTAAAAGAGGTACACCATGAACGCTGGCCGCATCTAAAAGAGCGCTGAAGACCTTGTGCAAAGCAAGCTAAAAGCCAGAAGATACTGGCTAAACGTCAGTACTAAAAATTTGCATAGATGCATAAAATGTCTGCCTGCTACTCGGCTCAAACCAACCTATCTGCAGCATGTAAGTTCTGGCTGTGCCTTGCCTCCAAGCTTGACGCCCTGGAGTCATAACTGAGAGCAAACATGATGAAGGCATGAGGCTGTTCTTTTTCAAATGCCAAGTTGCAAAGGTGAAGGGTCGAGGAAGAGGGTGGCCATTGAGCATGGAAGTACCTTGTACAGAAGTAGCAGTTCCATTTAAGCGAAGCTAGATGGCTGGTACAGCCATGCTGAGATGCCATGGACAGCAAAGGAACAAGTTGCCAGGTACCAATACTTTTTAACATGTCAAGTTTTTGCATTATTGGGTTTCTCAATTATAGAGCTAAATCGGAAGTATGACATTAATACAGCAAGTTGGGGGATTACTGTGATGGCAAATGTATGTCCTTTACGGAAGGAAACTGCCATCCTTACCTGGTTTGGCCTACATGTGAGTCCAGACCCACAGCAATGTGGTTGACTCTTAACTGCCTTCTGGGCAAATAGGGATGGATAATAAATGCTGCCTAATCTGCGATGCCCTCATCCCGTGAACTCCCATAAAGAGAAAAAAAAGCTGTTTGCCACCAAACAGTAAGACTCTGAGCTCCCCATCTAAGGCATGAGGACTTCATCGGGCTAGTTTTTCTCTATGACGAGAATCTGATTTTTGGGCACTTGCCCAATTAAGCCATTTTGCTGCTCACCATTATTCTCATCACCTCAAAGGAAAATTCTGCTATCTGTTTGAAGGTTTAATCTAAACCAATTGTATTACTCTCTTGATGGGTGGCGGTGGCTGGGGGCCTGAGAAGAAAGTTTTCAAAATCATTGGAAGACACCTGTATCTTTTTGCATTTTGCTAATGTCTCAAAAGTGTAGACTTTGCTGCTTTAAAAAGAGCAAATCTAGAATGGAAAGTCATGGTAAGAAGTAAGCCAAGACCCCTCAAACCTCTCCCTCATACTAATGACATAAAGAGGAACCTTCAAGAATCATTGGCATAAAGACTCTGCATCCTGTTCATACAAAATTCCCCACTGAGTCAAAGTTTGTAGTTGTGCTTTACCTTTAAGGAAGGATTGAAATAAAATTTGTAAAAATTTCAGCAAAATATTCCACCTTTACTCCAAATCATGTAACCATTAGCCAATAAGCTGATATATCATCAGAACGGTAGAGTCAGTAAGGTTTCCAGTGCCAGTGTACTGATTAATATTCAAACTGAAACACTGTATTCTGGATCTTTTGAGTTAATTGTATATAATTATGTAGCAAATGTCCCTAAGTGGAGAGGCTGGGTCATCAAAATAAAACAGATGTACAGAATTCTGAGGCAGAAGATGAAAAATAATGATGAATCTGAACAAATTATACTAGTCATAAGAAGTTTTAGACCTGTGATGAGTGTTTTAATTGTGGATTTGTTCCAACTGTGCTTTAACTCAGAACTTCATTATTCACTAGCTGATTTCCTAACTAGAAAATTTGTGGGTTACATTGAAACAAGTCAGTCGCTGTTTCAAAACCAACTGAACGGAACTCAGGAAGATTGCGTTCAGCTGTTATTTCTACATTATAGTCTTCCTCAAAAATGAGAGAAAGCTGATCTAAGCTGTTATCTCCAATTTGTAGTTGTGCCGGTTTCTTGTACAGTGCTACTTTCAGTTGAAGCTGGTATTGCCTGTTTGCTTAACATAACAGTTGTTATCAGTGATATTTCCATGATGAAGCAAGTATAAAGTTGGGATTACAGATGCATTTCTATACTGCTGTAACTTAATGGTTGCTGATCAGTTGCAGATCAAATATATTTTGCCTGACTAAGCAGAAGTCCTGAAATTAATCTTGGATAAGATTTTCTGGAAACTGCTGTGACTGAAATGCATTCAGTGTGCAGTATGAGAATTAATGTACCTTGGCCCAGTATTGGCCATTACTGAAGTACAGACACCATGGTGATCTCAGCATCTTGCTTCAGATATCAAATACAAATGGCAGAAGAGAGTTAGTTTTGATGCAATATTAATGTGTGACTACCAGAGTTTCCTCTTTCTGGCTGATAAAGGTTAGGATGGGCTTCTATCTGAATTGAGAGTTCAATGCTGTGCCCCCTTTTTAAATCAATTTGTGTATTGATTGATGGAGAACAATGTTGTTATTATCAAATAGCAGGGCATCTAGTCTTGGCCTATAATTGAGTAGTTATCATGTTATGAACTCATTGTGTTGCTTAACACTTGAAGGGCATTGGTAAAACTAACAAAGTGACATGCAGACTTCAGCCATGCACTTTCATCTTGCCACACATGAAGTGTTTAGTTTATCAAGACTATATTAGTGCTTCTGTCAAGGATTGTTAACTGTTAATAAAAAAATGTTGTTGTTCAGTGCAACAGAATAGTATACCAAAATAGGTTTAACTCTTTAAAGTTGAGTTCCTATTGATTTAGTTGGAATTTGTTCGTTTGCAATGAGTTTTGCTGTGAATGCATTTAGAATTTCAGAAATCATTATGTGCGAAAATTTACATTCCATAATTTTTCAATATGTACAGATGATAGCCATTTAATAAAGTGAAATTCAAGTTGAATTTACTTTCTTCAAGCAGTTGGTTGTTAGCCTTTTTATATTTCTACAAGGAAATAAATATGGTTTTCATTTTTTTTTAACTAACTTCAAAAACTACAGATCCTAAGTTATCAATGGCAAAAGACGGGGCAGTTCTTTCTTCAGTCTATGGCATACAACTTGGCTTGGGATCCACAAGGTAACTGAATTTGCATAGTGATCTGATGTCCTCAAAATGCCACATAGTGTATTTTTAAATATCTTTATTGTAATTTCAAAATATTAGTCTTATCTGTGTAGAAATTCTTACTGCAATATGCTCTTCATCTAGATTTAACTTTTTTTAATGATTTATTTGAAAAAACATATGAATCAAACTTTTGTGGCTTAAAAAATGATTTCTTTTAATCTTTTGATTTAGATTTAATGTGTGCAAGACATCATAAGGATAATCTTTTAGTGCTTTTAAGGGAAATATTAGAGAGGACATTAAACACACAGCAGAGACAGACTGCATTGGGAGTGGAAGTAGATATTTTTGTGATGGATTGTATATTAGATTTCAAGTTCTGCAGTTTAGCAATTGTAATTTTAACAATCTTCATTTCAAATTTCTTAATTTCTGCAGTTATAGAATACTATTTGTTTAATAGAAGGTGCACATTCCAGTTACCTATATAAATGGATTTTAGCAAGAGTTTTGGCAAGCTCTCATTTGGTAGACATTTAAAAATAACGAAAGCCCATTGGATCAAGGGAAAGGAAGAAAGTTGAGTACACAAGTGCAGGAAGCCAAGGGTAAGGTTGTAGACTTGCTCGCCGAGCCGGTGTATTTGATTGCAGACATTTTCAACACCCTGCTAGGTAACATCGTCAGTGTACCTTTGGTGAAGCAATGGTCTTCTGTCCCGCTTGTTATTTATATGCCTCGGTTTGCTGGGGTGGTTGGCGTCATCTCTGGTTCTGTGTTTTGGCGGTTTGTATACCCGGTCCAGTTCAATGTGTTTGTTGATTGAACTGGACCTGATGTTATAAACCACTGAAAACCAGAACCGGAAGTGATGCCAATCACCCCAGCAAACCAAGACATATAAAGCACAAGCGGGACAGAACCCCATCGCTACACTGAAGGCACACTGACAATGCTACCTAGCTGGGTGTTGAAATGTCTGCAGTCAAACACACTGGCTCGACGAGCAAGTCTACAAACTCTTCCACAACTCGAGCTACAAATCTTCTCAAAAACTTTAAACCAAGGGTCATTGTTGACTGGTGTACTTACTACTGAAAGATAGATTCCAGTGGTGTTCTCAAGGGCTGAGTACACGTTAATAATTTTAGATGTATAGGTTTCATGACTAAGAAGATTGCAGACAATACACAAGAATTGGCTGCATGGTTGGTGGAAGGAGGATAGCTGCACACTGCAGCAAGATATCAATGGACTAGTTGGGTGTGCAGAAGAGTAGCAAATGGAATTCAATACAGCAGTTTTCTGTGATGCATTTGGGAATGTCAAACAAGGCAACGGAATGTGCGATCAATGGAGAATGCTGAGAGGGATAGAGGAAGTGAGGGACCTTGGAGAGAATGTCTACAGATCCCTGAAGGTACAGCGCAGGTCTAAAAGGCACATGGAATCCTTTTATTTGCTGAGATATAGAATGAAACATCAGGGAATTTGTGTTGGATCTGTATAAATCATTAATTAGGCTACAAGCTGGTCACGTCATTACAGAAAGCATGTAATTGCATGAGAGAGGGTGCAGATGAGACTTATGAGTATGTTAGATGGAATGGAAACTGCAGCTATGAATGGCTATATATGTTGTAGTTTTCTCCTTGGAGGAGCTAAGGGAAGATTTGATGTGAGTTGTACAAAATTGTGAAGACCTGCATGGAGTGGCTGTGAAGGACCTATTTAGATTAGCAGAGAGATCAGAGGCTAAGGAACTTAGATTTAAAGTGATTGCTGGAAGGACTAGAGGGGAGATGAAGAAATATGTTTTCATGCGGAGAGTAGTAGATGTCTGGAACTCACTGCATGAATGGTTGTGGAGGCAAAAGCCCTAAACTCATTTTAAAGCCTCATATGCACATTGCGTTTCATAGACTGAGGGCTACACACCAAATACTGGACAATGGGATGAGGCTGGGTGACTCGTTTTCAGCTGGCCTAAACATAATGGATCGAGTGGCCTCTTACTATGCTGTAAATGTTTTATGATTCTATGTCTAGAAAGCTTGCCTATAATCTACCAGAGGTAAATCTCAGAAACCCCCAAAGATTATGCAAGAGCACAGTTGAGTTTTAGAAAGTTTAAGCTGTGTAATATATTACTACAGAGCACAGATAGGGGTTTATTTTATTATTTGTTCAGACATGTGGACCTTACTGGCTAGATAAGCATTGTTGTCCAATTCTAACTGTCTTTGAGAATGTGATGGTAACCTACACTCTTGAGCTGCCACAGTTCATTTGCTGTAGGTTGGGGAAGGAGTTTCAGGATGTTGACCCAGCAACAATGAAGGAACAGTGATATGTTTTCAAGTTGGAATGGTCTGTGTCTTGAAGAAAGCTTGCGTTTGGTGGTGTTCTTGTGTAATTCTTGCTTTTGTCCTTCTAGATGGTAGTGGTTACAGGTTTGGAAGTTGCTGATTAAGGAATTGAATTTCTCCAGTGCATCTTGCAGGTGATACATGCTGCTGCTACTGTATGTCAATGATAAAGAGAGTGAACATTTATGGGTATGGTGTCAATTGAGCAGGTTTCTATGTCCTAGATGATGCCAAGGTTCTTGAATATTGTTGGAGCTGCCCTCATCCAGACAAATGGGAAGTATTGCATCACACTCCTGATTTGATGATGGACCAGCTTTGAGGACTTGGAAGGAGAGTTACTTGCTGAAGGATTCTAAGCCTTTGACCTCTACTTCTACTCGTAGTATTTATATTGGGTAGTCCAGTTGAGTTTCTGGTCAGTGGTAACCCTGTCGATATTGCTCGTGTGGGATTCAGTGATGGTAATGACAATGAATATTAGCATTACTATTGTTTGAGATGGTTGCGTCTAGCACTGTGTGCCATGAATGTTATTTGCCACTTTTCAAACCTAGATATTGTCTGGATCTTGCTGCATTTGGACGTGGATTGCTTCAGTATCAGGAGAGCAATGAGTAGTGCATTGTGCAATCATCAGCAAAAATCCCCACTTCTGATCTGATAGAAGGAACTTCATTGATGAAGCAGCTGAAGATGGGTCTAGGACACTATGACTAACTGTTCATTGATGCTGTGGAGAGGCTGAGATGACTGATCTCCAATAATTATGAACAGCTTCCTTTTGTACTAGACATGACTCCAACCAGTGAAGACTTTTCCCTGGACTTGAGTATTGCTTGGGCTCCTTGATGCAGGGCTTATTCAGATGTGGTGCTAATGTCAAGAGCAGTCACTCTTCCCCCTCCCCTCTGGGGTTCTCTGTTTGGTTCACATATGGATAAAAGTTGTAATGAGGTCAGGACCTCAGTGATCTGATTCATTGGTTATGGTATCACTTAGCTCTATTGATCAGTAACTGTTTGTGCTGTTTGGCACACAAGTAGTCCAGTGCTGTCATCAGGTTGAAACGTCATTGTTACCTATATCTGGTGCTACTTCTAGCAAGCCCGTCACACTGTTCTTTAAATTAGTGTTGATAGCCTAGGTTGACGGTAGTGTTGCCTGGAATATGCCAGGCCATGAGGTTTCATATTGTTTCAGAGACAGTAGGAACTGCAGATGCTGGAGAATCTGAGATAACAAGGTGTAGAGCTTGATGAACACAGCAGACCAAGCACCATCAGAGGAGCAGGAAGGCTGACGTTTCGGGCCTAGACCCTCCTTCAAAAAATGAAGAATTTTCTGAAGAAGGGTCTAGGCCCGAAACGTCAGCATTCCTGCTCCTCTGATGCTGCTTGGCCTGGTGTGTTCGTCCAGCTCTACACCTTGTTGTCTCAGGTTTCATATTGTGTCTGATTGCAGTTCTTCTGCTACTGATCACCCACAGTACCTCATGGATTCCCAGCCTTGAGTTACTAGAGGTTAGTAGCTATGTTTTGAAGTCTAGTTTCCAACTTTGTTGGCTTGCGCACACACTGTAGCAGCCATGTACTCTAGGACTAGACCAGCTTAGTCAGTTGTTGTGCTACCTTGCCACCATCAGTGTTTTCTCCAAGTGGTGCTCACCCACCTGCCACCCCAATCCCCTCACCACACCACCACCATCAAGTGGTAATAGCAGAAAGTTTTCTTGCCAGGTTTGAGCTAATGCCATGATACTGCACAGACTAGTATCCAGAACCTCAGGCTAAATGTTTGAACCCTACTTTGGCAGATGGTGAACTATTTGCTTCAATTAAATCTTGAACTAACATTAACCTAATGGTGAGAATGTAAACACTGTTAATTGTCATTAAAAACCCATCTGCATCACTAATATCTTTTAAGGAAGAAAAGCTACTGCCTTCCCTGGTTTGGTTTACGCACGAATCCAGATTCACAGCAAAGTGGTTGACCATTAAGTATCCTGTGAGCAATTATGGATGGATGATAAATGCTGCCTCGCTAGCAGTGTCCACATTCCATGAATCAATAAAGGAAAGTCAACATTGAGGACTCCTAGGGTAACTCCCCCGACTGTGTTTGCTACTATGCTGCATCCTCTACTTGCTCTATACTGCCAGCGGAATAAGATATACTCATTGGTGATGTGTAGAACTTTATCTGTCTGTAAAGTTTGATTCTGTGAGTGTGATCATGCTAGATTTGTCTGCGAGTTCTCTCAATTTTGGTACCAACCCCCAGATATTAGAAAGGAGGATTTTGCAGTGTCAGTGGGCTGAATTTGCCATTGTTGTTTCTGGTGTCAAGGTTTATGCCAGATGGTCCATCCAGTTGCATTCCTTTTTTGACTTTTTAGCAATTGATTACAACTAAGTGGTTTCCTAAGCCATTTCAGATGACCGTTGAGAATCAACCCCATTGCTGTGGGTCTGGAGTCATATGTATACTAGACCAAATGCAGCAAATTTCTTTCCTTAATGTGCAGTAGTGACTCAAATGGGCTTTTAAAACATTTGACAATGGTTTTGTGGCCATCTTTAGACCTTCTAATTCCAGATTTTTAAATTCAAATTCCATCATCTTTTGTGGTGAGATTAGAGTCCTCAGCACACTACCTGACCTTTGGATTTCTAGTCCAGCAACAATACTATTATGCCATTACTTCCCCTTTACCTGCTGCTTTTCCATATCATGCTGTCCTACCCGTTAGGCAGAAACTTTCAAATCACTTGGAATCAAATAGGAAGAATCCCAAACTAACAATTAATTTTGACTATCCATGCTCCATTACTATCTTGGGAGTGTTGCGTGTGTGCCTACATTAGGCATCAGATTATGAGTGCCAGGGTAGACTTGACTTGAATCTGACCCTCCATTTCTATGTATATAATCTTAACCCCAAATAAATCCCAAACCCTAATGCTTAATTCAGTTTACATTTATTGCAATTTTCTTTCTTTTTTTTTAGGTAACCAGTTATTGACAGCTACAGATTATCTACAATTGTGGTCACCCCCCTCTGCTGACATTTTAAAAGAAGAAAGTAGTCCTGCTGAGAAATTTGCTTTAAATCCAGATTTAAATGATTGGAAATGTATCTGGCAATGCAAGTAAGAATCCAATTAAACCTAATTCCCTTCAAGTTTAATTCTTCTTTTGTTCAATGCCAGAAGTCACATGACACCAAGTTATAGTCCAACAGGTTTATTTGAAATCACAAACTCTTGGAGCACTGCTCAGATTTGGTTTAACATCTCATTCAAATGGTATCATCTCTTGAGAATAATATTTCTAACACTAAAGTATCAGCCTGAATTATGTGCGCAAATCTCCAGAATAGCATATGAGGCTGTAACTTTTGACTGAGCTGAGAATGCAACCACTGTGCCAAGTTTGGCACTTTGTTATCTTTAAGAACCGTTATTTATTTGAAATAATAAGTATCCAGAAAATAAATGATTGCAATTCATATTAATGCAATTTAACTTTTGGAGTAATGATAAGTTGCATAACCAGTTTAAAAAAAAAATTTAGTCAGTTTCAAACAAAACTTGAACTGTTTGATCAGACATTAACATATCTCATTTTGTCCATATAGGACTGCTATTCCAATATATCTCATGAAATGGTCCCCTGATGGAGAATACTTTGCAACAGCAGGGAAAGTAAGATTTTGTAAAAGACTTTTTACCTGATCAATCAATCACATTTAATTTGTGTGTTAGCATCAGCAATGTGTTTAAAAAGAAGTGAAATTAATGTTTCAAAGTATAAGTACAAAGATAAGATTACTAGCTGCATTTGTGAAACGTTGAATTTTATTTGTAGTACTTAGTTTTTGAATGTGTTTACTAATTCTGGTTATGTCACCGCAAGCACTTTTTCTGTTGTTCTATATGCAGGATGACTCCCTTCTAAAAGTATGGTATCTTACCACTGGCTGGAAGTCTGCTGTTATAGGTGCAGAAGCATTCGGGGAAAAGAATGCTTCTTCAGATGTACATTTTTCCTTTGTGTATCTGGCACATCCTCGTGCAGTAACAGGATTTTCATGGCGGAAGACTAGTAAATATATGCCAAGGTTAGAGACATGCTCACTTCATCACAGTAAATATCAGTTGGAATTGAACATTTGATATTTGGCTTTTGAACAGCCTGAGAAAGCCAGTAGCACTACATTGAAATCTAAACTGCTATAACGTACAGAGAGGTGTTTTTGAGTTTTTACAAAGATGTCATACGGGAACCTTTTGTTTTGATTCTGGTCTTTTACATACTTGATGTAAAGTACTTGTTGTTGAGAGAGGATGAAAGAGTATTTGATTTGCAGTGTTGCTATCCTTCACCTTGAAAACAAAGTTCGAAAAGAAATTCCACATTCAAATCTCTTTGTGATGAGTTAACTGACTTCGAACCATGATTACGGATAATTCAATTGACCTCAGCTCCCTTAGTTTACTGGTGGGAAAATCAGCTACAGTTCTCAGTCCATGTTGTTAAATGATGGAATTGCCCATAAGTGTGGACATTAGCTGAGAACAGGATTATGAGCACTTCCTGCATATTGGATAACTTTTTCCCATTTCCGTGAATGGTTGCACGTGATTAGAGAGAAATAGAGAGCATATACTGAATTGCTGAATGGTATTCAGTGTGATTCTACTTGTACAAATAAGGCCTCAACCTTTTTATCATTTGAAGTTCAAATATAGTGCAAAGTATAGCTGATATTTCGATGACGTCAAGTCAAAAATACTTAACATATGCAAAACGAGATTCTAATTTATAGTCTTGTCCAGTTTTCCAAAGCCTTATTCTTGCTTTTATCTTTCTGTGACTGATTGTGTGCTGCAGAATGACTGCAGTAGAATAGAAGAGACTTCTACACTGTATTTGGAGTATATGAGATTCCAATATATTCTATCTCCAGAAGTTCTGTGTGCAATGTACTACTGACTTCATGTCAAGATGGTGTCTGTCGGCTGTGGGCTGAAACCTTATTGCCAGAAGACAGTCTTCTTGGAGGACAAATGATGACAGAATCTACCATTAGTACTTCAACCAGCGATCTTCCTCATGGTGGAAGTCAAAAAGACAAAATTCAGCATGCTCTGGAGGTAATCATCTTAAGGACTTAAAATGGAAAGAGTTCCAAATGAAATCATAAACAATGAATATGCTTTGTTTAATTTATGCTAATTAACAGATGTAAATCTAGTTTGCTTGTTCCATGCCCTGCCAATTGAATTCTTCATAGTTACTACTTGTCTTGGGAGAAATGCCTTTTCTGCCTGAATCAATATGCTAAAGGAGGGAATTGTATCTTTTTCCTTCATCTATGCTAATTTTGAAATAAGTACAATAATTTACAATTCCAATTTGTCTTTTTTAAGAACTATGAGGTAAATTCTGGAAAGCCCTGTGCCAACAGCAGGGTTTTGCACACGTTACTGTACAAGATGTACTTGTACACATCATCCTAAAAGATGTCAGTGATAGTTCCCACAAATTATTTATGATTGTAAATACAGTACTCTTAAGTTTAGTATATATGTGCTACTGTTTCTTTGTTGCCAAAATTGATAAGGCATAGAATTGCTAATCTAATGTTTGTAAAAGATGGCATGCAAGTTTTTAGAGTGGAGCCATTTTCGAAGTAGCAAAGGAGATGAAATCCTAGCCCCTTGATTAAAAGTGGGCATCTAACCTAAACATTGAACTCCAGTGTATTGTTAATTCTACTTTTTCATTGCACAACAAAACTAAATATTGTTTCTTGCAGCCTCCCCATGGCATTTCTCACTAATGTGGAGTTTGGTTGTGATATTTGATATAAGCATACTCCTGGTCTGTGAAAGGATTACATTGAGGATAATGCTGATGAACGTGGTACAGTCTTCAAATTGAAAGCAGTAGACATTGAGACCTGTAAAGATGTGTTTATTTAATACTGGAAATGTGGTGAACTGCTTTGTGCAAATTATTTTGTTCCTGATTCTGACTTACAATGTATTCTGGATTCTGGAAGAATTTATTTTGTTCAGTCAAGTAATAACTATCACTTTAAAGAACATAAATGCCGTGCACGTTTATGCTGCAGAATCCTTTTTGCCAGTATTGCTCTTCTTGGACCTGTACTATTTTAGACTTAGAAAATTTGGTAGCTTAGCCTGGATTCTAGAAACTATGTAATCGAGTAGAGTGACGTGTAAGGTGAGACTGCTGTATTCTTGGAATTTTAATCCTTCAGTAATATTTTAAGAGTAGCTCTAACCTCCTGTGAGAGTCCTAGTGGAACTTTTCCATTAAGTGAAACTCAGGTTACAGAATGCAGCCTAGAAACCTGAAGAGCTGGATTTTAATTGAGAGGACCAGGCTTGAGAGGTATTAAAATGTTTAGTATTTTACGCCTCTTTCTTTATTCATGTATTCAGCCGGATTGCAAATACAGATAACAGTTGAAAATAATATGTTTAAAAAGAAGACAAAAGGATGGATTAGTTAAAATGACAACTCCCTGAATAATTTGAAGAGAAAATATATAACTGAATTGTTTGATGTTTCTTTCGTAGTTTTGCAACTTTTGCCTATAGTTGAGTAAATCAATTGATTGTTCAGTTCAATGATAAATGTTGAATGAGTCGTTCAATCTCAAACTAAACTAGACCTACCTGCCTGCTCCTGGTCCATATCCCTCCTATTCATGTACTTATCCAAATGTCTTTTAAATGTTGTAATTGTACCCGCATCCACAACTTCCTCTGGAAGTTCTTTCCGGACAGGAACCACCCTCTGTGTTCTTAAAAAAAAAAAAAATTGTCCCTAGTGTCTTTTTTCAATCCCTCTCTTCTCTCACCTTAGAATTGTGCCCCCTAGTCTTGAAATCCCCCATCCTAGGGAAAAGACGTCTACTATTAACTCTATCAATACGTCTCATTTATTTAAAAACTTGTAAATATTTCTTGTCAACTTGTAGTATTCAGGAATCCCTTTGTCTCAAAGACCCTATGGCACAATAGGGGTCATTTATCTAGTTGGCTGGATGGCTGGACTGCATTGCCGAGTAATCCCAAAAGTGTGGGCTCAATTCCTGCACCATGTGAGGTTACCATAAGGACTCTCCTTCTCAATCTCTTCCCTTTCATGTGACATGATGATCCGTTGGTTAAATCACCACCAGTCATCTCTCTTTATTGAAAAACAGCCCTGTGATCCACTACGACTATAGCATCTTTACCTTTCTATAACACAGTGCCCTGAGTAAGATTTCATGCAGAAAGTGATGTATGTTGTTAGTGGCTGTTTTGCATTTAATGATCAAATCCTAGTTTGTCATTTGTTAATACCTTCTGGAAGACCATGCAAGTTATTTTTAAATTGTTTTGGTTCATGCCAGCAGGTTTTAAGTTCGGATTCTTAACCTACTAGAAGAATAAACATTAGTGCACTGTTAATTGTGTTTTTGCAGACAATCCACCATTTGAAACATCTAAGAAATCGTCGCAGATCCTCAGTTCTGGCTGCCCATATTGAAGTTTTGCCGAGCCAATTGGAATCGCACGAAGCCCACAGACAGATTTCACACTATGTTAATGCACTCTGTCACTTTCATATTGCAGCGAGTATTAATCCGAATACAGGTCAGGATTAGTTAGAGTAGAACTGTAATTGCTTTTACCATACTAAAATAATCAACCCAGTTTAACAGAAACTAATTAGCTGTTGAAAGTAATAGTAAATTTCTTGTGGCTGGTATTTTATAGCTGTTGATTTTAAGCCTCCAGGACTTGGTGGGACAATATTTGTGAGGATTTTAAAATCAGCTGATTCAGTTTTCTGCTCCTAAATTATTTACAAGCCACCTAGTGATACTTTTATCTGCACCAGCTTTGGAGACAGCTTTACAGGCAGCTTAGGGCCAGATTTAATTCGAAAGATCATGGCTCACGTCTTAATCGGTGAGTTAACAGGATTTTAATGATCGTTTGCAGAGAAACATACTTGTGTAAAATCGCCTGAAAAAATTTGCATGAGGCAGTAAGTGTGCCAGAAGAGACCAGAACAAGTAACATTTGTCATTCTCTGGTAGGAGTGTTTTTCCTGATACCAGAAGAAAACTTTTATCACCCTTGACTTGATGGTCACTTCCATCCTAAGCTTCTGATCGGGATCTTGTACTTAATTTACCCTGAGGCCGGTTATATTGGATCATGGTGGTTTCTCGAACTCATTACAATTTCCACTTCAACCCTTTTATTGCTCCCAACAGCTGATCATGATGTAAAGCCTACCAGTTTTGGTTGGAAGCACAATTTCAAATATATTAAAATGAGGAAATGTTCAAGGGATGGCCATTGAACTTAAACTAGAGATTACTCTAAAGGTGACATATAATCAATTCTGCTCTGTTACGAAGCAAGATTTGAAATTGATTGGAAATGTTTAGAATGTAGGTGTGTTGGGTTGCAGTTGAAAGTTTAAATTGGAAAAACCGATGGAAGGGTGTTTTTCTGAATGGAGACCAGTAACTGGTGGTGATCCACAGGGACCAGTCCTAGGCCCTCTGTTGTTTATATAGTATATATAAATGATCTGGAGGAAAATGGTGGGTGGTCTGATTAATAGGTTTGTGGATAATACAAAGATTGGTGGAGTTGCTGATAGTGCTGATGGTTGTGAAAGGATACAACAGGCTATAGATAGATAGGCGACTTGGGCACAGGAATGGCAGATGGAGTTTAATCCAGACAAATGTGAGGTGATGCATTTTGAAGGATCAAGTTTAGGTGTGAATTATACCGTAAATGGCAGAACCCTTAGGAACATTAACATACAGATGCATCTGGGTGTATAGGCCCACAGTTCCCTAAAAGTGGCAACACAGATGACTAAGATAATTTAAGAAGACATATGGCAAGCTTGCTTTCATCAGCCAGGACATTGGAGTACAAGAGTTGGCAAACCATGTTGCGGCTATATAACATCCTTGTTAGGGCGCATTTGGTGTATTGTGTGGTGTTTTGGTCACCACACTACCAGAAGGATGTGGAAGCTTTGGAGAGAGCACAGAGAAGGTTCACCAGGATGTTGCCTGGTCTCGAGGGCAATTGCTATGAGGAAAGGTTAAGAAGACTAGGATTGCTTTCACTAGAAAGATGGCAGCGGAGACGAGATCTGATGGAGGTCAACAAAGTTATGAGAGGCATAGATAGGATGGGTAGTCAGAGGCTTTTTCCCAGGGTTGAAGTTTCAATTACAAGGTGGCACAGGGTCAAGGTGACGGGGGAAAGGTTAAGGGAGGGGGAAGTTTTTCATGCAGAGAATGGCAGAAACCTGGAATGCACTGTCAGAAGAGGTGGTGGAAGTCGGCACATTGGTGACATTAAAGAGGCACCTTGATGGTTAAACAAATAGAGAAGGAATAGAGGAATACGGACCTAATAAGGACAGAAGGTTTGTTTTCTAGTTCAGCTAGGGCACGATGATTGGCACAGGCTTGGAGGGTCGAAGAGCCTGTTCCTGTGCTGTACTTCTCTTTTGTCCTCTTTGTTCTTTTGTTCCTCAGATTTACAAGCATAGGTTCAAAAAAGATTTACTAATGATGATGAGATCTTAAAAAAGCCAAATGCCACTTGTTCGGTTTAACTTGATTTTGACACCTGGTTGGATATGAAAAAATATTTCCGTTAAATACATAATGTGGAACATAAATTTTCAATTATTATGCAGATATTCCACCTGCGCTAGCTGGCACAGCTTTTAACATTGAAGAGGGAGGTGGAAATTTTGTAGTTCACTGGCTGAACAATAAAGAACTGCATTTTACTTCATCTATGGAAATATTCATGGAGCAATTGAGAAAGCTCACAGATCAGGAGACAGAGGATGAAGTTGACACAGCCAGTCAGAATGGATTGAAAATGAAACTGGACACCAGTGAACAAGGCAAGTAAAATGTATGCGTTCTATCATGTAGATGAACTGAATTTAATCTAATGCAGGGCTTGATTTTTAATTGATTTTGTGTGTTTTGTTAAGGTTTTCTGTCCATCCATTTGGCCTGCAGAAAGAAAGATCAAACACTAGGCATTCAGATTTTGCTTTAATGATGTGAACATGATTTGATAGCAATTGATCTAATTGGTTATTTAAAAACTAAAGTTAAATGTTGTATGCTGTTTGCTCTCGATTGGGTAAAATTAGTTCTATCCCTGTCACCATTAGAAAAAATATTGTCCTACTTTGGAATTGCCTAGCTTAAAAAATATGATTGATATCCACTCTGTATTGCCGCAGAATGTGTTAAACCACAGAAAAGCAAACCCAGCTCCATCATCATAATCTCAATTTTCTGGACCAGCTATAGTTGTACTCTGAGTTCTGGATATTAAGCCATTGTATGCTTTCGCTTTAGTGTATTTAGTTTGTCAGGCTTGCATCACACTGGAATCCCTTGCAGCAATCATTAGATGTCAGTCTCATCTGCTTTTAATCCTTTGTGCCTTGAGGTGGAAGTTAGCATTCTTGTCCTGCAGTTCTCAGTCCTTTTGTGTGATATATCTATATATGAAACCAGATATTTCATTCTGGTTGGGTAATAAAAGATGACAGTGGGAGGAATAAGTAAAATGTATTGATGGTGGAAGGAAGAATATAATAGGTTACAATGTACAAAGCACATTCTGAACCTTTTCGTGTGCTGCATTTCCTCCCCAGTCCATCCCTGGTGTTACTGTCTCCTTACTGAATCATAGTGTTATAGGAACTGATCCTTTGTGGCTAAACAGCAGCTATTTATATGGACTAGACCATCTAAGTCACATATTTCACCTACACACAGGATGGTGTTTTTCTTAGTTAAAATTAGTTCACACTAATTATTGAAAGATTTAAAGTGAATTATAATATTAAATAGTTGTCGTAAAACAGTGGATTGGAAAATTAGTTAATGAACTTTGGAAAACTACTGAAAAGTTTTTTTAAAAAATCTGCTTTCTCTAAATTCATGCAATGAGTTTTACAGTTGAACAGAGCATTAGTGTTTATTACATGTGAAGAACAAAGCTTGAAATATCTGTTGGGATGTAAAAACAAGCAGATTTTTTTGGTCAATTAATGACATACTAATCAAGTTGTAGGACGCGCAGCTTTGAATTATTTTGTTTTTAATGGATTGTTAGTTTCGAAGAAAACTAGCACTTTCTTTTAAAAAGAAGTTCAGCCCCTGCAAAATGTGTGCTTTCAGTGCAAAATGAATTGCTAACTGCATGATATTGGATAATTTTCTATCAAATCATGAGATTTTCTTTTTAAAACAAACATTTTGTCCTGTTGGAACAACTTCATACTTGAAAATTAATTCTTCTAATCTGGATAGCTAACTGTGGAGGGCACTGAGGTTCAAAGTAACTAAGACATGGTTATTTTAATTACATGGGCGTATTTGAAGTTAAACACAGTTTCTTGCACTGTATTACATGACATTTTTATTTCTGCTTTGTTACAGAACAAGATGAAACTTCAGAGAAAGGATCAGAATATGAAACTGAAGAGGCTGAACAAGATGGGAACACTAAAGTATCTACATCATCAGTTGCAGGAATTTCAATGCCCACTATATTGTTAGATCGAAAACTTGAAACACTGCAAACAGAATGGAACAGGAATGCTGATATGCTGTTTACAATCCATCCTGTAGATGGCTCATTTTTAGTATGGCATGTAAAGTATTTAGATGAATATCACCCAGGAATATTCAGACAAGTCCAGGTACAGATAAAATATTTTTTAAAATAGTTCTTTAAATTGTAAGTCCATATTTTAAAGGCCATATCTGCTCATGTGATACAAAATGACAGATGCTTAGAAATTGTGATAAAAGTTCAGTTGAGTGTTTAGAAGCTTAGTGCAGTAAAACAAGTATAAATCCATTGTGATCAATCATTTTGTGTTAAAATACTAATTACCTGCTTTTGTTTTCAAAGCTCTCTGAGTAGTCTTTACTCTTAAGTTAATCAGTATCTTACTAACCTCAAAATGATTTGTAATTTATTTTCCAAGTGGTATTGTGTTATGATGCGCAAACTACGTTGAATTTTGACTGTAATAATGTCTGCCTTAAATCAGGCCTTCCATTTTTAGACTCTTGAGTGTCACAATATGTTTATTTTAAATTTCCACTTTTCTTTCAAAGAGATTTTTACAGGGACATGTTTTGCCTACTACAAATCCCAGTGCTAACATTAAACCAGCATCTTTGTCTTGTTGACTTTGAATTTATTAGTAATCATGTACCTTTTTTCTGTTGGTTGCCAAGCAAAAAGAAAGGCAATTTTAAATTAGTATTTACCGCAATTTTCTTATTCTCTGGGTCTGGTCTAAAATGAAGGCAAATATTGTTTTAACTTTCATTCTGTTCCTAAAGTTTTAATTTCAGTGGTGTATATATCCCCAAAGGCTTCAGGCATCCTCCAGATTTCACTAGAGCATGGGTAACAGAAAAAGTGTTTTCATCAGCTGTGTAGCATGTTTGGTCAGTTGGCTGGATGGCTGGCTTGCAATGCAGAGTGATGTGAACATGGGTTGAATTCCTGTTGACTGACTTTACCATGTCGGTCCTAACTTTTTAACCTCACCCTTCACTTGAGGCATGGTGACCCTCAGGTTAAACCACCACCAGTCATCTCTCTAGTCAGAGAGCAGTCCTGTAGGGCTGTGGCAACGTTATGCTGTGTTGAAGCGAAATGGTTTTAGCAGCTAAAACTGAAATCTAGAATAGTTCAGTAAAGTCCTTAAAATCCATGATTTGTTTGAATTTAAACCTACACAATTGGCCTAGAAATTTCTGAGAAATTAATGATTTTAATATGCACACCGTTGTTAGTGTGGAAATAACGCAACAAATTTTGAACATTTTACCAAGGAGCAGGAATAAGCCACTCAGGCCCTTGAACCTACTCTGGTTTCAGTTAAATCCTGGCTGATACGATTATAACCTCAAAACTGCATTCCTACCTATTTCTAATAACCTTTCAACCCCTTGCTTACCAAGAATTTATCCTCTACAGCCCAATGCTCCCACTGCTGGTATAATTATGGTGGAGTGGACGTGAGCAGGTATATGCTAAGCAGACCATCTACTGGATTTAGTATGCCTTCGTGCCTTCAAACTCTTCAAGATGTGTTAAATCCAACCCTTACAGTTTCCCAGGCCAGATGAACAGCATATTTTAGTTCTCTTTCCTAACTAATTCAATTAGTTGATTTAGACCCCCTACACAGTAGGGCCGGCACGGTGGCTCAATGGTTAGCACTGCTGCCCACGGCACCCGGGACCCTTTGCATTGCCTTTGTGATAATAACTCCATAAGATTTCGAGTAGTCATGGACAAGGACAAAAGTGGCCCTCAGGTGGGAGTGCCTAATTGGGCAAGGGCTAATTACATCCACATTAGACAGGAACTGGAGAATGTGGATTGGGAACAGTTATTTGAGGGCAAAGCTTCATCTGACATATGGGAGGCTTTTAAAGACCAGTTGATTAAAGTGCAGGACATGCATGTCCCTGCAAAACTGAAGGGTAGCAATGGCAGGATTCAGGAACCATGGATGACAAGGGAAATTGTAAGCTTAGTCAAAAGGAAAAAGGAAGCATACGATTGGTCTAGGCAGCTATAAACTGACGAACCATTGAGGAGTATAGAGGAAGGAGGAAGAGTTAGGAAGGCTAAAAGCGGCCATGAAATGTCTTTAGCAAACAGGGTCAAGGAGAATCCCAAGGCTTTTTATGCATATATTAGAACAAAGTAAGTAGCAAGGGAAAGAGTAGGCCCTTTCAAGGACAAAGGAGGGAAGTTGTGCATGGAGCCACAGGCAGTGGGGGAGATCCTTAATGTGTACTTTGTGTCGGTGTTCACCAAGGAGAAGGACATGACTGATATTGAGGTCCGGCATGAGTTTGTAAATATTCTAGAAAATGTCAGTATATTGAGGGAGGAAGTTTTGGGCATCCTAATTTGCGTTAAGGTAGACAAGTCCTCAGGATCAGATGGGATCTATCTGAGGTTACTGTGAGCGGCAAGGGAAGAAATAGCTAGGGCATTAGCAGAAATGTTCACATCCTCTTTGATCACAGGTGAAGTTCCAGAAGACTGGAGATTAGCCAATGTTGTTCCCTCCTTTAAGAAAGGAAGCAAGGATAATCCAGGAAATTATAAGCCAGTGAGCCTGACGTCTGTGTTGTGAAAGCCCTTAGAGAAGATACAGAGGGACATGATATATGCACATTTGGAAGAAAATGGACTAGTTAGTGACAGGGAGCATGGTTTTGTATGGGGAAGGTCATGTCTCACCAGCTTGATTGAATTTTTCAAAGAGGTGACAAAGATTTTAGATGAGGGACTGAATAAGAGTGCTGAAGAAGGGTAATACCCAAAACGTTGACTTCTCCTTCTAGATGCTGCCTGGCTTGCTGTGTTCTTCCAGCCTCCTGTTTGTCTGCCTAAATATTGAGCCCTGTGTGCAAATTTGTAATTGCGCTGCTATTAGGATTCATGTTATCCCACTTGTACAAGCTGCAAAAATGTCAATTTAACATTATTGTTAGTGTGGCAATTTTTTAATGCATGTTTTAGTAGTAGTGAGGCAACATTTACCAGAATCCTCATTGGAATTTGATACAAGCTGCTTTTTAAGATTAATTTGATTGTACATCTAAGTTATTTTTTTAAAAAAATCTATGCCAGACTTAGTCATTGCCTTCAATGTTGAAAATCTTTCTTTGTAAGATGATATTTTTGACAGAGTACAGATGCTTTTGAATTGTCTTATTAGTTGAAGCCAGTAGACTAGTTGGGTAGCTGTTTTGGGAGCTGGTACTGACACAGTGGGTCAAATGGCCTCCTGTACTGTAAATTCAATGATAAAATATCTAATTTCAATTGATATCACAGTTAACAAACAAAACATCAAGGTCCAATTTAAAAGGTGTGTTAAAAACAGACTCAATGCTTAAAACACAGAAGGAAGCCGTTTGACTTATCATGTCTATGCTGGTCGTCAAAACATTTCAAATTTCTTCAGAAATACCTAAAAGGGAGTTGTCAAGGACGAAACAATCCATTAAGTTGAATAATTGAAAGTAAATTTTTCAAAAGATGCAAAATTGGGCATATAAACTTCGTTCGTTTGGAGATGTCCTACCTGGCAGTTATGGTGCTTCAGTAGAAGGAATCAAAAGCTCATATAATGAGACTGGAACAGTTCTCCATTTATGTGGGACTACATTATTGTTTAATTACAATTTATTCATCTAATCGTTTATGTTACACAGCTTTCACTCTTCTATCCCAATGCACATTCTTAATGGAATGTTTGATACAATTCTGCGAGTGTGCTATGTAAAAGTATGAGCACTTTCATTAAGTAATTTATTTAAAAGTGTTTAATTTACACTTTCATATTACTTTCTGCTTTCAAAATGACTGCTATGTATTTGAATGTGTATTCTATTTTGTAGTGACACAGGATGATATGGTGGCGCAGAATGCCAAGTAATTATCTTCCATTCTAAGGCAGGGGTCAATTAAAAATTACTGTAATCATATGCTGCCTTTGTGGTGTACAGTTCGGATGCAGCTTTGCTCTGAAAGGAGACTGTCTGTAATATTTGTATCAAAAGCTACCCTGGCATTTGCTGTTGTGTAAAAAATGTGCTTAATTTTCTTATGGTATCATCTGTACGTATTTTAACAATCTTGTGACTAGTGAATGCATATTGAATAATCAATTGTAAAGAAAGACTTTTGCAACAAAGCTAGTAGCAGCTAGTAACTACATATAAGTGGCCCCAATGTTCCTCTTGACAGGCAAAATAGCCTACTAATTCAGATTTTTGTTTGGAGCAAACTCAGTAGTAATCAATAGATTGTGTCAGTTTTTGACTCTGTTAAGCCTGACGCAAGAATCATCAGGAGTATGTGACTAATTGCATTTTCACGCAAAAACTGAGAAAGAAATTGAGTAACGATATGTTTCGGGTATAATGCATAGTATTTTCTGTTGTTCTCTGAATTTGGATGCTATGTTAGTTAAGGAAACATATGATTTTTGTTAATCCGTTTTAATCACTAAATTACTGAGTATTTTCATGTAATGTCCGATATATTTTGCAAACTTCTGTTTAACTCCAACTTCAGAACTTCTTCCCCCTCCAACTTCTACTTCCATCTCTCTTTAAAGCCTACTTCAAACCTCATTTTTTAACTCTATCTTTGATTATTTCCCTTAACTTTGCCTCCTTTGCTTGACATTTCTGATTATTTCTGTGAAGATCTTTGATGTAGTTTGCTGTGTTAAAGGTTCATGACAAATGTAATTTCTTTTATTTCCTCCAGCAAGAATATACTTTGTAAATTATGCAGAAACATGCTTGACAACTAAAAATGTCTAATTCACATTTGCATTATAGGTTGCATTTTCATCACGGATTCCTGTTGCTTTTCCTACTGGTGATGCTAATTCGCTCAGCAAAAATATCATGATGTATGCATGTACTGCTAAAGATGCTAAGAACCTTCCAAATAATGATCCTAATCTCAATGGGATGACCCATTTTGTGAATAGCTCAAAATTAAATATCATCACTCCAGCAGTTATGATGATTTCGAAGCATGTTGATGGATCGTTAAACCAGTGGGCAGTAACTTTTGCTGAAGAATCTGCTTTCACCACAGTTCTAATGGTAGCGCACAAGTTTAGATATTGTGGACATCGTTTTCATCTGAACGACTTAGCTTGTCATTCAGTGCTACCGCTTTTGTTGACCTCTTCCCATCACAATGCGCTAATGACTCCTGAAACTGACTTTGGTGAAAAGGAAAAACCTGTGGTAGAACTTGTAAAGCCCTTAAAAGGGCCAACTTCACAGCAAGTTAAAAATGCTGCTACAAGAACATTTCATGATCCTAATGCCATCTACAGTGAGCTGATACTTTGGCGTATGGACCCAATAGGACCTTTGTCATACTCTGGAGGGGTTTCGGAGCTGGCACGTATCAATTCCTTGCATACGTCAGCTTTTTCAAATGTGGCCTGGCTTCCAACATTGATCCCAAGCTATTGTCTCGGTGAGTTTGATTTAAATCAGTTTTGCTACATTCTGTTGATTAAACAGAGTTAATTGTGAGCGCGCTAGTCAGAAATTAATTGTACCTTTTTATCATGCTGTTACAGTTTCAAATGGTTTTCCTAGTTGTCAAGAACATTAAACATCATTAAACTTCACTCGCCCTTGGTAAGATAGGTAATTCATCATGGAAAATTGAAACTATAGTTGTCCTTTTCCAAGTCTGTTTTACTCTTCAATTCCCTCACCTGTCTATCTTCATTTTTCCTTAATGTCAGCTCTTATCAGAACCCCTTCAGTGTGCTGCTTTGGTTTTTTTTTAAGAAGGTAAGCCATATGAAAAGATGATTACAGTATTTTGGCATCTTAAACACTGGTTTATAAGAAAGTGTTTTTCTTCAAGCGTCAAATGACACATTTGATAAATTAAATAACAAAAGCAGCCAATGACTCCCAGAGAATCATATTTTTATTTTTAAACCTGGAAAGTGGAAATTGTGGCAGTGGCTAAAGCATCGAACAATGTAAGCAAGTCAACAAGCTAGCAGGAACCTGCCAACTACCATATAAACTGGGATGTTGTTCAAATTAAATGGGAAGTCCCTATTGAACCCAATGGCATGCAATTTTATTTTCCAACATGCTAGATGACTGAGTTTAACTCCATGCTCTCGCTTAAAAGGCCAGAATGTGGCTTTCACATGCTGCCTGAAATCCTCTAAGGTCATCAAGTAGGGATTGGCAGGACTGTGGAATTCATGGACTGGAAAATCTCTAGGTACACACCTTTTTAAAGGCTGCTTATTTGCCTGCTGCAGTTTCTTCCCCCATGAGCCATAAGGTTAAAACTTTATATCCCCTCAGTGTCCAAAATATATATCAAATGTGAAGTTTTTTTTGTCAAGCTGCTGTTTTTGTCAAGTTAGAAGAAGGGTCTAGGCCCGAAACGTCAGCCTTCCTGCTCCTCTGATGCTGCTTGGCCTGCTGTGTTCATCCAGCTCTACGCCTTGTTATCTCAGATTCTCCAGCATCTGCAATTCCTACTATCGTTGAGACATTGTGTGTGTTTGTTTTTCCCCTATGCAGTCATTCCTCCAGGAAATTTTGTTGATATACCCAAGGTTATTTTAGGTAGAATCATTGCATATGGGCTCTAGAACCTTCTGATTACTGCTTTGCATCTCTTCTCTCAAATCCATACACGTCCATGTTGAACGCTATTTGGAAGAAACTGTGCAGGTGCCAAGGCCAAGGCCATTGGAATGTTCTTTGTCTGGGAAACTTCAATGTCTGTCATCAGTAGTGACTAGGTAGGACCAAGCTGGCTGCATCTTGAGGACCACGTTGCTGGACTGGTCTGGACCAGTTGAGTGATAACCAACAAGAGAGAAAAACCTGCTTGAGCTTCTCTCGCCACTCTACATGTCATGCACGTGTCTGCCCATGACAATATTGACAGTAGTAACCATAGTTCTTGTGGTAACCAAGTCATAATTGCAACCTGACGAAGCCCTCCACGTTGTGAGGTACTTCCAACAAGTTAAATGTGGGAAATTTGAGCAGATCTAGCAACTCAAAATTGGGCATCTGTGAGGTGCTGTGGGGCCGACAGCAGCATCAATTTATATTCAACCACGATCTGCAACCTCATTCGTGCTACAACCCTTGTTCTGTTATTACCAAGCTTATTACAGAGGGGGAATGGCCAAACCCCTCTGATAATTAAACCAAAACACAAGCCCCAAACTGCTATGATGGAATTTGTGGTTCCCTTCTAATAATTACCCCCGAAACACCCAGAGAAGCTCATTTTCCCCCTCGTAATCTGTTAGGAGTAGTTAAAAGAAAGAAAATCCTTGATCCACATTATAAATAACAAGAACAATTTATTTAACCCTAGCAATGAACTAATTAACAGAATTACTAATAAACCAAACAGTTTCCCGTTAGACTACTAACTAGTCCCTAACTGAACTAAATTCTCCTGGAATGCTGTTCAAATTAACTCAAGTCCCATTTATATAAACCCAATTAATAAAACAACAATAAATTAAGACTTAATCATTCCAAGTTTGCACAGACTGTATCTCTTCTGGAACTTTCTGCCTTCTGTTGATCTCACGCCACAAATGCCTTTATTCTGCTGATTCTACTGTCAGGGATGTTTTCTATGTTCTCTTGGCTAAAACACTGTGGAACCTTTTATCAATAAGATGGTGCTTTCTTAGAGAGCTTAGTGGTTTCTTGTGAGAGCTCGGGGCTTATTTCTCAGATGGCGGGCTTGCTGCCCTCTCGGATGACAGTTGGCTCTCTCCATTTTCTAAATGTCCTGTCTTTATATGCCCTCCACTCCGATGGTATGTCAGTTTCTTATAACATGATTGGTTTCAGGTTGCCAAAACTATCAGTTTTAAATTCAGAGATAGTAAGAACTGCAGATGCTGGAGTCAGAGATAAGGCAGTGTGGAGCCGGAGGAACACAGCAGGCCAGGCAGCATCAGAGGAGCAGGAAAGTTAACGTTTCAGGTCGCGACCCTTTTTCAGAAATGGGCAGGGGGATGGTTTACATTTAATTGGCTTTTGGTAGCTCAGGGCCTGGTTCAAATTGGCTAAAATTCAAAACGGTTATCTTGGTTTTAAAAAAAATGCTGTTTGGCCTTTCAAAATAAATGTTTCAATTTTGGGTACTTTCTGTACTGGCACCCTCCAGCTGCTGCTCACAGATACATTTTTAAAAATCTCTTAAGCACAGAAAAAAACCACCATCTTTTAAAGGGACGACACACATATTTTTTCCCCTGCTATCATTTATGCCAACAGATTCTAATTTCTTGCCTTCCAGTTCATGAATACTCTACACAACTTCGTAACTGTTCAAGTACAGCAAAATTGGCATCTGCACAACAACGTTATGATGCTGCTTGACCTGCTGTGTTCATCCAGCCCCATGCTTGTAATCTCAGATTCTCCAGCATCTGCAGTACCTTTTATCTCTGATACAATTTTAACCCCACTGCGAAGCCTCTTCTAAGGATGCCTACCCTGAAGAAGTTACCCTCCTCCCTCCGGACAAACCTCAGGGAATCTCTCTCCCACTGCAACTCTGCCTCCTCTCCACCTATCCTCTCCTCTATCCATCCTCTATCCGCCTCCCCCTCTCTCCCTATTTATTTCAGAACCCTCTTCCCCTCCCCCTTTTCTGATGAAGGGTTTAGGCCCGAAACGTCAAGTTTTCCTGCTCCTATGATGCTGGTTGACCTGCTGTGTTCATCCAGCCCCATGCTTGTTAACGTGGAAAATTAGTTGTGTTCTGTATACAAATAGCATGACAAATCCAACCTGGCCAATTATATTTGTATACTCTTGATCATCATCAAAATAATGAAAGAATTCATCAATAGCACCCTAAGGTGGCACTTTAGCGTGGTGAGAGTCTGCTTACTGGCGTTCATTATGGATTCCTCTTGAACCATTAGGTTCCTTAGCTCATTACAGCCTTGATTCAAACATGAGGAAAAATGCTGAACTCCTGCAGACAGGTTGTCATAAGTGTACTGGGTATCAAGGCAACAATTTACTGAGTGTGACTTCAAAAAACTGTAGCAAAGCTACAGTCAGTGGAAATTGAGAGGAAAACTCCACTGTTGAAGTAATATTTAGCACAAAGGAAAATGCTTGGTTGTTGGTCAGTCATCCCAGTACGAAGACATCACTACAGAAGTTCCTCAGTTAGTGTCTAGGTCCTTTCATTTTCACTAGCGTGTCAGTGATGGCTCTCCATAATGTAGCCAGAAATGGAGATGTCTGCTAATGATTACAGAGCATTTAGCATTATTTGCAATGACTCAGATATGGAAGAAGTCAGTGACAGTATGCAGTGGGACTTTCAGGCATGGGCTCAAAAGTCGCATGCAACATTTTGTGATGAACATCTTCAAGAAAAGTGAAAATAACCATCTCCCTTTGACATCAAGTGATATTGCTATCATTGATAGTGTGGGAATTCTGGTAAAATCCTGGTGAAATCAATAACCACTAAACTGGCTCAGCAATATAAACATTGACTACAAGATCAGACCAGAGACTAGGGATTTTGCAGGAAGTACTCCTCTCCTGAATTGTCAAACTCTGTCAATCTTGTACAATGATTAAGTCAGGAGTACAATGGAATGCTCTCTGCTAACTTGGATGAGTGCAGCTCTAACAATACTTGAGCTCAGTACCATCCTGGACAAAGCAGCCTGTGTCATTGGCACACCATCATCACTTGCACTCTCCATTACTTAAATCCACTAGCAGCAGTGTGTACCAACTACTTATGCACTGTAGAAATTTACCAATGCTCCTTCGACAACGCCTTCCAAACCAGCAATCATTGCCATTTAGAAGGATAAGAGTAACAGATGCTTGGAAACAGCGGTTGAAAATTACCATCTGAGTCTGCACAGTCCTAACTTGAATTGTATTGCATTTTGTTCACTCACGTGATCAAAAATCTGGAACTGGCTTCCTTAGAGCGCTTCCTTATATTATTTGAACTGCAACAGTTCAAAAATGTGACTCCACCACCATCTAAAGGGTAGTTTGGGATGAGCAACAGGCACTGGCCTTGTCCACTTCAGTGAAAGGGTAATTTTAAAAAAAAATCCAGAAGGCAGTCCATTACTTTGAGTTGGATTCAATTCTGGATGCTAGAAACAAAAAGACCCCATGCTATCAGAGCACAGCTGGGGTATATAAATGCCGAATGACCAGGGCTTTACGTGGTTCACTGTACGTGGGATAGTGTGTGTAGTTGAGAGCACAGGCCAAATGCAGCATCTGGAGGTGTGATTTCTGATCATGTCCCTGGTGTTAACCCACCGAATAATCTACGAGACCTTTGCTATGTCATGAAATCCATTACTTGCGAGTAATGTTCTGCTTCAAAATCCTGCCCCACGCCAAGACTCAGCGTTGTCATCCAAAACACTTTTGAACCCTTTGCAACCAAAGATATAAGCAATATTTCAATCCGTCTGCTTCTTAATAAACTTATAGTTACAAATAAATCAGTACAGTTGTATTTGAGTGATTTGGTGGTATTTAGAGCAAGAAACATCATTTGTACCTTAAGGTGTTGTTTTTTTATCTTTATTGATCTGTTGAACTTTGAACTTTGTATTCAAAATAATTTGCAGTAGCTTTGAAAATATTAGGTTAAATTCAACTCCGTGAACCTTAAAAATAATTATTTTATTAGGTTTCCCTAGTTTAATAAATCGTATGCCATTGTTCAGTTATATTTTCTTCAAATGCCAAGAACAGGCAAGATACGATTAATTATTAAATTTCAATATTGCTATGATAACCTTCAAAGAAACATTTTGTTACAATGTACAATTATAAAATAATTGTGACTATATTCCACCTCAATTTTTAGGGACCTACTGCAACTCTGCTAGTGCTTGTTTTGTCGCTTCTGATGGTCAAAATCTTAGGCTCTATCAAGCTGTGGTTGATGCCAGGAAACTTCTGGATGAACTTTCTGATCCTGAAATCTCGGTAGGTTAATGGCTACGAAAACAAATGACTAATATTATTATAAGAGCTGTCATTAGAGAACAATTCATAAATGCAATATACAAGTGTTAGACAGGGTGACTCATTACTTGGTGCAAGAAGCGAATGTAAGAATCTTGAAGAGGAAGGTGGAGAAACCTGAAGAGATCCTTGGGGTAGTGTCCTAGGCCCAACCAACTTCAGCTGCTTCATCAATAACCTTCCGTCTATCATAATTTCAAAAGTGGGGATGTTTGTTGATGACCGTATGATGTTCAGCACTAGATACGGAAGTAAACCGTGTCCAACTGCAGAAAAATCATCGACAGTGTTCATGTTTAGGCTGAAATGTGAGCTAAAGTTTATGGAGGATCGAAGACAGAAAGTCAGTGTGAAGAGGCTTGGAAAAATCAAGAGATAAATGAGGATTTCAGCACATGCATTGAATATAAATGTTTACCATTTTTATTCTACATAATTTACTTGTCACTAATTAATTTTAGTCTGATTGTGGCCAGTTGTGTGTGTTGATAATGGGTAAAATTTGCCTCTTGTACAATGTACACTCATGCTGTAAACTGACTAGCCTTTCTCCCTTAAATATAGTTTTGTTTTTTGTTTGTTTGTGATTTTTAATATGTTATTTTGTTGACCAACCAATTCTGTTTGCTCTAGATTTAGTTTTTATTGGATGCCTTGCATTTATTAGCTCCAGGCTAGAAGGACTCCATATAATATTAGCCTGCAGGTTGGAACTGATTGTTCTCTGGGGAGCCATTCACAACTATCAGTTTTACAATGAAGGCTGTGAAAACTCTACTGATTTTGGTCTAAAACTGCAGTCACTGTCAGAGAAACAGTTAACATTTCAGGTTGATAATTTGAAATATGATCTAATATTGCAGCACAATTGGCAATTGACAGTATATTTCCTGAATTAATTATGTACAGCTGCTGTTGACAACAGATCATTGACCCAGACAGGAACTCTATTTATGCCTCCACAGATGCCGCCTGATTAATTCTATTCAATCATACTTTTAATTTCAAATACGTTTACGGACTACAATTTTGAAACCTCTTTCTCCTACCAAGAAGGGCTAAACTGCCATTAAGAATTAAATGGCTGCATCCGTTATGTTGTTTCCTGGGTGTCTGCCCTACATACGTTTAAGAAGTTTAGAGCTTCGTCATATTGTTTCATTGGGAGGGAGAGACCACCAGTTTAGGTTAAAAACCAAATTATTAAAGGATGTGAACGACAGTTTCTTTAGACTCACTATCCCAATTGGAAATCAACATTAGCTATGCCAGTTTATTCCTTGAGCACATTTCCAGCATTTTCAAAATGGCAAAAATGTTCAAGGTGTAGGATGCTGTTTCTCCCTTTTTGGCATTTGTCCTCTCCCATCAAAAATTCTCAACATTTTACAAAAGGACAGTGGTTTATGAATCTTGTTCTTACCCATAATTCAAGTCCCCTGCCCAGCTTGCAACTTAGGTCCACCCTGCCAGGTCTAGAAACTTCTAGGTCATAAGGTTCCAAGTCACTGAATTGATGTGAATAATTAGAGATAAAAGGTACTGCAGATGCTGGAGAATCCGAGATAACAAGCGTGGGGCTGGATGAACACAGCAGGTCAAGCAGCATCATAGGAGCAGGAAAACTTGAT
>JAHRHZ010000047.1:5050307-5161133 GCA_024137785.1 Ginglymostoma cirratum | reverse complement strand
CCTTCATCAGAAAATGATTTTCTGATGAAGGGTTTAGGCCCGAAACGTCAAGTTTTCCTGCCCCTATGATGCTGCTTGGCCTGCTGTGTTCATCCAGCCCCATGCTTGATGTGAATAATTAGGCTGTTTTCAGATACAACTTTTTGTAGGATTTCAAATGTTTCAAATAAAATTAATGAGGTGGTATGGAATCACTATTTCTTCATAACGTAGCTTATATTTGTGACTGTTGCGTTTAATAATTTTGTGTTTTTGTTTAGAAACTCGTTGGAGAAGTATTCAATATAGTAAGCCAGCAGTCAACAGCTCGACCAGGTTGCATTGTTGAACTGGATGTAATAACAGCTCAGGTTAGAAATTCATTCTGAAGTAGCAATTTGAATCTTATCTCCTTTTTATCCCTCTTTCATTGCAATTCCAGGTTTTGGTGAGTTTTGGAATCAGCGAAAGGAAGCTTAAAATCAATCCCTTAATATATTCGCCTTTTAAAATGAGTTCCCATAACAGAATTTCATTTTAGCACAGTTGGAAATGATGAGCTTACCTAAAATGTGCTACTTCCATTTTCATGTTAGCGCAGTTATGCGCATAATCAGTTTGTTTTCTTTAAATCCATTGCCACTTAATTCTCCAGATCTTCAGCCCTCATTAGGCCCTTCCTCTCATTCCTCTTTTGACTCTTACACTCACTCCTGTTCCCGCCTTTTTCCTTTCTTTTTAGGAGCACATTAGGAGTGAAAAGAGAGCTGTAATTTAAGACATTTTAATACTAATTAGTTATTCATTTAGCAATGATTATTAACATTCTTGCACTATAACGACAATTAAATTCTAAAATGATCTAGTAAAATCTAATTCGATATTATTAGTGACCATGGGTTTGCAGTATAACATTTGCTCTAAATATCATTGGATTGTCCATCTTGCTTTCATTACAAAGGCACCTTAAATCGACAATCCCCTAGCCAGGGAATGAAAAAGAATAGGTGGTGGGGAAGTGCAAATTTACTTTGGAGACTCTGAAGCCCTTTAAGGATCAAAATCATGTCCTTGGCAAGCATGCACACTTATAATGCAGAGTGTGCCAAACCTCATCTTAAGAACACTGAATGACCACTGACAGCTTACACAGTGGTAGTACACTATATCAATTGCTGTGCAACCTATGACACTCTAGGGTAAAATCCCTCCAAGCCTCCCACAGTTACACACAGGTTCATCTGTATGAAGGGTTCTAGTTCGACTCATCAATTACTTGGAGATCAGCTGCTGGGTTATTTTTGTTGGTTACTATTGTAATTCTTTGTTCTTTTGGTGCCTTTTCATACTTGTTAAAACTCTTGCTGGTCTACAGGGCATATCCTGTCTGGTGATTTTCTTTTCTTGCTAATTTAAAAGGCTGATCTATAACATGTTACTTCTAACAATGGGCGCTTAAGTAGGGCTTTCTCTTGGTATTGAAAATTACTGAGACAAGGAGCAAAGAACAACACAACCTGCTACAAGGGAATGAAGAAGGGCTATGAGCAGGAGATTATAACCAAAATATGAAAATATTATTCAATGGCTTCATCTTTGGGCATGGTATCACCAATGCCTCTCTTCATAATGTCCAACTTTGTTTTCTTCATGGTATCAAAGCTTGCAAGTACTTTTATCATCCTCCTCACAGTTTTGCTGCCTCTGTGCACTGCCAGCACCTGCAACAGGGAAGCATGTGGCTGAGTGTTGTGCAGTCTGTTTGGGTTCTTTGGCTCTTATATCTCCCATTGAGTGTGAGTTATAAACTAAGAATCTGAAGCTTGGAATAATGTGAAATATTTAAGGCTTAGGTAAACCATACAATAGGTCTAAGGTGTATCGAGTTATTCTTTACATTTCAACTTCAAATAATGTTTTAATGGATAAAATGTTAAGGCTGTTGAAAATTGTACAGCAGACCACAAAGGTGGGATGTGATAATTTCCTCTACTTTATCATCCTCAGAAAATAAAGCAAAATCCACCTTTTTCTCAATCAGTATAATGTATTGAATGTACTGCTTATGAAACAGAATACTAAACCAATTCCATCAGTTAAAATAATCTTGTAGTTTGTCCAGGTTACTATCGAGTTATAATTGACCTGCAGTTGCCTGTTCCCATATGGCCATGCCTTCAGATTCTTCAAGGTTCATATCATGTTAGTTGTTTCCTTGGATAGGTACATTTATTTTGCCTCATAGTTACCTTCAGAGTGTTCATAATAGATCTGTTCTTTAGTTAATTCATGGCAATAGCATTTGCAGGTTTGGCATTAATTAAATTGTGCTTGGTTAGTAATTCCAACAGACCCTTCTACATTTTGGAATGAGTTTTTTTTCAAATAAGTGTCATGTAGCCCACTTAGTGCAGATGCTTAATTTCAGTGCATTGGGACTTGTTGAAAACTACGAAGCATATCATGGTTCTCCATTTTCTTGCAGCACCTTTGTCTGCACATTTATTTGCTTACAAGAGTAAGTCAAAAGTTTTCAAGGAAATTAATGATTAAAATGATCAAATTCAGAGGTTCAGAAAGAAGTTGGCAGGTGCCGTTGTTCGAGTAGTTCCTTTTTCCTTTGTGACAGACTGTTTTGCATTCTTTCTTTTCTAACGTTTTTCTTTTGCAAATAAAAAGTGAGGTTTTTTTTAACCCTGAGCTGTATTTAACACTCGAGTATATTTATAAATTAAAATTTAATGTGCCATTTTGCAAGCAGTTTTGCATTGGTGCAATTTAAGTAAATGTGTTGTAAATTAGTGTACAAAAGAAACTTTTGTTGTCTTAATGCCTTATCATTCTGTTGGCACAATCCAAAGTACTTTTTTATTTGAAAGTACAGTTATTATAACATTTGCAGAAGTCAAAACCAGATTTCTAAACACAAGTCTGGAATCTAATTAAGGCAAGAGGTGCACACTCCCCTCGAAGCAGTAATTTTACTGTTCATTCTTCACATTGGATGTGCATCAATTCCATCCCAATTCATAATCAAATTTCAAAAATTTACAAGTGAGCAGAGAGTTGATTACCTTGTGAGCAGGCTCCTTTTATTATTAGTGGGAAAACAATGAACAGGCAGGTACATAGTGTGCATTGCAATCTGTACAGCCCTGAGTTATACTGGACAGGTACTTGCATGAGTCCTTTGGGATGTGTAATGTAATAATATGCAACCATAACTACAAATAGCCTTCAAATTTTCGGTGACCATGTTATTATTCAGGAATGTGACTAACACCGTTCTCATTGTATTTCTGGTACAGTGTGGCACAAATACACAGCTACTTCATGTGTTTCAAGAAGATTTTATTTTGGGATATAAACCACAGAAAGAAGAATTGAATAAGGAGCAAGAATTTTCTTTCAGTCAACCTGCCCAAGGTACACAGAGAAAATTAAAAATGGATTTAACATGTTCTTTGGTTTACGTATACTTTACAGTTCAGTGTTACTGTTGGTGAGTTTGATTCAGTTGGTAACAGTTTTTATTTCTGAGTCTGGAGTAATTGGGTTTCAGCCAGATTCCATGATTTAAACTTGTAATCGCCACTGATGTATCGTAGGAAACGAAAGTCTTCTTAGGGATTCCTGATGCCTTTCTTCCACTCCAATGTTGAGTCCTGAGGTGACTGATAGGTAGCATTTGCTGAAGCAGTCATGTGAGATATATGGTGGTGACCTCAATTCCCTAATTAAATATCTTCACTGATATCCCTGCAAATCTTACAAACCCTCAGCCAGGCTGGGTGCCCCAATATACGTGCCATTTCTCAGGCTAGTACTCCCAGTATTGAAGCATACTGGTTATGATCAATCAACTGCGTTGGGTGAGCCATGTCATCTACATGCCTGTCGCAAGACTTCATACCTTCTGATGAAGGGTTTAGGCCCGAAACATCAAGTTTTCCTGCTCCTATGATGCTGCTTGACCTGCTGTGTTCATTCAGCCCCATGCTTGTTATCTCTCATCTTTCATACCTAAGCTGTCTATTCCAAGCTTCATTTCAGAAAGTGGTTACCAAGAAAATGGAGGACTACTTTGAGGATGTCATTAAATACCCCTGGACAGAAATACCATATCTTCATCAACCCTTGAGAATCTCTAGCTCATGACCACCCAATCTGGAGAAGAAACCTCTGCAAAGGAGCCAGTTATTTTGAACGTCTCTGACAGGACCAGGTGGTACAAACAACGGAAGCTGCATATGAAAACTTGAGTATCCTGTGGGAGAAGTACTGAGTTGCTGAAGTGCTAATATTTGGATATGCTGTTCAAAGCTGTGTGTGCAGTGGATCTTTGTACTGGAACTATGAATAGGGAATTTCCGACTGCCTCTTCGTCACCTGATCATTCAACTTACTTGCTGTTGGGGGATTTTGCTATATGCCATTGACTACCTTCTTTCTTTTAAAGAAGAAGTTTCTACACTTTAAAATACATTTTGGGGCAACCAGAGAATATGATCTATTACTTTGTCAATGATTGCCAGACACAGAATTTTACTGTGATACTTAATTTGGTTACATTGGGAATTTTGGTTGCATTTTGAGTTATTTAAATTTCTGTTATTTAAGGATGTCGTGCACCGTCATTCTCTGAAAAGTTTTACCTTGTGGTGATAGAAAGAGACAAGAGACAATCGTTTCTTCACATGTGGCATCTCCATTTGAAATCTGTGCAGCCTCGTGTGGGTAGGTATTTGCACATACACAAC
The DNA here is from genome assembly GCA_024137785.1 of Ginglymostoma cirratum. Taxonomy (NCBI): domain Eukaryota; kingdom Metazoa; phylum Chordata; class Chondrichthyes; order Orectolobiformes; family Ginglymostomatidae; genus Ginglymostoma; species Ginglymostoma cirratum. The sequence continues at coordinate 5,156,394 of JAHRHZ010000047.1, read as the reverse complement.
AGAAATTAGTTTATCAAGTCCGTTATTGAGATCAACACATATATGAAATATTTATGAAGCATAAACCTGCTAATGATAACATAAAGGAATTTTTTGCGTGGTATCTAAAAGGAAAAGAGGCTTTAAGTTGAGATCAAAAGGGTTTTTAAATTTGCTTTTGTAAAGTGAATATCGCAGGCAAGACTCGCGTTTATTGCTTTTAGGAAGGTAGTGGCAAGAGAACCACCTTCAACCACTAGCCCATACATTGTAGTTGCAATTGTGGTACTGTTAGAGGGGAAAACCTGAGCTTTTAACACAGTTGCAGTGAAGAAATGATATATGTAGTTCCAAATCAAGATTGTTTGACTTAGGAGAAACTGGAGGGTGTTAGCATTCCTGCGAGTTTGCTGTAGTTGCCCGTCTTTGGTGGTAGAGCTTGCAGCTCTGCAAGGTGATGTTGAAGGAGTGTTGACAAGTTGCTTCGGTACAACTTGTGGATGGTAGACACTACTACCACCGCACATGGGGTGAAAGAGAATCATATTTAAGTTCGTCGATGAAGCCACGATAAAGTGACTGCTTTGACCTATAAACTGGTAGGCCTCTTTAGATTTGTCGGATCTACATTCATCCAGGCAAATGGAGAGTATTCCATCACACTCCTCACTTGTTTTGTAGATGATAGACAGGTTTTGTGGAGTCAGAGGTGAGTTACATACCACGTAATTCTTAGTATTTGACCTGCTGTTCCAGCTGCAGTATTATGTGGCTGGTGGAGTTACGTTTGTGGTTAATGGTAACCCCACAGGATGTTGGTTGCAGTGATGTTGAATATCAAAGGCTATTAGATTTGCCCTTGTTGAAGATGATCTTTGCCTGCATTTGTGTGACATGAATGTTACTTCCATTTATCAGCCCAATAATGTCCATATCTTGTTGCATGCGGACACTGACTGTGTATTTGAAGAGTTCTTTTTGAACGCATCAGGGAACATTTACACTCTGACTTTTATATTGGAGGGAAGGTCTGTACACAACCAATGGTCAACAGAAAGTAAGGGTGATTGAGGATAGGGGGACAGTTTGCTCTTTAAGAAACCACTGTGCTATAATGGTAAGAGAATAGAGTTGGTATTCTGGATAGATGAAGTCAAACGTGAAAAGTGTTTTTCATTTAAAGAACTATTGGAATGTGTGTTTTAACTAAAATCTTATTCTTCCGGAATATGACATATTCACTTTGTGCATAGATTATGTAATGAAATTCTCAACCACAGAAACGGAGCCCATTGATTGTCCCAGAATATTTATATGTGATACCATATTTATATGGAATATTAATTTTTAATTCAATTTGAGAAAGTATGTAATCATAGAATCATACAATCCCTACAGTGTGAAAGCAGGCCATTCGGTCCATCAAGTCTGACCCTCCCAAGAGCATCCCATCGCACCCAGACCCATCTCCCTAACCTGTCCCTGTAACCCTGCATTTCCCATGGCTAATCCACCTAGCCTGCACAAGTTTCGACTGTGGGAGAAAACTGTAGCATCTGGAGGAAACCCATACCAACATAGGGAGTATGTGCAAACTCCACACATACAGTTGCCCATGTGTGGAATCAAACCCAGGTCCCTGGCTCTGTGAGGCAGCAGTGCTAACCACTGAGCCACCATGCCGCCCACAATTTATATCTTAATACCTGGCTTAACTTTGATATTTAATATACATGTTTGTATGTTTTAAACTCCTTAAAAGATTTTAAAAGTTAGTTTATACTGATCAAGAAATATTATGTACATATATAATTGCAAAATAAACTTCCTCATATTCTGCAAGTTAAAGGTAATTCGTTATTTTGCAAATAACTTCTTATATAAATTCTTTTTATAATTCTGTTATTTCCATCCCTTTCTTGATAGCATTGTATGAGTATAGTTCCATTTGTAGCAATTATCAGTAAATTTCTTAGATGGCACAAATAGTCAATGCCACCAGGCTGCTTTATCTTCAGGCATCACAGTCAACATAAACCTAAGGTACACAGATGTCCTTACAAGTAGGACAATTGGATTATAATTAGGAATGAGCACCTTAGGTATGATTTCTCATCTCCATTCACCTGAACAATTTAGTGTCTGAAGTAGGTTCCTCAGCACAGACTCACAAATGAGCCTGAAACATCATGGCTTGTATGATTTTGTATCAGAGTGTAGAGCATATACTTCTGTGGACAACGTGTTAAAGGAGCATTTCTGTTGGAATTTCTAATTGTTGTATTTTCTTTTCTTTTTCCTTACAACCAAACTCATGTCTCCAAAGCGAACATATCGGATAATAAAATATCTATACCAGAGGAAAAGAGCTTTAGCCTGTCTCCAAGTACTTCTGTTTTAAACTCTCTTCCACGGTCTGCATCAGTTGCTAATCTTCAGACTGCTAGCAAGTTGATTCTTAGCTCTGAATTAGTTTACAGTCAGCGGTTAAATGTTCCTGAGGGAGTGGAAGTAATCAGAGCAACTCCTTCTGCAGGTAATTATTTACACTATTTAATGTATAGAAAGTCTTTTTCTTCCTGTTAATCTGTTGGTTTGCATACATGTCTAATTCTTTGAAGGCCATGCTCCTGACCCAGTAGTTTTTATAGCCACAGTGCCAGCAAAGGCTTTAAACAGAGCTTTTAGCACTACTAAAGAGCAAGTCTTTAAAGCAGCATGCTGGATTCAGTTGGGTTGACATCAGTACAGGTTGACTTGGCCATGGTGGGGGGTTGAGGATTGAGTCAGGTATTGAAAGATTTACTAAGTTTGGAAGTGGTTGCAGTGAGGAGAGAAAAGACAGCAAATTGTGACATATGCAAGGTTTTGTTTCAAGTGGTGATGGAGTGGGGGACATCAGCAATCCCTATGTTGGAGATACAGTCTGGTGGTCTTAGATTGTCATAGTGCTGCCAAGCTTGGGCATTCAATGGATTATGGCAGAAAAGCATGATGGAAATCAGCAGCAATTGGGAGGTATTGGAAGTGCTACATGGCATGAAGCATGTGTCAGGATATTTCCTTGCCGTTTTTAGTAACAGACTTTATAAGCTAGAGGCATATTATGTCTTGACATTAACTATAATTATTAATTTTTGACAACATTGTTTTAAAGCTACATTCTGTGTTCTAGTCTCCGTATTATAAAACGATGTACATGTACTGAAGAAGATACCTAAAAGAATTTCCTGAAATGATACATGATCCAAGAAGTTCCAACTCATCACAAATATTACATTTATTGAGGCTGTTTGGAACAAGAGACTCAAGGAGCTTCTTGATGGAAGCCTTTAAAATTATGAAAGGTTTGATAGAGTAGATGTTGAGATGTTTCAATTTTTGGAAAGACCATAATTAGGTCATTAATACAAAATAGTCACTAACAAATCCAACAAGTAATTCAAAAGAAAGTCTGTCTCCTTGGTGGTAGAACATGGTATCATTGCCACAAGGAATAATTGAGGTAACCAACACAGATTCCTTTGAGAGAGGTCAATAAAATTATGAGGGTGAAAGAAAAAGAAGAATGTTTTGATGGGATTAGATGGAGGAGAAAGCTTATGTCTCATTCGCTTACCCCCTCCCTCTTTCACTTTCTTGCTCCCTGTCTGTCACACTCGCTGTTTCTCTTATTCCCTATATAGGTGTTGCCAGATCTGCATGTAGCCAGCATTTTTGTTTTCATTTTGATTTTTGCATGAACTGTTCAGCTTTAAAAAAGGCATTTTAAAATGGACGTATGATATGTATATGCGCAAAATTATCTTAGGGACCTTTTTATATTATTATCAGTCATTACACATAAATATATGTAGAGCCATACATCTGAGCAGCTCAGCAAGGGTTACTAAATAGTCAGCTTGGCTACACGTACCTCCCCCAAACCTTCTTAACAGGGGGAAACGGAGGCCCGTGTATTTCACCCTTACCATCCTCTCTGCAATAAACTACCCTGTGCCCAGATAAGGGATTGATTTCAATTTTTTAACACACTTAATATAGAGTGTTTCACTACTGCAATATGAATGTTTGCTTCTTTTTTCCTTTTAGGTCACTTGAGTTCATCATCAATCTATCCAGTCTGCCTTGCACCTTATCTGATAGTGACATCATGCTCTGATGGTAAAGTGAGATTCTGGCGATGTACTGTGGATAAAAGTTCCAGTTCAGAAAACTTAGTGAAAGTACATGCTTATCGGTGGGAAACCTGGCCTTTGATGAATGAGGAAGGAGAACACAGCGACAGTGCAGTTAGTATTGCAGGACGACCAGTGGCCGTAAGCTGTTCTTACACTGGACGGTTGGCTGTTGCTTATAAAGAACCTTTACAGCCTAATGGTGTTACGCCAAAAGAGTTCACAATGCATGTCTCCATATTTGAGTGTGAATCTACTGGAGGATCAGAGTGGGTGTTAGAACAGACAATACATTTAGATGGCATAGGAAAGGTTGGAAGTGTCCTGGACTCCCGAGTTAGTGTAGATAGCAATTTATTTGTGTATAATAAATCTGATCTTTATCTCAAAGGCAACCACATAACATCAAACATAAAACATTTGGTGCACTTGGATTGGGTATCAAAAGAAGATGGTTCTCATGTTCTTACAGTGGGAGTTGGTTCCAAAATTCTCATGTATGGAAGACTGTCAGGGATTGTAACTGAACAAGCCAGTAGCAAAGATGGGCTGGCTGTTATTACTTTGCCACTAGGGGGAAGCATTAAACAAGGAACCAAGTCAAAATGGGTATTGCTGAGATGTGTAGATTTGGTGTCTTCAGTGGATGGAACACCTTCGCTTCCAGTTTCTCTTTCCTGGGTGAGGGATGGTATCCTGGTAATTGGGATGGATTGTGAAATGCATGTGTATGCACAGTGGAAACATTCTACAAAATCATTAACTGATAATGACAGTGGGAGCTTGTCATTTTTTGAAGAATTAGTTGATGCCTCCCCATTTGAGACTAAAATAGTTTCAAAGCGACACAGTGTTGCTGATGCAACAAGTGGTGTGGATGATGTATTTGGAGTCCCAGGAATGGTTCAAGATGGTGGATTGTTTGAAGCTGCTCACATTCTTTCTCCTACTCTTCCACAATATCATCCCACTCAACTTTTGGAACTTATGGATTTGGGCAAGGTGCGCAGAGCTAAGGCAATTCTTTCACATTTAGTAAAATGTATTGCTGGGGAAGTTGCAATTTTTAGGGATAAAGACCCTGGAGAAGGAGGAGGGCCTCGACGTCATCTTTCTCGAACCATCAGTGTAAGTGGAAGTACAGGAAAGGACACAATTATAGCTGGAAGAGAAGGTACACGCGATTATACTGAGATAGACTCAATTCCACCCCTGCCACTGTACGCATTGCTATCTGCAGATCAGGATACATCCTACAAAGTTGTTGAAGAAACTCCTAAAGTAGACAAAGGTTCACGAACTCAAAGTGAAAATGAAATGGACAATCAGTATGCTGATTTGTTTCAGTCTCCCAGTGTAACTACAGACGACTTTGTTGACTTTGTAATCGAAAAGAAGGAATCTAGATCTAAAGTCATAAATCTATCCCAGTATGGACCAACATACTTTGGGCCAGAACATGCTCGTGTGCTTTCCAGTCACCTGATGCATTCAAGCTTGCCAGGACTCACGCGACTAGAACAGATGTTTCTCGTAGCTTTAGCTGATACAGTGGCTACCACAAGCACAGAAGTTAATGAAAATAGAGACAAGACCTACTCTGGTATGTATGTAATAACTTTAAGTTATTTTCTAAAACAGAGTTTTTTTTTTTAAAACAGTATTGGCATAAATCCCAAGCATTTGTACTGTAGAAATGGAAGAGGTATTTATTAAGTAATTTTACTTTGTTAATACTGTATGTTTTTGATTAAGAATTATCTAAGCTGACTGGAATCTCATAAGCTGCCTGTTACACTGCTCAGTTATACTTCTAATCAAATTTAGTGTCCCACAGTCATGGAGTTTCCCTGGAATACATTGTAGTTGAAGTGAAAATCCTTGCTGGATCAAATGCTGGATCAATACTTCCTTATTTGATTTTCTCTGACATCTAAGTGAAGAAATACTTTGAGCAGTGCTTTTCGTTTGAAGATAAAACGTACCCTCAAGGAGTGCCTGTAAAACTTCGAATTTTGTCGTTTGTACTTGATGTAAATCATTTCTATTGCAGACCTCCATTATCTGAGTTGCTTTAATCACGCTGTCCTGAGACACTTTGGTGTGTCATGTATAATTCCTGCATTCTCAATGTTAAATCCTGTCAATGTCATATGCTTATGATGTTAACTGCTGCATTAATTTCAAGCATTTTTATCTGCATGCAGAAAAGTTGCATCTATATAGTACAGATGTTAACATGAATGATTTATTAATGTTAAGCAGCTGTACACTTGTTTCCCTCAAAAACTGAACTTTTTTACGAAGACTCTGACTTGTAGGCACGATTCTAAAGCTAGTGTAATGGAAAGCAGAGTTAACTCTGAAAGTTGGTCTGTCTTATTTATTGGTTACCCTGGTAAAATCATTGAATGTTAATTCACTTCTTGTCTTTTTTGAAGGAGGGGAGACACTGGATGAATGTGGTCTACGTTATTTGCTTGCTATGCGTTTACATACATGTCTTCTGACATCCCTGCCTCCAGTCTACAGACTTCAACTCTTGCATCAAGGTATGGGATTTGAACAAAGCATCATTCTTCAATTTAATAGTGAGCTATTAATAGTGAACTATGGTGGAGGGTGGGAAAGTGAGCAGGTAGATGGAGACGGAACCCCAAACAGAATTGAGGCAAGAAATGTAAAAGAATTGCACATCCATGGTGAATAGGAGGCACTCGCTGCCTGCGAACTGGAAACTCTGAAACTGAAGTAAGCATCAGAAGAATCGCGGATGGAAGTGAAGAGCGACTGGACATGGGGTGAAAAATGTAGTCAGGGTAAAAAGAGATATGTTCCGTGGAGCATGACCGGGTAGAAACAATAGGTCTGCCTGCCCAGGTGGTCCTGTTTGTGGATTTTGGTTAGTAGGTAGAAGTGGGCTTTGGGGTTGAGCGACTATGAGCTGGGAGGCTGTCGGGAGTTGGGAACGAGATTCCCAGATGAAATGAGGTTGGTGACGGGCACAACAGTCTGATGCTTGATGGTGGGTTCATGGTCTATGGGGAGATAGAAGGAGGAAGAGCATCTCATTTTCAGCTTAGGGACCCTGCAGCCTCCAGGACTCAACATCGAGTTTGATGACTTTTAGAGCCTGATTACACCACCACCATTCTCAACTATTGTCAGGCTTATTATCCCATTACATGAGTTGTTTTCACCACAGCCTGCTCATTTTCACTTATTCAACTTCTCTTCTGTTTTGTCTTACTATCAATAATCCCCTTGTCAGTCTACTTTTTCATAACTCTCTCTCTTTCCAGCCTTCATCTACACCTGTCCGCTCACCACCACCACCTCCCCTCATCCTCCTCCTCATCCTCATCCTCAGCATCACTCCCACTTTTTCCCAGCTGCTATCAGTTCTAATGAAGGGTCACTGGACTTAAAATGTTTAACGCTGCTTTCTCCACACAAATGATGCCAGACCTGCTGAGTTTCGCCAGCAATTTCTATTTCAGATCTCCAAAACCTGCAGTTCTTTAAAAAATGATTCTTTGTTTTTTTTTAACTTCAAGATTTCCTTTGTTACCAACCATTACCTCTTTGGTCTCCTAAACTTTATGATCTCAACCTGCCCAATGTCGGTCCACGCCCTCTGGATCTCCAGCCTATCTCTCCGTTCCCTTTACATTCAGCTTTTTGCTTTTGCCATCTTGCCCTTGTCCTCTAAAACTCTCTCAGCATCTCTGCCTGCATCTTTCTCCTAGCCGTTACAGACATGCATAAATCTCTTGTCTACATTCACTTCCCCACTCCTCACCCTCTGTTTATTCCAGACAGCTCAATGGACGTTCTGTATCCATTCTTTGTACATACATTTAGGCAACAATGTGTAGAGCACTGTACAAAGGGGGAAAAAAATTAAGGCAACTAATTTTCAGCTAGGAAGCTATGACGGTTAGCTGCATGTCACATCTCATCTTGTCCAGTACCAGGAAGATGCTGCAGTTGGACAGCGACAATATAAAAGAATATGAAAATGATTCCAAATGTTTTGACTAAAGTAAAATGTTAAGTTCTGGCTGTTCTTTGAAATACAATTATGCTTAAAAACAACAGATAGCAACAAGACCTTCTTTACAAACCATGATAGTGCCAGGTCTGTGGTAAAAATATTTTGTTCTAGCAGCATGGGCCTATGCTATGCTTGACTTATAACCATGAAATGTTCACAATTGGGGGTATTAAAGAACATAACTGGTATAATATCACAAATGCTTCTCTTTTTCTCGGTACACATTTTTCACCTTGATATAGGTGTGCTTTTAGTGCATAAGAGCAATCCCCTAGTGCAGTGGTTTTCAACCAGTGTGCTGCAAAAACTTTGGGAACCAGCGCTAGTTTACTGAGCGTTGAGGCTGTGCCCCCTGCTTCAGATCTCTTCCAGAGCTTTGTCTGTCATTGAAGGCAGTATCTGCTGGCACCATGCATACCTGTTGACTGCGCATTCCTAGACTTCTGATATTGTGCAATCGGTATGAAAAAAGTGGATGTGCCATGGAATTGTTTGTCTCATGGAAGTATGCCCTGATACTGAAAAGGTTGGGAACCATTGCCCTAATAACTCGCCAAACTGGCTCTTCTCTAAATGTGCCGAAGTAATGATGGCTTCATAGCAGCAGTCAACCATGTTCTTGTTCACTTACAATCTGGGATATCCTCTTTCCTAACCTAGAATTTGTAGCACACTGTAGAACTCGGGTTATTCAATTGTTGCATTCTGCTAACTCCAAATTAACTAGGATTAATATACGATCACCAATTTTCTGTAGCTTATCAAGACACTGAACATTGCATTCATCCACAGATTCATTTGTACCTCAAATGGTACTTTGTGGAATTGTTGTGACTCTATAAGGTACCATTAACTATGAAAAACTCCACAATGCCACCTCACTGATCACTAAATTTTCCAGAAGCTATTTATGCAATTAGTTGAATTGGTTCCCCAAACTGCTTCGAAATGGAGAAAAAGAAAGCGATTAACATCTGGATTAGGTAGAAACTTGGAAGAGAAATGGAGTTGGGCAAGAGCTGAATAAACTGTCTTAGATTTTTCTAGTTTGTATTTGGAGCATTTCTGATTCAACTGTGAATAGACATTGGATTGTTTGACTCATCTGTTAGCACTCTTGCCTCCGAGTCACATGATTGTGGGTTCAGCTCCCATTCCTGGTCTGCTGGCGTGCTCCAGTGCCATTGTTTGAAGTCTTGCGGTACAATGGTACTGTCTCTACATCTGGCCCAGAGCTCTGAATTCAGTTCTCACACCAGGTCTCGTTGTCCAGGGAAGGAGCATTCATGATGCAATTTACTGGGTTGATAGGAGGATTCCGGGCTGACTGATATATCCCACTACTCTCCCAATGGTGAAAAGTGAATGCTATCAGCAAAGCATGACAGGAACTATTTGCTGTGAGACGGCAAGTAATGCTGCATACAAGATTTTAAAAAATAATCAGTGTAATTGAAGTAATTAATAGAACCTCTTATAACTATGTGAAACTAAGCCACTACCTATAGATAGCATCTCTGAGGGTAACCTGTATATGACAAAAGGAGGGACAAGGATGTAACCTTGGGGTACTTCAAGGACAAGCTGTGCTAGATATTTGGGACAGGTGGAAGGGTAACCAAACAGAGAGAAGGACTGCTGAGAAGAAGTAATAGAAGAGAATGGAGTAGTCTACACAGCAAAGTTATTGAGGACAGGGGTTATCATGCAGCAAGACTGCAATTGCAGAGGGGTCTGGATATTATATGCCACAGCTGGCAGTGTTTCTGGTGGGTTTTGTGGCGTCATGTAAAATGGTTTGGTTGCTGAAATTGGCAGCCCACCATCATATGTAAATAAATAAGAGTCAAAGAAGGACAAAGAACAAAGAAAATTACAGCACAGGAACAGGCCCTTCCGCCCTCCAAGCCTGTGCCGATCCAGATCCTCTATCTAAACCTGTCACCTATTTTCCAAGGGTCTGTATCCCTCTGCTCCCTGCCCATTCATGTATCTGTTTAGATATATCTTAAATGACGCTATCGTGCCCGCCTCTACCACCTCCACTGGCAACATGTTCCAGGCACCCACCACCCTCTGCGTAAAGAACTTTCCAGACATATCTCCCTTAAACTTTTCCCCTGTCACCTTTGAAATCATGACCCCTAGTAATTGAGTCCCCCACACTGGGGGAAAAAGCTTCTTGCTATGCATCCTGTCTATACCTCTCATGATTTTGTAGACCTCAATCAGGTCCCCCCTCAACCTCCGTCTTTCTAATGTAAATAATCCTAATCTACTCAACCTCCCTTCATAGCTTGCGCCCTCCATACCAAGCAACATCCTGGTGAACCTTCTCTGCACCCTGTCCAAAGCATCCACATCCTTTTGGTAATGTGGCGACCAGAACTATACGCAGTATTCTGTACGCAGAGTCAATTAAACTTGTTATAAATTGAATTGACCACAGTAATACAGCTGGCGTGGGCAGTGGAATGGGAGTGGGCAGGTCTTTTTAAATGCTGACATGAACAAAGGTGGGAAGAAGAGCAGCATTTGAGAGATGCCCTGCATGCACTGGGGGCAACCTCCCAACCCCTCCCGAATAAGCCACTCTTCTTCCCACACCACCTCTCCAACAGAACCTGGTCCTGTACTCCTTACCCCCTCTACAGGATCCCACGACACCATGAAATCCTGAGACTTGCCTTTGAACAACCATCTTCCTTTTCCTTATACAGCCTGGGAAGCGCCACTTTATAGGTATGGAAGCAGAGGGCCATTCAGCCCATTGAGTCTTCTGATATTTGATAATGGCTGACACATGGCCACTATTACACTGTGGAACTGCTGAATGGTCAGTCTTACTGACAGTTTAAGTAGGCAAAATCTCCTCCTGAATGAGGAGTGAAAGCCCACTCTAAGCCATTTCAGCACAGCATGTTGCCGTCCGCTCCCTGTAAACTTGTCTGCGATGCTGTTGGTACTTGATTCTGTTTTGGTCAATGGACAGAATAAAAGGAAAACTGCTGGGATATAACTAGGAAATTCTGGGATAGGTAAGAGCAAATTTTAGATGTAAGAAGTAATGGAGCTGAGGAATTGACCGTTATTTCTGTCTGTGAATATATTTAAGTAGATTTTAATTTGTATCTAAATCAGTCTTAGCAATTATGTGTTTGAAGATATATTTTATGTTTCCTGTATCAAGATTTTTTTTCTCCATATAGATTAGTCAGTAACGTTATTTGTTGCTTTGAACCTGTTACGTCATAAAGTGACAAATCTAATCTTAACATCTTTACACATCTTTAATATATGATTATGCTTGACATGTTTAAATTTCTGCATGAGGTGATAAAACATGTCAGTGGATATAGAAGTTGTTATTATACTTTGTAGGCTTGTCCACGTGCCACTTTGCTTGGGCCTTTCATTCTGAAGCTGAAGAAGAATTGCTTAATATGATTCCTGCCATGCAGAAAGGAGATCCTCAGTGGTCTGAGCTGAAAGCCATGGGAGTAGGTTGGTGGGTTCGAAACATCAATACACTCCGCAAGACCATTGAGAAGGTATTGTATATGTAACTATATTTCAAGAATTTACAAACAAGAGTACATAGAAATTGATGAATAAACACATTCATTAATATAAAAGAGATGCTCCACAAATTTTGTGTGCAATGTGGGAGTTCTGTTTTTTGCAACTGGCTGATATGTTTTACTTTTATTGTGAAGTTTTGCAGTTGTAAAGTGTAGAGTCCTCATTCTAACTTTAAAGTAAAAGCATCACTATATGTCGTGATGATTCGTCATTGCCTGTTCACATTGCGACTGAGTTGTTGTAAGTGCAAGTCCTTCTATATTATTGTGCTCAGCTTGAAGAGTATAATGAGATAAATAGAAGCTGGACAAGGCTGTAGTGCACCCCCCACCCCACCCCATACCTGCTCCACCATTCAGTAAGATTGTAGCAGATCTGTATTTTGGTCTCAATTCCACTTTTCTGCCTGTTCCCATAATCCTCAACTCCCCTATAGTTCAACAGTCTGTCCATCTCAGCCCTGAAAACATTCAATGACTAACTTGCACAGCTGCCTGGGATAGAGAATGCTAAGGGTTCATGTCCAAGACATCCTCAACTCTACTTTAAATGGGTGATCATTTATTCTGAAATTATGTTCAGTTCATCCTTTCAGCATCTACCCTGTTAAGCCTTTTCAGAATCTTCTTTGCTTCAATAAGATCACCTCCTGTTCTTCTAAATTTCAATGAGTGTACATAAAACCTGCTCAATCTTTCCATAAGGACAATCCCTTTATCCCAAGAAAGAACCCACTTTTGAGGTCCTACTGTGATTTGATAGTATATAGCTAGCATTCTGTTTTTTGTAGAATTCTTGCTAAATTTTATCCATTTAGTTTACAAAAATATAGTAACATTTGCCAGTAAAAGGGCCTATTCCTTTGTCTGGGAGTCTTATCCACCCTCTACAGACCCCTTCTCCCACCTCCAACAAACCTCATCCTCCTGGACACTACGCCATGGCCTCTTACCGTCCCTCGACCTCTTAATTTCCAACAGCCGTCGTGATATCGATCACCTCAATATCTCCACCCCCTCACTCACTCCAGCCTCTTCCCCCATGGAAAGCGCAGCCCTCCGTTCCCTCTGCTCCCACCCTAACCTCACTATCAAACCCGCGGATAAGGGAGGCGCAGTAGTGGCATGGCGCACTGACCTTTACATCGCTGAGGCCAGGTGCCAACTCTCTGACACTTCCTCCTACTGCCCCCTTGATTATGAGCCCACCCCTGACCACCAAACCATTGTCTCTCAGATCATTCATAACCTCATCACCTTAGGTGACCTCCCACCCACAGCCTCCAACCTCATCATTCCCCAACCCTGCACAACCTGTTTCTATCTCCTTCCCAAAATCCACAAACCTGACTGCCCCCAGTCGACCCATGTCTCTGCCTGCTCCTGCCCCACTGAACTCATTTCCACTTACCTTGACTCTGTCTTTTCCACCTGGTCCAGGAACTCCCCATCTACGTCAGGGACACCACCCACATCCTCCACCCCTTCCAAGACTTCCAATTCCCTGACACCAACACCTCATCTTCATTATGGACAACCAATCCCTGTACACTTGTATTCTCCATGCAGGTGGCTTAAAAGTCCTTGGCTTCTTCCTCACCCGCAGGCCCAACCAGTCCCCCTCCACCAACACCCTCACCTGCTTAACAGAACTTGCCCTTATCCTTAACAACTTCTCCTTTACTTCTTCCACTTCCTACAGACTAAGTGCGTGGCCATGGGCACCCGCATGGGCCCAAGCTATGCCTGCCACTTCGAAGGATACGTGGAAACAGTCCCTTTTCCGCTGTTACACTGGCACTATTTCCCACCTCTTCCTCTGCTATGTTGATGACTGGGTCGTCGCTGCCTCCTGCTCCCACGAGGAGCTTGAAAGCTCAACAACTTTACGAATACCTTTCACCCCTACCTCACATTCACCTGTACCATCTCCGATATCTCCCTCTCCATCTCCATCTCTGGTAGCTGCTTCGAAACTGACATCTATTTCAAGCCCACCAACTCCCACAGCTACCTGAACTATACCTCCTCTCACCCACCCTCGTGCAAGAATGCAATCCCCCACTGCCTCCGCTGCATCTGCTCTTAAAATGGAGCATTCCACTCCTGAGCATCCCAAATAACCTCTGATTTCAAGGACCACAACTTTCTTCCTCCGGTGATCAAAAGTGTCCTTAACCACATCTCTTGCATTTCCCGCACTTCTGCCCTCATACCCCCTCTCCCCCCAACAAAAATAAAGACAGATTCCCCTTGTCCTCACATACTACCCCACCAAACTCTGCATCCAGCATATCATTCTCCGCTACTTCTGCCACCTACAATCTGACCCCACGACCAAAGAGATATTTCTCTCCCCACCCCTATCTGCCTTTTGTAGGGACCGCTCACTCCACAACTCCCTCGTCTGCTCCACACTCCCCACCAACCCCACCATACCTAGCACCTTTCCCTGCAACCATAGGAAGTGCTACACCTGCCCCTACTTCTCCCCCCTCAACTCCATTCAAGCGCCAAAGCAAACCTTTCACACCAGACAGGGGTTCACCTGTACATCCGCCAACTTGGTCTGCTGTATCCACTGATCCCGATGTGTCCTCCTCTACATTGTTGAGACCAAGCGTAGACTTGGAAACCGTTTCGTAGAGCATCTGCACTCTGTACGCAACAAACGACAACACCTTCTGGATGCCAACCATTTTGACTCCCCCTCCCACTCCCTGGGTGACATGTCCATCCTGGGCCTCCTGCAGTGCCACAGTGACACCACACACAAACTGGAGGAGCAACATCTCGTATTCCACCTTTTGGAGCCTGCAGCCCGATGGCCTAAACATGGAATCGAGCAGTTTCAAAATCTCATTGCCCCCAGACTCATCCCATGTCCAACTCTCCCTCTCATCCCCGTCTCCTTGACCTGACACAACTTGTCCATCTTCATTCCCACCTATCCGCCCCTCCCATTCCACTGACCAATCCCCACCTCTCCCTACCTGCACTCCCCTATCACCATCCCACTTACCTTCCCCAGCCCCACCCTTCCTCTGTATTTATTTCCCAGCTCCCTTCCCCCTTCCCATTTCTGAAGAAGGGTCCTGACCCAAAATGTCAACTTTCCTGCTCCTCTGATGCTGCCTGGCCTGCTGTATTACTCCAGCTCCAGGCTGTGTTGTTTCTGACTCCAGCTTTCTGCAGTTCTTGCAATCTCTGATAGATTTCTTTAAAGTAGCTGTGGTTTTCCCTGTTAATTTGGTGAACATATATTCTACTTCACATCATTGGTTGTATAAGGAACATGGTCATATCTTTTTGATTTTGGTCTGCATTGTGTTACCTCATATCTAGTCGAGTGTCAGAAAGGGCAAGCTACAAGGAATTTGAGGCAGAGGAGGGAAGAAACCTTTAATTACTTTAAATTACTAGCAGTGAAAATATGCTTCTGGCATTGGTTGAGACGATTAGGTTTGACTATGATTCTCGTGACAATTCATTGAATAACCTGCTGGACCTCGATGTCTGGACTCATGCATCAAAGTTTACAAATTTGGATGTGATATTAAAGGAATGGTAGTGTCTAGGAATGATATTTATCCTGTAGAAGAAATTTTAAAAAATACAACCAAGGAATGTCAATGCAAGAATTGTATGATGTGATTTACTTATCATATTTCAGGCAGCTTGCTGTATTACTCTTTTTGCATTGGTAATTTTTTTTATCACGTCATTAATAACCAACTGTTGCACAGGGAGCAATTGAATTAACTCAGAGATCAGGAGGGTATGTGGTCTGCCCAGTAGAGATAAACATGGTGACAGTGGCAATTGGACCGTAATTAGTGTATAGTAATTTTAACTCTGCTTTGGTCCATTTCACTGAGGGCCAAGTTAAAATCAGCCCTAAGTTGCAATCACTCATAGCATCCTCCTTATTTGGCTGCTAGTCCACCAATTTGAAATTCTGGTGCCCCGATGGCATTAACATTGCCTGCCTGTAATATCCAAAATCCCTGTGGCCCCTTACTGATTGTCTCACCACCTCCATTTGATCTTAAACTTGATGAGAGAGAGACTTTCAATCAGTCACTTTTAAGGGGCCCTGTGGCACAATTGTAGTTTCCCTGTCTCCAGAACAGGAGCTCCAAATTCAAGTATTACCTGCCCACTGGTGTGCCATAACATGCCTGAATGAGTTGATTAAACTAATAATCAGCCTCTTTCTGAATTTCTCTTCCTCTGCCTCAGGATCTGCTTTTCTTTCACATTTGTGAAGTGACTTGCAGCTTTAGTGTTTGTTAACAGCATTGCTGAGAAAAAGGTTCATTGTGCTAAAGCTTTTCTCTTGTACTCATGAGGACATTTTAGAAGAATACAAATTTGAGAAAAACTAATATTTATACTGCATGACAAGAGAACACTGAGTGATTGATTGGCAAGTGGACTCTGGTAGAGGCATTGCTCACGGACAATGCACTGATTAATGCTGGTTGACAGTTAACACTAAAGCTTTGTTAAATTTTAAACTGGGCAGTTTAAACACCATTTGATCAGGGCATTTACTTGAAAAATGCATCAGTGGCTGTTCCATGTTTTGTTGGGTTGAAACAGGTGCAGTGTATGTACTTGTTCTCTATCTCTGCATGTGTTAATATATGTAGCTTCATGTACATGCAACACTGCAAGCCTGACTGACAATCTTAAATTAGTTGTCAGAATAATTTCTCACACCCTCAAGATTATCCAGCATATGTAGAGTCACATCTAGTGTCAGACACTGCATTACGAGTTTTACACGTGTAGGCTTCGTAGATACAGCCAGTACTTTGCTTGTTGCAAACACCTGAAGGGACATGCTGTTTAATACAATGTCTCAGTCTTTGGGATGTATGACCTATATGCTTAACGTCACACAGAAATATGCTACGGTGTGCTTTTTTAAACATTACTCTAGTCCCGTATACCAAAAGTGGTTCTTCTGAGGCCATATTTCTGTTTAAACCCATTTAAATTAGTGCTCTGCTTATTTCCAGTTATAGCTACTACTTTCACTCCCTCTAAAAGGGACATATCCAGTTATGCATCGTTATGCTGATACTGACTCAGTAGCAACAATGCTTTAGATAAAGCAATTGTCGCACAATTTTATTGAATCAACTGCTCCAATTCCCTAATGTGAGGATACATTTGTGAAAGTGTTTTATTTTCACCTCTTACACAGGTTGCTAAGGCTGCTTTCCAAAGAAACAATGCAGCAATGGATGCTGCTTTATTTTATCTTGCTATAAAGAAAAAGGCTGTACTTTGGGGCTTATTCAGGTATGTCTGAAAGAGAAATACATACTAAAGCCATTTAGGACAAAGGTGAATAGCAAAGCTTTCTCGTTAATATCTATTCTCCCTTCAAGTTGTGTCTTTCATACAGAACTAACCCTGAATATTGAAAATCACATGCTATCCTCTTTTGTAAACCTCAATGATAAGGTTGTCTGTTTGTATTTCTTCTATTACTGATTTGACTAAGTTGTCAGAGAATTCTTTCACCTTAATGGATGACATCTTCTCCACCTCAGCAAAATCGTTTTCTTTTAGTATGGAAGGGTTTTTGTTTTAAGTTTCTCAGCTTCTGCTCAAATATTTAATTAAATTAAGAGACTATTGTAATTTGAAGATGTTATTGTATCTCAGTTATATTGCTTATGCTATTGAAAGCTTCTACCATTAACCCATAATGGGTGTTTAGTCACCTGGGTGATTTTAACAGTTAATTTTAAATCCACACTGATACTTTCCATAGTGCTTTCAGTGCATTCCGACATAATCATCAAAAGTTTGAGCCTTGCTGTCCTTTACCTAATTTGAAAATAGATCTTGGATTTGTTTACTTCATTTTCTTTTCTTTTCAATGAAGACATGTTTCTTTTGCCAGACAGAAGTTTATTTTTATTGTTTTGGGTTACATTCTCCAATGAAGTAAATAAGTAAATCCTGAAAAATATATACCATAGTTTTTCCTTAAGCCAGTGCTTCAGGCAAAGCTTTAGAAGGATGCACAAAATTGTTACTTGAATGTATAATTGTCACCTCAAATTCAGAACTACTGGATGCCCTGTTGCACTCCAGATACAAAAATGTGGCAATTGTTTCAACTGAAGAGTTGAAACTAGTTTAGAAATTAGAACGTTAGCGGAAGGAGAATGCTTTGGCAATTCCAATTGTGACACATTGGACTATGGGTTACTGCTACGCATATTCACCTTCAGAAAAAGTTTGGAATTGATTATGAAGAGGCTGATGTGCTGAAGGTCAGAAGGAAGGGCTTATGTTTGGTTAAGAAATATTGAGAAATTAAGATATTTATACATAATGAATTATTTCTTTATACCAGTGTTCACAAATAGAGACTGTCAATAGATCTGATTTTGATTTATATATTGTCACGTGTATTTTGTACAAAATACAGTGAAAAGTGTTATACAGTTTCATCACTGTCTGGTAACATCTTAAAATAGAGAAATATACCAAAACATAAAATATGAAGGCAGAAAAATAAAGAAATAAAGTTCAACTTTACAGTGCTTCTTGTCAAGTGCTCAGCCATGCGCGTGGAGTGGCCAGCCATGACTCCCCTTGCTGCACCACTGGAACAAGAGTTGCCACTGGTGCCATCGTGCCTTCACTGATACCACTGCCACCACAATTCCACACTGGACCTCACCAGTGCAGCTACCACCTATGCCACCAGGTCCTACACCAGCCAAAACTGCTGCCACTTCCATGAGTATGCGCTGGATGCAGAAGCTGTGGGGAACGTAGACTCACCTGTGCTGCGGTGCCATGAGTCGAGCCTGGGCTCATGTGGTTGATGGAGAAACTGCCAGGAACCCAAAGCCTCTGATGTCTTAGCCACGAATCCACGCTGAGCTCAACTCACTGCTGCTAATCCCTTCTCTACTACCGAGCTCTTCACAAGATGCAAGTAAAAAGACGAAAACAGCTAGAAAAGAGAATAAAAAGAAAAGTGGACGGAGCAGACAAGTCCCAGGCTCGAGGGCCTACCATTTGGATTAGTGAAAGCACAGGCAGCGAAAGTCAAAATGACATTGGGAATTTTTATTGAAGAAAATTGCTTTTCTTTATTGAATGACATTTTTATTCAGTGTGTGTCTTGTTCACATAGCCTAGGATTGATTTTTACCGCATCAGCTACTTGATGACAGCTACACTTCTTCTAAAGCTGTCATGCTGAGTGAGCTGATTTTCAGTACATCGATAAAGATCTGGACTTCAACCAGAAGATGTTATTTTCCTGTTTTATTCCATAAAACGTTTTGATATTTTCTGTGGATTAATGCAAAAAAGAATATTGATATGATTTTTGCAGTTTAAAAGCCGTGTGCAGTACCACCTAAATGCATCTTGAAGATATAACCACACACATGTTAAAAGACAGAGCATTGCCAAACCGTTTACATCTGTCAATTCATTACTAAGACGTTTTGTTACGCATTCGTTTTGGAAGGTCGAATTTGAATGCAGAATACAGGCTTAATGGCAGGATTCTTGGCAGTGTGGAGGAACAGAGGGGTTTCGGGGTCCACGTCCATAGACACAGCAAAGTTGCTACCCAAGTTGATAGGGTTGTAAAGAAGGCATATGGTGTGTTGGCTTTCATAGGCACGGGAATTGTGTTTAAGAGCCACAAGGTTATGCTGCAGCTGTATAAAACCCTGATTAGACCACACTTGGAATATTGTGTTCAGTTCTGATCACCTCATAGGAAGGATGTGGAAGTTTAGAGAGAGTGCTGAGGAAATTTACCAGGATGCTGCCTGGACTGGAGGGCCGGTCTGATGAGGAAAGGTTGAGGGAGCTAGGGCTTTTCTCATTGGAGCAAAGAAGGATGAAAGTGACTTGATAGAGATGTACAAGATGATGAGAGGCATAGAGTGGATAGCCATAGACTTTTTCCCAGGGCTGAAATGACTATTACGAGGGGGCATAATTTTAATGTGATTGGAGGAAGGTATAGGGAAGATGTCAGAGGTAGGTTCTTTACACAGAGAGTGGTGCGCATGTGGAATGTGCTGCTGGCAGAGTAGTGGAGTCAGATACTTTACAGACTTTTAAGCGACTCTTGGATAGGCACATGGGGGATAGTAAAATGTAGGGTATGCAGGGTAGTTTGATTTTAGTAGGATAATACATCACTGGCCGAAGGTCCTGTACTGTGCTGTACTGTTCTAAGTTCTATAATATTTGACGAATGAAGAGGAGCAAACAAAGTAGATGATCTGCCTTTTACTTCAAATGATTAGTATCGATACAACTTCGTATGTGTTCAAATCTAACAGGACAATTGTGTATTTTTCTCAGATCTCAGCATGATCAAAAGATGACTGAGTTTTTCAAACACAATTTTAGTGAAGACAGATGGCGTAAAGCAGCTTTGAAAAATGCATTTGCTTTGCTGGGTAAACAGCGATTTGAACAGTCTGCAGCATTTTTCCTTTTGGCTGGTTCTTTAAAGGATGCTATTGAGGTAATGTTGGTCTTCCTTGTTCAAATCATAATTGACTTTCTTCAAGGTAACATCTAGTCACAACAGTTCTTGTTTTTAATAATATTTAACTGCTGTAACTGATAGCTCTCTTTACTTAGAGCTAAAGCTCTGAAGATTTCCCAGCTTTGTAACAATGTATTTGAGGAGCCAAGATTATTAAATTAATATATAATAGCATTTAATTTTGTAGTGACATTTTAATATTATAATCTTTGTCTTTGTTTTAAGGAGGAAATATGATTTATAATTCTTTTAATATCAAAATTCCACGTGTTGCAATAAGACTAAAATACCTTTCCTGCAGAATCATTTGCCATTGCTTATTCTCACTTGTGCATGTTTTGCTGAATTCTGATGAATCTCCTCAAAGGTAGGATTTTTGCCCATGTCTTGACAGGTGTGTCTGGAAAAAATGGATGACATTCAATTGGCCATGGTTATTGCAAGATTATTTGAAGCTGACTATGAAACATCCTCTACATGTAAGTCCATTCTGTATGAAAAAGTTTTGGGCTGTAAAGCAGACGGATCCGAATTTGTGCCGAGCCAGTTACATCCAGATCCGTTTTTGCGAAGTATTGCATATTGGACTCTGAAGGATTACTCTAAGGCGTTGGATACACTTCTGGAACAACCTATAAAGGGTAGTGACGAGCATCCAGGTATGAAGAATCAATTGAAGTGTATACTACGGTCTGTTACCTATCACTCAGCTAGCTTTGTATTCTTGCTGCCTCTCTCTCTTTTGTTACATAGACTTTAATTTTGCTATCACCCCTATTTTGTTGCACTTTAGCTGCATTATTTGACTGTTCTTTTTCTTTTGTATCTAGACATTAATCCTTGAAATTGAGTCACGTAGCACCTTTTTTTTCATGTCCTAGATGGAGTCCTACATCAACAAAATGGCAGGCTGGTAGTATGAGAATAATTTTTGACTAGAGGTTTATCGCCCGGCCATATTTTGTAAAGATAAACTAAATTTCCATTAATGGTGTAAAGAAGAGATCAAATCTCTGCTTCAGGTCCTTGTCGTGTAATACTGTTTTGCTTTAGACGCTTCGTGCCACCTCAAGCGATACTGGAGGTAACAAATCCAAGATCACATGCAGGGGGTAAAAAAGCAATCCTATCTTTCTGGCTGCCCAGCCCCACAAAATGTAATCCTTGCCTCCAGGCCCCAATCCCATGGGCTGCTCCTGGCTGATTCTATCACCCTATGACCACTGCTCATGTGAGATTCCAACTTACCTTCGTTCTCCACACACAGAACTGATATATGTTCTCACAAGGCTCAGATCTCGCTGTTTTTGTGAATGGTCACTGCACAATGGGTTGCTTCAAAATTTAAAAATAATTATGTGCAAACTTGTAACTCTACATAGTAACTGCTGTAAATATGTTTTTCTGTTATGTTACAGGAGTCCTCATAAAGTCTTGCAATCCTGTAGTATTCAGCTTTTACAATTATCTTCGTGCTCACCCCTTGTTGATGCGGAGACATTTTGCTTCACCTGAAGGCTCTTTGGCTACTTTAGGGCTTGTAACAGAAAAAAGCAGTGAAGATGAAATCAGCCTTATTGAGAGGAAATTATTTTTCTCCACAGCAAATGCCCACTTTAAAGTTGGTTGCCCTGTCTTAGCTCTTGAGGTACTGTCTAAGATACCAAAGATCTTGGCAAAATCAAAAGTATCCTTCAAAAGTGAAAACGGCACATTGAGTACCCAAGGGCAAAATGGCGTTCATAAGCATCGTGGAATTACTGAAAGTACTCAGTGGTCCCAGACTGTAGCAGGTTCTTCTTGTCTGGACAGGGGTACCAGTAATACTGCTGGCTTTGATTGGAGTCAGCCATTAGTGTCATTTGCTGAAGAACCATTAAAACTTGAGTGGGGTGATGATAAAGATGATGAATTTGAACAAGAGGATTCTGGTGGGCTGAGTATGAAAGATGCAGAAATAAAGCATAAGGCTGAAGAGGACGAGAAACATATTCCTGAACAGTCTCGGTCTCTTCCGAAAGAAGATTCCACTTCTGACTGTTGGGTTGATGTAATAGCAGAACAGTTAAAATTCAGAGCATGCTTGAAAATTTTAATGACTGAACTTAGGACATTGGCTACAGGATATGAAGTAGATGGAGGGAAGCTCCGATTTCAACTGTATAACTGGTTAGAAAAGGAGATTTGTGCTATGCATCAAATCTGCAATTATAAAACTGAAACTAAAGACTCTGTTATTGAAATTGATACAAAGGCCAGTGGCTCTCTTGACCAGGAGGATATAACTCAGAACACAGAAGGAGCTTCATACGAAAGGCATCAGATTGATCGGCGGAGGCTGCAAGCAAAGCAAGAACATGCAGAAAGACGGAAATGGTGGCTGCGGAAAAATCAAGCCTTGCTTCGCGTTTTTCTTAGTTATTGCAGTTTGCATGGAGCTCAAGGTGGTGGGTTAGCTTCTGTCAGAATGGAACTAATCTTTCTATTACAAGAATCACAGCAGGTATAAGACTCCAGAACTGGTCAGTAAATCAAGCAGAGTGAAATACCACCATAAAGCTTTAATTCTGAGAATCTAGAAGTCTTGCACTCTAATGTTTTCAATTAAGTACACTTCATGCTATTACGCATGTTTCCTCCTATGTACTGGTTATAAGTCTATTTTTGTTTTTCACATTTTCTATTTGCAGTTGTGTTATTTTTCCCATGCCCATAAAGAAAGATGAATGGGCTGATTTCAATGGTCTCCACTGGCTGGAAGAAGGCAGTAGCATGAATTGCAGTATTGAACTTGCTATCTCATTACCATTCCCAATCTACCCACTTTTATTACTGACCAATTATGAAAATTGGCAACCATATCAGCTGCTTGTTTCAAGTGGGAACATTTTTGTAATATACAAAGCAGGATCTTACCACCACCACAAACCCAACCTTTGGGAAATTGCAACTAATGCTTCACCATTACTACTTCAGGGCTTTTCACATTGAGATTGAAACCCAACAACAAAAATTCAGCCAGTTGGGTCTGAGTTTCACCTTGGGCATACTTTGGAGAGACAGCTGAGTCAGGTATGCTCCTGGTTCTGGAAAGGGTGTGATCATCCTCCTTTAAGGACCTTGAAGGAGCTGTTAGATTATGCCCTCCTCCCCCACCCCAATTCCTCAGAATCAGGATGCTGCCAGTAAGCGCTAATGCAGCACTCTCAGCTCACCTGTAGTATGCAGGTGAATCCCATTCATCACCACTCTTTCTGCTGCTCCTGAAGTCTTTCCAGTATGCATCCAGGGTGAAAATCAGACCCACTGGGCTGAATTGTCATGTTTGGATTGCAATCCTGATCTTAGTCTCCATTCTAAGGCTGAACCTAAAGTAATCACAGCAAGATTTTTCTTTGGTAGTCACTTAAGAAGCTGCCTCTGACAGTCTCGCTCCTTCAAGCAAGGTGTGCAGACCAGGGATATGAGAAGCCACGTGGAATGCCTCTGCAATGTCTGGCTGGCAGCCCCTCCAAGAGAAGTGGGGTACTACATAATGTAGCTGATGCCAGTCTCAATAAGTCAGATTCCAGAGTGAAACCTGACTTGACAGAACATAAGTTTTTATTTAATTTTGTCTTTGCAGTTTGGTTACCAGATTCACAGATCAAACTTGTTTCCCTTTATTGAAATTACATTATCACACAAGAAAAGAAAAAAATTGGAAGGATTGTAAACATTGCAAAGAAAGACAACCCTTTTCCCTAGCAATATACTTTACTCAACCCTATTAGTATATCACTGCTGCCTCCATTTAAACATTTCTTACTCAACTGTCAAGGCCATGAGCAATTCATTTTGGTGACTTTCTACACGTTCACCAATGTAATTCTCTCCATCACTCCTTGAGAGACACAGAGCTCTGTGATGAAAGTCAGTGAGTAGGCCTGCATAAGGACAAAACAGCATTGTTTTTGGCTATAATAGCCCTGACTCTGCCAAAAACGAAACTGCCCTTCTACTGCAATGGATCGTTTTCTGAACTGAACCTGCTTGTGGCCCATGGTCTTGCTTTCTGTAGGGTGTAAAAATAACTCTATAAACACATCAGCAGTTATCACATCAGGTAGCTTAGCTAGTCATTTAGCTTAAGTCAGATGCTTGCTTGGAAATACTATTTTGAACTTCCTGTTTAAAATTACCTTCTGACCTTTGCAAGAAGAAAGTCAGTCATCTTCGCAGAACTAAAAAACAAAATCCCATTTACCTCTACCTTAGAATATTAATTATAGATTGTATGAATGTGCCTCAAAAGTAAGGTGCACTCTGCAGCATTAGGACAAATTTGAAAATCACGCACAACCACAACTGCACACTATGAATATGGCTGTTGAATCCCGTTGCTGGGTGATTGAGTAGTAGCATTGATGTCCCCTCCCAGCTGTCATTAGGATGTTGCCTCCAAGGAAAACCCTGATGTTATTTTCATCCTCTATGAAAGTGAGCCCTTTAATTGGGCTAAGTGTTTACCAATCACAGCCATGTAGCTGGTGACCCTGTTTCTGGCAAAACCTGGCATGCTGTTTTCAGAATTTGCTCCTGACCATTCTACATGTCTACCTCCTTGGATCTTTGTAAGATTCAGCACATTGCATAGACAATGATGTTCATCTGTAACCTGACTGTCTCTTTTTAAAGAATAAATATCCATTGATATAGATGTAATTCCAATAATCCCTATAATGTACTGTTATGATGTCATATTATCCTTTGAGTCCCACATTGCATCCTGCAGAAGTGTAATTGCGCAATCTCTAGAAGGACAGCTTACCATCTTTATCCCAACTATAATCTGCTATTAAAATATTTTAGCTCAGATAACATTAATTTTCCACAACTCCAGCCAACAATTTTAGTTTTAGTTTTACCTGGAGGTCCTGTTTAAAAAGAAAAAATTTAAATTTAAAAATCCAAGAGAAGTATGCTGTTCAAAATCAGAAACCTGACTGGCCAGTCATTGGGATAAGTATGTGGCAACCATAAGATTAGAACAGTGATGAATGATTTGAATTGCCTGGCTGTGAGGCTTACTGACATGAATCAGATAACAAGTTCTTCAATGTTGCATAGGACTGGAATCCAAAAATTGTAGTTTTCTGTACTAAATTTCATCACCATTCCTTCAAAAAGATCAACTAACCCAACTTTCTCCTATATTCTAAATACATCTTTTAAATGCTATAAATTTTCTTTTGGACTTTATTTCTCCCACAATATTTTGCCTCCCTTCATCTTGAGCGTTAACTTATGATGATGCATGTTCATGGATTCAGCAGCACATACGGATATTATCCTAAATTTTTAAGTGTTTCACATGATATCTACTGATTGTCCACTACTGAAGGATGCAGTTTGCAAATGTACTGAATAAGCTGCTTCCTCCTGCATGATCTAACATCCGTAATTTAGGTTACCATTGATTACTTTACAATATTAGTTCAGACAGACCATGCCATCATCATGGTTACCTGCTGCATCCCAGGTATTACCATTCCAAACTGAGCAGAAACCTGCATCTCAAGTTGGTAAAGACTTACAGTTAATGACTTCTCTCATCTTGGATATTTCTTGGCCTTAAGATTTTAAGACAACCTCAAAATAAGCAAGGTAATCTTCTTGCACATGACAGCAGGAGCTGGGGAAAAAAATCCAAATTAGATTTATCTTTATCAGTTGCTCCTTTTTCATTTCACCCTTAAAATGTTATGAGTACGCTTCAGTAATTCACACTTGTGTATTTTGGTTAAAGGGAAACCTGAAATATAAATGATGAATATTGTCTATGAACTGCTGTTTAAGTTGACATGTTCATGGCTTGTCACATTCAACTGTCATTATTTTAAGTTGCCACATATGAGGTCAGTTGATTTTGGGCTTTACAAGGGGAGGAAAATAAATGTGATCCCAAAACGCTAATAATAGACTTGAAATACAAACTGGTAAACGAGAATTTGTTACTTGATTGCCGTGGGAAAAATGAAGCTAGTCATAGACCAATTTTGAGGGCTGTTTTTCAATTGTACTCTTTTGGACCTGTCATTTTCTAAATTTTTCTTTTGTATGTATGGAATTTTACAACAAATTCTATGTCCCATTTGTTACAACATGGGATTGACAAAGTAGATTATTAATAAAGAATTTGTAGTTCTCCATTTGTGTTTTCATTACCATGAGCCAATTATCCGTTCTGTATCACTAGAAATTTTGTACAGCATTCGATTGCGTTAATTCATTACAAGCTTGTATGATTGTTTAATATTAGATTTTACTTTCTGACAGGAAACTACCATGAAACAGCTTCAGTCTCCACTCCCTTTACCAACCACCTTGCCCCTTCTTTCTGCAAGCATTGCTTCAACTAAAACTGTGATAGCCAACCCTGTCATGCATTTGAGTAACCATATCCATGATGTTCTGTACACGGTGGTCCAGATGAATTTTCCACCTCTTCCAGGTCTAAAGGATGAAAAGGTAACAATTTTATTGAGGTTTGCTGTTTTTAAAAATACTAATAGCATTGGTTGCACTTACAGGTTTACTATGGAACTCATCTTTAGGTGAATAAATACTTTTCAGTGGGCTTCATATTCTGCTTTAGAGGAGAAGATACTTTTCACAAGATACTGGATGACATGTCAACCATAGAGCTTTAGAATCAAACCAACTGTCAGTGAAAAATTAATAACCAATATCTGAACCAGATTGGTCTATAGTATTTCAGGACATGGTTGCTAACTATCCAACAGGTTTAGCTCATTAGTAGGTATGAGAAGAGTTACCTTGTGACTACTGTCTAACATTCTTCATATTTGGCTCCAGTGCGTAAAACAGAAACATTTCCTTTATATGTACGTTGTTCTTGCTTAATATAAACAAGTTGTGGTCAGATGGATACACTTTTTTAATTGGTTACCACTCTGCATGCTTAGGGATCACTAACCTCTGGCTTTCCCAGTATGTGCCTAAATTAATGCTTAAGCATTTAGTAATTAAAATAATTCTCTGTGTGATGATAAGGAGGTGTAGGCCATTGTTGTATTCGTGTGAATTGTTTTCACCAGCTATCCTTTAACTTTTTAATGTACTGTATTCCATATTAGGTTTTCATTCTGCACACTTTGGCTGCTTCACTCTCAGCTTGTATTTACCAGTCTCTGTGTGACAGTCACAGCTACAGGTAATTTTATTCATTAAACTCTTGTTCATCAAACCATTTAGTTTTGCTTTAAGACATCCTCACAATATAAAATGACCCTTAAGATCCAGTTGCCTGACAGGCTATTCTGTGATGGATCAAAATGAATCTTTAACTGGTAAATGAATGTCACCCCACTGGTTTCAATAAATAATTTATCAAAAATCTAAATGACTTCTTTAAAAATTATGGTATTCTTTTCACAGTCAAACAGCTACAAACCTGTTTACTGGAATGGTTTATCAGGGACTTCTGTTAGGTGAAAGACGTAGACTGCGGACTGAAAGCATTGAAGAACATGTAACTCCTAACTCTTCACCTTCACATTGGCCTGGTAAGATAGAAAAATATGTTGCAAGATGGTAAGAACTTATTCAGTAACAAGCTGGCAGTCTGCCTTCTTTGTAAGGAGATACGAATGAGCAAGATAGCATCTGGTCAAATAGTCTACAAAAAATGTTTTCTTCCTACTTGATTAGTTAATAAAATATACCATTTATTTGTTCCAGGTGTCTCATCGCTCATTAATCTTCTTGGAACAGCACAGGAAGATGATCAACCCAAACTGAATGTGTTACTTTGTGAGGCAGTGATTGGTGTTTACCTAAGCCTTTTGATCCATGGTCTTGCTACTCACGATAGCAAGGAACTCTTTCGATTAGTTGCTCATCCACTAAATAATCGAACTTGGGCTGCAGTATTTGGAGGAGGTGCAAAAACGATAGTAAAACCCAAAAAACGGCCAGAACTTACGCCAGGTACATTAATTTATTGTAAAATACCAACAATAGCAACTTGGTTTTATACAGTGCATCTAACATAACTTGGTTTGAAACTCTCTTCCATATAAGGTATATGATGATAAATCAATTGGTAATTTTAACACTGAGATTGATGCGGTTCACCCTAAATTGTTTGGATTTGGTTCTGACACCACATTTAGATTTATATTTGCCATCTTCTTCAGCCTACTCTGTAGTCCATGCATGCACTCTTGGTATTGCTGGAGCATCCTGAATGTTGCTATTTTATAAATTATGCTTTTTATCATATTTAGTTTGGTGCATTACTATTGATGGTGCTGAATGTTTTATCTTTTTCTTTCAATCTTTGAGATTATTTTCCCACTTCTGGTTTGTAAGCTCAACTTCATTTTGACTTATGAAATGTCTGCAGGTCATATACCACTTCAGCTATGGTGAGGTTCAAATGTTTCTTTCCAATGTGAAGATACCCACAATCAAGTAACAATAAACTCTTGAACTCTCAATAGCTGTATTTATTGATTAGATGACCAGTGATAGTGTTAAGGTTCTCCCTTTTAAAGGGTAGTAAATTTAGTTTTATTCATTGCAAAATTATTGAATATACTTATAAATTAAGAGCAATAATATTCAGTTACCAACTACTACTGTTTGGTGAATATAAAGCCCTAAAGTAGTGAAGCAGAATTATTTTTTCAGCACCAGCATTTCAGAATTGAGTAGTATGTATTTTTAAATTAAAAACCTAATTTGTGGTACAGGTGAACCACATATTTCAGCTGTACCAAATTTGGAACAAAATTCTGCCTTGAAGACAGAACCAGTAGCTGTGCCTGTCTCTCCCAGCTGTGAGACTGGTACACAGCACGCTACAGGACTGGATGGTGAGTGGTAATGTTGGTTGCTGTGAAGTGTAGTGTGTTTTTCTTGGGTTGGAACTTGTCCTTTCCTTGGAGTAACTTGCTTCATCCTTGTTTTCTTCTCAAAAATACTATAGATCTGTAAATTGAGCTTGTTACCATTTTTCTGAAATATAGCTTAACTTCTCTAAAGCTGTTATCCAATCGAAAAGGTGCATTTTATTGTAACAATATGATTTAGATTTTAATCTTTATCTAATTACTTTATCTAAAGATGTCATTTTATACTTAACGTGGTTTAAAATAGCATGATTTGGAGTGTAGTGGAAGGCTGACCTAATTGAAAGATTCAGCAGTGTCTGAAATAGAAAAATTGCAACAAATGAACAAAATTATCTAACTTGCTGTTTTACTTTAATAGGGTGTGCAATTTTGCTGCAATCTATAAACTAAAACTCACTGGGTGAATTTTAACAAAACATCCCTTTAGCAGAAATCTGGCTGGATTGAGTCAAACACAGATTTGACAGACCATCTAAATTTACTCTCCATTATCTTAAGGTGCAACTACTGATGTAATTCTGATTTTGAATTGAAATTTTGATTAAACCACTTGAAAGATTTTTTTAATTACAGTCAATTTTGTGACTGTGCTTAGACATCAGCAATATAAATCAATTTCAGGAGTATTTGGGGTGGAAGTTTTAATCTGCAAAATAACTATTTTAATTTACCTTCCACTGATTATCAGCTTTTGCATCAGTTTATCAATAAATGGCCTCTTTTCACATCTGCACAAATGTTTGTGTGGAATCATTGCTAACTTTGCATGCTTGTCATTTGAAAACAAATTTATAGTTCAGGATTAATCTTAAAGTACATTTTGTCTTTAATTCAGTTTGTTTCAAACACTATAATAATTAGTGCTTTGTAGACCTTTTGTGTTATCTTTGAGTATGATGCTTATCAACTTCTAATAATGCCTATTGACTTTCTGGTAAAGCGCCTGAAGTCTATGTTTATTTGTTTTTAGACCATTAATCTAAGGATTTTTAAGATGATAATGCTAAATTGAGATATTTGAGTTTAGGTCAACCATTGTTGTCAATGTAGACAACTACACAGCCAAAGATTTATCTCACTATATCTGTCTTATGCTCTTAACAGTTCCTCCAGAGGACATTGACCGATATCGACGGAGATTTAATATGAAGATGTTGGTTCCTGGTAGGCCTGTAAAGGAAACTTCAGCACCACCACCAGTACCAACAGAGAGACCATCATACAAAGAAAAGTTTATTCCACCTGAGCTCAGTATGTGGGATTATTTTGTTGCCAAAGTGAGTGCAATATGTCTAAAACGTATTGATGCAAATTTATTAGTCCACTAATATTTTGATTCACTTAATCATGTTGCGAAAATTTTGATTCAGTCTTCACATATTTAAGTCTACATAGCATTCCATTTCCCAGGTGCCGTGCTGTGCTGTGGGCAGTTACCAATATTATGTCAAAAATAACATTATTTGATAAAAGTATGTCCTGAAATGTCTCTGACAAATTCTGTACCAAAAATAGCTGCAGAATAGTATAGAAAAGAGTTCGTTGAATACATGACTTTCCTGTTAAATTCAATAATATTGCAGAAATGTTACTAATTACTATATAGTTTCAAAATTTTTCAACTAGTTCTATTTTAATCATTTGTTATACTTGTACTGTAAGCCATTCTTGCCTCCATCTGAGAGTGGGTTTGTGTATGACTCGGATGAAAGTATCCCTAGTGAGGAGGATGATGATGATGATGAAGATGATGCTTTTATTTCGGACACTCAGCTACAAGAGCACTCAGATCCTAACTCCTACAGGTTGGTTAAAAGGATCCCGGCTACTTTATGTATGTTTAAATCTGTGTATGATAAACCAATGGACAAATAGTCATTTGCGCGTTTGTTAATGTGCCTATAATAGAAGTGCTTACCAAAATTTCATATTGCGTAGAATTAGAGGCGTATAATTCAGTTTTCAGGGGAATAAAATGGAGGGGGAGATCTTTTCATTAAAAGAACTTCCGCTTTTCAGTACAAGTAAATGTTGTAACCGGATATCAGCTACATCACCGACTAGGTGACTTTAGATAGATATGCTCTCTATTTCCTAAGCCTCACCACTGTCAGTGATTTAGGGTTTAGGCAGTGAACGGAACAGTATTGATAGGGCTCGAAAGGAGGTTCTGCAGAAAGAATTTTAATAGTTAAGAGCCAAATTAGAAAGAAGAACCTCCAAGGTAATAATATCTGGATCACTACTTGAGGCATTGGCAAACTGGCATAAAGTAAATAAAGTTAAGGAGTAAAATGAGTGAACAAAGATTGATGTTTGAGGAATGGATTTCAATTCGTGGGGCGCTGGCCTCAGCACAGATGTTGAAGGAAGCTGTTCAACTGGAAGGGGCTTCATTTAAACCATGTTAGGACCAACACACTGGCAAATTGAATGTGTAGGGTTGTAGAAAGAGCTTTAAACTAAATCGTTGGTGGGGCGGGGGGGTATTGGGGGCTGTAAAGGAAACACTTAGGTTTCAAAGCACAAAGATATGGCAGCATTGCAAGGTATGTTGTTAGGTAATGATCTCCTAAGCGGAACAGCAAGGAACAGAGAACAAACATTAAAATGAGCAGCAAATGAGATCAAACCTGGAAAATATATGGTTTAAAAGTTCTAAATTAAAGGCTTTTATTTAAATGTATGTGGTACTATGGACAAAATAAATGAATTAGCAGCACATATAAAGGTTAATGGATTTGATCTTTTTAGCCATTATGGAGCCTAGATTCTAGAGACATCAAAGCTGGGAGCTAAATATTCAGGGATGTGTTATTTCAAAAGAACGATTTGGAAGGAAAGGGTAGTGGATTAGCTTTGATTGTGCAAGGTGGAATAAGTATGATGTCAAGAAATGATCTTGGATCAGAAGATGTAGAATCCATGTGAATAGAGGTGAAAAAAATAACGAGCTGAAGAAGACCATATTTGGAGTAGTCTATAAGACCTGTACCAGTAACTAAACTGTAGGACAGAGAATAAATCAGAAAATAATGAGGACATCTGAAAGAGGCAATATGTTAATCATAGGTAACTTTACTATTTATAAGATTAGGAAAATCATATTCACAGAGGTAGCCATGAGGAGGAATTAAAACAATGTATTTGGGACAGCTTCCTACAACAATATGTTATGGATCCAAACATTACATTATTTTAGACTTAGTAATGTGCACTGAGGCAGGTTTAATATATGAACTCAAAGTAAAAGATCCCCTCGGAAACAATGAACATAAAATGGTAGAATATACCATTCAATTTGAGATAAATAAACATGAGTCAGGACAAACGTGCTAAACTTTTTTTAAAAAAGTGTAATTGTAAATTAATGAGGGTAAAGTTAGCTGGAATGGACTGGGAAAGGAGTTTAGCACAAAAGATGGTTGATGAATATAGCAATCCTCATCTCTGTCATGACAGTGTTAGAGTGTGAACAGTAGAGATTTTAGGCTGGATTTTCTCGTTTTTAGACTGTTATTTTCAGAGAATTTCATGGCGGATGACCCTTCATGGCTCACAGTGATTTCTCCCACACAGTGTTCCACTCTTTATTAATTATGCATTCAGCCTGTTTGGTGTCCTTGTACAATCATATGGTAAGGTGGGTGATATTTCCACCACTGGTAGGACTCCCTGTGTACAATCCACTGGCACCGTATTTAAAGCTTAGCTGCACACCTTTTCAGATGCTGCAAGCCAAGAATTACCTCGTGCTCTGTCCTCTTGGGAAACGAAAATGTCTGAGAGGTCAGCTGGCACCCACTTTCCGTATAGGGACATCCTGGTGGACAGGTGGACAGGATGGTCGGGAGGAGTGGATCATTGGAGGAGGCCAGGGTACCAAACACAAGCCGTCCTGGACACACACAATGGTACATGTCAGTACTGTCTCAGGGTTAGACAGATTGCACAGTAGTGCAGGGAAAGTTCAATGATCTACACTCCAGAAAGGTAAATGTGATCATCACTTTGCCATCTCAGACTTAACCCTGCCATTGCACACAGACCTCGTCAACGCTCATGGGCTACAAACTTCACTTATTAAAGCAGCCTCACCATTCAACAACTGTAATCACCTCTTCTTCCACGACGACTGACACTTCCTGCTCCATGGCTTAAAAGGCTGTGCAATTCAGAGACTGGTAATCATCAAGTAGGCATGTGTGTGAGTACTACGAAATGCAGCAAACTGCCATAAGATGCATCAAAGTGAACTGTAAGAGCATGCAGGTCAAAGGAGTCCCTAAGCTCTAAAATGAAATCTAGAACGGCTGAAGTGGATTCTGAGTTGGTCCGAAATCAGTCAAGATAATGAGGCGAGGCTGGTGGTTTGCTGATGGCATGTGGATTGAGGAGAATGGTGCTTATGGAACATTTGAGAATATATTGGCGGGGGGACATTAAAGTGGAGGCCTGGAGAAGCAAGCAATGAACTACGTCCTGCTGGTTAACCGTCAAGCTTTCAAGCTGGAAATTCTTGTCATCTGACTTCTAGGGAGAATTGCAAGATGATTGGGAATGAGATGCGTTGGGCCACATATGAATAAAAGTATGACCTCACTGATGAAACCTTCAGGGGCCTATTGAAAAAATTATTCAAGAATCAGATTCAGATTTGCTTTAATCTTGCTGTATTTTTCCACATTTCTTGCCATTGCCCACATCAGGCAGGACATAGGAAACTTCAGCTCACGGTGTCTGAACATGGAGTAATATTGCCTTCATTGCCTTATTCCAATGCTTAATGCTATGTCCCTCTATAGTGACTTACCTAGACATCAAGTAAACTTGGTGGAGTTTAAGTCAGGCATTTGCAAGTACCAGCTTATATCGAAGTAGAATTTGCGAAGCAAGAAAGAGGATTCCTATGGACAAATGGCTTCAGCTGGACAATTCTCATCCTAAGGCATAGAAATATAGGAAAATAGGAGCAGGAGTAAGCCATTCCGCCCTTCAAGCCTGCCCCAGTCAGTCAAAGGCAATGTTCAATCTCAATCTGGTGGTCTGGGCATAGTCAGTCAACCTTGTGGGGCGGTCAGGGTCAGAAGCTCCCTATACTGTAGCTTCGGGAATGGGCCATGGTCAGTCTTGCGGGTCCAGTGCAGTAAGATTCGCAGTAAGTCAATTAGGGATCTGTGCAGATATTGTCAGGGGTCCAGTCACTTATCAGTCAGAACTGTCCTTCCAATTCAGTCAATCCTGGAAGGTCTCAGCAATGGCAAGTACATCTGCCAATGGTGAATGCACGATAGCACAAGGGCAGTGCTGTAGAGGCATCTTATATACAGAGTGAAGTCAGCAGCGTAAAACAGAAATCTTCCATGAAGTTGACACTGTCAATTTTTGGCAAAAATCAGCCCATTGTATCCTTCTGTTGCATGCAGTAGAATGGTTTAAAAAATACATACTAATAATTTATTTGATTCAAGTCAATCAGCATATAGAACAGAATGAGTTGATAATCTCCAATTTAATTTGGTAAAATCAAAAATTTATGTCTGTTAAAGGCATTTGCACTTATTTTACAGCTGGGCACTGATACGTTTAGGAATGGTTAAGCTTGCATTGAACAATGTGAGAAACTTCTTTCCTGTTGCAGGATTGGAATTTGCAGGTACTAGATTTTTTTTCTGTTTAAAACATTATTGGAGGTATTTTGTAAGAATTAGAACAAATCATCCTGAATTTGAAACATAACCATCCTCTTGAATTAAAAAAAAACTTTAAATGTTTTGCAGATGTTAAAAACCAGAATTTAACTTTTTGTTCCATTTATTAAAAACAAAAAACTTTATATGGAGGTAGTTGTCACTCAATTGTCGAATCTGTGGTTTTATTATATAATTATGTTCTTATACATCTGAAGAATAGCAAAAAGCAAAACTTTTCAATGTAATTCAATGCTTCTAAGAATATTAATTTGAAGTATTGTGAACAGATTGATAAAAGGTAAAGTAAAACAAAGAACTGCTGATGCTGGTTAGCTTGCAGTGCACCAGTGTTTTGTAAAGCAGTGATGTTAATCCCACTCCACTGCTCTCCCCATAGTCCTACACATTGTTCTTCAAGTATTCATTCAGTTCTTTTCACAAGCTACTGTAGAATCTATATCCACTATCTAATTAGGCATTGGCTTTCAGATCGTAACCGGATGAGAACCCAAAGTTTTTTTCTCATGTTGCCTGTTTTATTTGCCGAACACCTTAAACTTGTGTTCTCTTGTAAACAATCTTTCAGCTATTGGAGAAATTAATAGAAACTGTACCAATGTAATACCTTCATGATTATAAAATTCAAGGCTCCTTACTGCTGTGTAGAGAGCAATCCCAATTCCTCCCATTTATCCATGTAACTATGATCCCTTAAAATATTTTGTATTTTAAGCAAATCCCTTATGTCCTTTTTCAAATGTGTCCAATTCTGATATTCAACTGGGGCAGAAGTAGTGTTTTATATAGGGTTTGCATAACTTCCTGGTACTGTTTCTAAAGCCTTGGACCTCATACACTTCAATAAGTTTTGTTAATCTGTTCTGAGATCTTCGAAGATCTGTGCACAAATATTCCCAGGTGTGTCTCTCTTCCTTCACCTCCTTTTAAAATTGTAACATTTAGTACATTGCATCCCCTGTGACTTATCCTATCAAAATGTATCATCTCCAACTTTTCTGCACGGAATATGTTTCATGTGGCAGCCCGTATTTTAACAATCTGCCTTTGTCACCTTGATGTCTTATTATTTGCCCGACTGTTCCCAATAAATACAAACTCGTACAGTGTGCAGTAAACAAAAACAATTGAACAAGATCATAGGTAGAATTATCTGGAAAGAGTTTTAACATAAATGGATTCTGAGTTGAAATTGCTCTGCAATTTTTTTTCAAGAAATTTATGCAAGATGCAAAGTTAAGAGTTACGCAAAACTTTTTAATTGCTTTAGCAATAAAAATGTAATTTTGCAAAGTGTAAATTTCACTGTTTAACAAAAAATGAAATATTCAAATAGTTTGAATAATAAAGTTAAGGTTTTTCATTCAAACAGTATTCATTTTGATTTTGAAAAGCAAAATATTTTCAGTATAAGTGTTATATTAGAAGTTACAGCTGTTTAAAAAGTGACTTCCAATTTTGTTGTTCAAAATAAATGTTTGTCTTTGCTCACAGATCTCCCAGTAACTTCACCATTGGGTAATGCTGTCATTAAAACTTTAGAAAACTGGCAACAATTACTACAAGCAAAAATGGAACAGTTTGAAGGCCCACCTCCGAACTATATTAACACCTATCCAAGTGATTTCTCTGCAGCTGCTGGACCAGCCATTCTGCGACACAAAGCAATGCTTGAACCAGAAAACACTCCATTTAAGTAAGGGAACAAACAGAAGACATTGTTTAGTACTTTTCAGAAGGTCAAATAAGCATTTTGGTAACTCTGATTACCTGTGTGTTAAGTATGTAGCCTATAACTATTCCCTTACGGTAAGTGTACCAAGTATTTTCAAAATAATGGTTACTCAAAGGTTATTTTTTATTGTCCTAAATCTCATGAAAAGGAAACAAAGATTGCAAGATGTAAACAAATTGCCACAAACTTTCATCATAGACAATTACGAGGTGAGTTAAAGAAATATAAATGTAGTTGTTCCTGAAAGACACAAACAAGAAAAAGCAGACAGGACCATACAACCTGTCAATCCTGTGGTGTGGTTTAACTTGAGTTTCAGCTCTGCTTTCCTGATACGTTTTGATTCCCTGAGAAATCAAGAATTCACAGCCATCTGGGCTAGAAGGTCCAAAAGATTCACAATTCTGTATGAAGAGACTTCTCCTCTCAATCTTAAACAAAGAGCCCCTTACAAGTAAACTGTTCCTGTTGTACATCACCTGCTAGGGAACAGAGTCTTAGCAACTACCTGGTTTCAATGAGATCACTCCTCATTCTATAAACTCTAGAGAATATGCGCACAGTTTACTCAGTTTCTCAGCATAGGACAACTCTGTCATCCCAGGAACTGTGCTATCATTGTGATTATCTATATTCTGGGATTTGGATTGATAAAGACAGCAGGAGATCCAGTTATTGCTGAACGTTACTTTTCATTGAATATTGTCTTTTATCTGAGTAGATGACCAGATTTAATAGAAGGCTTCAAGATAGAACCATCTCCCAGTAGTTCTGGTAGTCATGTGATCTTATAACAGTGGTGTAAACTGTCTTGTATATCAATGTTAACCCTTTACACTACAGGAAGAGTTCTCTTTAAAGTTCAAGTTTAATTTGCTGGATTCAAATTCTTCGCACCAATGAAAATCTTCATTATCCATCAATTCATTTTCCTCTTACCGAGAGTATGTTTCAGAGAAAGCAGTTTTACCTCATAACTCAATGTTCACAGTTCAGCAATTATCCTTATAACCTCTGGCCTTCTAATAATTCTGTATCTTTCCTGAAATACGCAGGCCAAGGCTAAATTGCCAGGTGCAGTATTTCCAAGGTTAGATATAATTTCAACATCACCTCCTTAGAATTGTGAAACACACCTTTATACCCCCCAGCATTTTATTTGATTTCTTCAGCACCTGCTCATAATGGGTTAGCCATTTTAATTGCTTATTACTTTTTTCCTGATTTGCTAACTTGAAGCATTATTGATTAAATAATGCTCACAATTAAAGTAGTGGATTGCAAATGGCAAATGTGAGATTGACATAGCATCCTGCATTTAGGAATGGGAAAGTTAGACAGGCTTTAAAGCTGAACACTGATGATATTATTGGAGATGTTTTTGCATGAAATACAATTCATTTCTTAACGTACTACTGCTTTAAGTAAAATGATAATTGGTGATAAATAATATGATTAATTAAAAGTAAGACCCAAAAATATTTAATTAGTTGCGGCTATATATCCATCACCCACTGTTGTTTCTTTTACTTTAGGTCACGACATCACTCAACTTTTCCTGTTAAAAGATTATGGCACTTCTTGGTAAAACAAGAAATGTTGCAAGATACATTCATAAGATTTATATTCACAAAGAAAAGAAAGCAGAGTGAGGTAAATGGAGATAAAGATAAGAGTTCTTGCCTTTTTCAAGATTTGGAATTCTGGAATTAGTATTTTAGATTTAAAGACATATTTGCTATGACTGTTTAAAGCTAAACACAAATTATGCAAATGATGATGTGTCAACTTGTATTAATTCAGCTGAAGAAATCAATTTACCATTAACAGAATTACTATGTCTAGACCCTGAATATTTGCTTTTAAACTCATCCATCCAGTGGGAAAGGGTGGGTAGTTGTCTAACATGATAGTGAAGCTCTCTTCACTGTATTTCTGACATGATCCAAAAGCAATCATTGCTTTCACTGCTGATTTTTTTTTTTGTCAAAATCAACAGATGGCAGCAATTGCATTGATTTGAAATGTAGGGTGCAATGATGCAATTAGGAATTTAATTAATTAAGAATCTAATGCAAGTTTTAATCCAAATTAAGAGAGCCCAGTGATCTATCAGATTATATAATGTTATAATTGTAATCTTTTTAAAATGATTTCTTTGTGCGCCATAAAGAACAGGAGTGCTTCTCAAGGTTAACCTTTGGCTTTCCTCATCACCTTTTCAACCGCCCCCCCCCCACAACTCGGCCAATTTAACTTCGTCTAACTCCAGAATCTGCATTTTCTGCCCCCAACTGCTGCAGTTACATGTCTAACCACATCACCCTTTTAATTAGCAAGAAAGGACATGAACATTCAGTTATTATAAATATTTACTTGTTAATTTGTGTGCAAGTTTTAGCCATTCTTAACTTGTGTTTCGAATTATTTTACAGTAATAACTTAAATCTAGTAATTTTGCATCCGTATCTATTAGGTCTTACTAATGGAACCATATTATTCAGCCAAAAGGGATATGTCCTTTGTGTAAGAGAGCAAGCAGCACCTTGACAGGCTGAATAGATTCAAAAGTGGCCAAGATGGTCAAATGCAGGGCAAAGCGTATGATTCACTCCAAGCTTCCCTCAGCTCAGTGTTTAGAAAATAACTTTTTTTTTTTACAAACTCCTATTTGCTTTGAAACTGACAGTTGTACACTAACACATCAGACTGTTCAGCTTTACCAATTTCAGTTTTGCAAATTACATTCTCCCTTTATGGCTTGTTAGCAAACTGCTCGTTATTTAATGAGCTGTGAATTAGAGGTAAGCAATCTCCCTCCACTCAATCTTTCTTTGAAAATTGTATTGCATCCCAGAGGTGCGGAGATCCAATATTGTCCTCCAGAAATGGTGATTTTCAAATCGCACCTGCACCCCTTCTTGATATTACCAGTAATCAAAAATTCCAGCCTTATGCTCCCATTTTAAAGGCATCAAGGGGAATGGGGAGAAAGTGGGAATATAGCATTGACATCGAGGATTAACCATGATTGATTTGAGTGGCAGAGCAAGCTCAAAGGGCTGAATGGCCTACTCCTGCTCCTAATTTCTATGACAATTCTGTTGGAAGGAAATCACCTTTTTAATAATGCAATATCAAGAAATCGTAATGACTTAAACATAAAATGCAAT
This sequence comes from Ginglymostoma cirratum, assembly GCA_024137785.1. Taxonomy (NCBI): domain Eukaryota; kingdom Metazoa; phylum Chordata; class Chondrichthyes; order Orectolobiformes; family Ginglymostomatidae; genus Ginglymostoma; species Ginglymostoma cirratum. Next base: position 5,116,499 of record JAHRHZ010000047.1, on the reverse strand, counting down.
TTGTTTCAGTATAAGTATAAGGAAATGTACGCTGAATTACCTTGAATAAGTTAGGCACATCATCAATTTACTGCTTGCCTCTTTGTTTTATAGCCCTGGCAGTATTGTTCATTTAACCCAAATCTTGCTTGTTTATTCTGAATTGTGACTCCTTCCTTTTTGCCTTCTCTGCACATAATACTGGCTTTCTAGACATATCAATTTGACGATAAGGAGGCTCTTCAGAAATCAAAATATTAATGTTCTTTTTCCCCAAAATGCAGTATGATTTGAACCTTGTAACAGATAGGCTCTGGATAATTCTTCCTCTTAAAAAGAAAATCAGTTACCTTTCAGTGTAAACTTCAAGTTTTTCCACTAAAAGTTTGTAAATAAAAGTGTAGCGCTGTTAGTGACTGCATGTTGATTTCATACAAACGTTGTCATGAAATTCTGGTTTTCCATGACTTTTTCATTTAATTTAACAATATGTTCACTTTGTTTGTTGCACTCCTGCAGATCTTGTTTCATTATGAAATCTTTATTCTCTCCAAGTTTTACACATTTTGCATGGTGGCATGTTTGAGGGGTTGTTTAGCCATTTTTGTTGATCAGTTTTATATTCAAACACATAAGAATGATGGACTTAAGATTTTTGATTTTCGTCTGTGGAGAAAAAAACCACGTTCATCAGCAGGATCTGTAATATAGACTAAATTAATTTCTCCTCGTCCGTAGCTACTTGTTCTACCTCCTGAAGAAAGCACTGCATTTGTCACTCAGTAGGTCTAGGGTTCCCTATTTGGAATTGGACAGCTATTCTAAACATATATCGTGAACACCACTGTTTTACATTTATAATTCGTCAAACCTTTTAATTTCTGCAGAGATGTGTTGATAATGCACACTTGCTTGCCAGTTGTCCCAATAACTGCTGCTGTGCTGCAACAACAGTTGCACTTCCAAACCTAATCTAAGATAGTTGAGTAAATATTTGTATTTTCTCTGTCAAGACATGATCCAGAAATCCCGAAGCAGGAGTATACAAATGCTATCCTTCACCTCTAGTAGTTGAGATTCTGAGATCATTTTGGGTTTTTATCTGGTGACTGATCTTTACTGAATTCTTCATTTCCCCAATCAGACAAATGATTTTTCTTGGAGTACTTTAGGAATATCAAGGGTGGGTTTTCAATTGACTAATCTTTTTGGGATGTACAAAGAATTTGTCAGAATTTAGTCACGTAGTTCATTTGACAGTATATTAGTAATGTTGAGTTGTGTTGCTTTTCCGATAATGGGTTCTCATTGATTTTTACTCTACTCTGGTTCTGCCCTCTGGTTTTACCAGTTTTAATTCTTATGAGAAAGAAAGTTTGATTTTGAAACTAAATTTTGCTTTGTGACAGTGACAGTGCACTTGATGCACCATGCTAGTTTTCAATGCTGTCCTTTGTTTTTGAGTGTGGGAGTTGTGGGAGTGTTGGACTCATTTTCTTCCCAATTCCATTGTCTGCTACCCCGTTTTTTCTCTCTCTGTCTTCCTCACCCTCTCCTTCTCTCTCTAACCCACTTTGCAAGAAGAGAAAAGGGTTTCAAACTTTGCATGAAAAGAGAAAGAAAAATTCCATTGCTGAAATATTTAAGTGAAAAATTTTAAAAACTGTCCATTACAATAAAGTAGCTTTTTCCCCCCAAATCTAATACTGCCAGAGCTTCATTTTTTTAATTCAGTAAAAACATTTTATTCATTTTCGTTTTTTTTTATTTCTGTGCATGTGTAATGTGCTGTGACTGTGTGCTGTGTTGTGTAGTCAGTAGAAGACCATGTGGATCAAGTCAAACAAAACTGCGTAGCGGAACATCATGGAAACAACAAGGTAGCATCCCTTACCCACCCCCTCACCTTTAGCAGCTGTTATACATAACACTAGCTTTAACATCTTGTTTAATGGCATGTGAAAGTAAATAATTGTTGACATGCAGAGGTCCATCTCATAGTTGTTATGTCTGTGGAGGTTGCAGTGCAAGCACAAATATGTCATTCTGTGTGAATTCAAAAGGATTACATTGCTAATTTTATATACAGCTGTTTGCTGCAATGCTAAAACCATTAAACAAATAGTAATGCTGGTGAGTTTTAAATTTTTTGTTGTGTTTGTGTTTTATTTCCTTGTTAAAGGCAAATAACGTCATCAGTATACCACTTTTAAGGTGTGTAGAGTATTATGATTATGAATATATCTATCATACATAATGCTATCTTTTAGGTTGAAGCAGACATGGGCTACCCAGGTAGAAAAGCAAAGATTATTCACAAAGATTCAGATGCCATAATGGCATTTGCAATTAATAAGGTAAGAAAGATAAGTGGCTTACGAATTTGATCAGATGAAATAATTTACAAACTCTTGACCCCTTGGAATCAGTCTTGCTATTTTTGAGGAATCTCTAACATCTTTTTGACATGTTGATGCACAATAGCTATTACACTAGATCTCCTGGTAAATGTCAGTGGGCACCAGTTGTAATGTGTATCCCTAACATTAGTAGACAGTATTACACTTTTTGTCATAGAAGGTCTGGCAAAGGGTGGTCTTTACATTGATGCTTAGGGGTGAACACAGAACTCAACTCCCCCCAAGTAGTCAATTTTTAACTTTCAGAAGTGTCTGGCATCATCATTTTTTTAAGGCACAGGCGTTATCCGTTTTCTCCTTCCCACTGTGTGATTTCAGCTCTTCCTGTTTTCATCTCAAACCACCTGCAGTTTTAAATTTTTTTTGTTTTTTGCTATTTCCCCTATTCCCTTACTCTTGTCTTTCAGTGGACTTGTCCCACTACCTCTTCTCATTCTGCTGTTTGCATGTTCTTTTGGTTTAATATTCTTCCCATGGAAAGGTAGGAACATATAACATAATAACATTCCTTTCAAGCAAAGTATGCTGGGTTTTCCAACCCTTGAGAAACATGGCAAGTGAAAGGAGAAAAGTAAGACTTGCTGACAGGGTAAGTAAATTGTATAGTATTGCTTGTGGACAGGATGAGCAGGAATGTGTTCTCCAAGCACAAGAAGCTGTACAGGGATATTCATCTCCCTCCCCAAGATCTGGCTGCACCCATCTCTCCCCTTAATTGGACCCCAGCTGCATGGTCACCTCCCCTGCCTGACTACACAACTTGCCACCCCTCTGCTGCTGCCACAAGCGCAAGCTTTTCCTCTCCCACACTGTACCTCCCTTCTCTTGGCCTAGTTCAGTTGTTGTCCTATCCTATTGTAGCAGGTATCCTAGCTCTGGGTGGAAAACGTACAGTTAAAAACTGCAAGGCATTCAGAAAAATAGTGCTTCAAAGTTTCCTGAACTCAAAACTGCTCCCCCATGCACCTCTCCCCGAACTCACTGCAATTCACTTGACCCCACTCTCACAACATCTTCAAAATAATACCCAACTTTGAGATAAATGGGTTTTGTTTCAAATTGCAAATATTCTGTGGATTTGTTTCTTGGTGTCTTGATGAATCTACCTGTCGTGTTAAAAGTCATTGCTAATATTGTCTTTTCTAATATAATATCTTCTACTGTAGTTTATATTGGTTTCTTTTTGTTTGAATTCAGTTTTTCTTTCTCCACTAAAAAGGCAAATTCCAACGAGATGGTTTTGGCTTCTACTCATGATGTTCAAGAACTTGACGTATCTGCAATTCTAGCTGCCCAGCCTTATACCTGGATTGGTGAAGATTCAGACAGGGAATCTAGAAGGTACAAAATTGTATTTAATCCATTAAAATTACTTTAATTTATATTAGCTATGCAGATTCTTTCAAAATTAAATTGGAATTGCAATATTTGCATCATCCAAAGTCATAACACAGTCACAATGATCTCTTGTAGTTCTGATGATCTTGAGCATCGCTCAACAGTGAGCAATAGCCAAACAAGTACGAGTCATTTTGGATCCAGCCAGCTCTCTGCTTCTTCTTCGATGCCTTGGCTAGGAAGTGGGCAAACCAGTACAGGAGCCACGGTGGTATGTCCAGTGATAAACCTTGCCAACTTTGCTAGTTCTGTCTTTAATTATGATATCCTTCATCTCACTTCTAACTGATTTGGAGTTTACCTCCTTACCATTTGTTTACAAAAGTGAAAAATATCAGGGACAAGGTAAATAATAATGCAGTTAAAATCAGAATGCAAGTAATTTGTATTCCTGACTAATACACTTATTCTTCTCTCATGAACTCGGATCATATTTAACAATACTTTTTTTTAATGTATTTTGAGCTTGTTCCTTAGTTCCCCTGCTGGCATTCCACATCCCTCTTTTAACCTTTTTCATTTTTATACCTGACACGAAGGAAGATGGTTGTGGTTGTTAGAGCTCAGTCATCTTAGCTCCAGGATATCTCTGCCGGATTTCCTCAGGACATTGTCCTAGGCCCAACCATCTTCAACTGTTTCGTCAATGATCTTCCCTCGATCAAAAGATCAGAAGTGGGGAGGTTCACTAATGGCACAATGTTCAGCACCACTTACAACACCTACGATAATGCAGCAGGCAATAAGGTCATAAGATATTCAGCCCTTCGTGTCTGCTCTGCCATTCAATCATGGCTGTTACGCCTCTCAACCCCATTTCCTGCCTTCTCCCATAACCCTTGAACACCTTCCCAATCTAGAACCTATATATCTCTGTAGTAAATAAACTTAATGACTTGGCCTCCACAGCCCTCTGTGGCAATGTGTTCCACAAATCCTCTACCCTCTGGTTGAAGAAATTCTTCCTATTTCTAAAGGGTTGTCCCTTCAAACAGACTGTGCCCTCAGGTCCTAGTCTCTTCTAATAGTGTAAACATCTTCTCCACATCCACTCTATCCAGACCTCTCAGTATTCTGTATGTTTCAATCACATTCCCACCTTCTAAACTCCATCGAGTACAGACCCAGAGTCCTCAACTGCTCCTCTTATGCCAAGCCCTTCATCCTTGAAATCATTTTTGTAAACCTCTTCTGGACCCCGTCCATTGCCAGCACATCTTTAGATACAATGTCCAAAACTGTTCATATTCTTCCAAATGCAGTCTGACCAGAGCCTTTTATAGACTCTTATCTTGTATTCTAGCCCTCTTGAAATGAATGATAACATTGCACTTGACTTCCTAACTGCCAACAGAACCTGCATGTTAACCTTGAGAGAATCTGACGCGAGGGCCCCTAAATCCTTTTGTGCTCAGATTTCTGAAGCCTTTCCCTATTTAGAAAATAGTCAACACCTTTATTCTTTCCACCAAAGTGCATAACTTCACGCTTGCCCACGTTGTGTTCCATCAGTCATTTCTTTGCCCGCTCTCCTAGCCTGTACAAGTACTCCTGCAGCCTCCCTGCTTCCACAACACCACCTGCCCCTTCACCTATCTTTGTGTCATCTGCAAACTTAGCAACAATGCTCTCAGTTCCTTCAATCAAATGGCATGTATAACGTGAATTGTTGTGGTCCCAACACGGACTGTGTGGAACTCCAGTGATAGCTAGCTGCATCCTGAAAAAGGTTCTATTATCCCTACTTTCTCCCTCCTGCCAGTCAGCCAATCCTGTACACATGCCAGTACCTTTCCCATGACACTGTGGACTCCTATGTTATTTAGCAGCCTCCTATGCAGCACCATGTCAAAGGCCTTCTGGAAAACCAAATAGATCATATCCATTGGCTCTCCTTTGTTTAACTTGCTCGTAACCTCCTATTCTAACATTTCTCAACTATTCTTGATTTGTCAGGCAGGTCCTCCCCTTACTCAAATAAAGCAAGTCCTGGGACTATATCTGAGGTTTGCACTGACAAGCAGAAAGTAATGTTCATGCAACACAAACATCCAGCAGTAGCAATATCCAACAACAGCAAATTTAATCATTGCCTCTTGACATTCATTGGCATTACCATCATGGAATCCCCCCACTGTCAATATTTGGGGGTTACAATTAACCTGAAACTGAACTGGACCAGCCAGATAAATAAAAGAGCAGGTCAGAGGCTAAAAAAATCATGCAGTGAGTAACTCCCATCCTGACTCCCCATAATCTGTCCATCTACAAATGACATGTCAGGACTGTGCCTGGATAAGTGTAGCTCCAACAACGTTCAAAAAGTTTGACGTAATCCAAGGCAAAGTAGTGGCTCAACTTGGAGCACATCACAAATATTCACTCCTTTCACCGACGATTCTCAGTAGCAGCAGTGTGTGTCCATCTACTAGACACTTTGCTGAAATTAGACAACACCTTTGCAACCCCTGACCATTTAGAAGGACATGGGCAGCAAATACAATGGGAACGCCACAACCTGCAATTACCCTTCTAAACCACTCAACCTCTTAACTTTGAAGTGTACCGGCGTTTGTTCCCTATCAGAGTTAAAATCCTGGAACTCCATCGCCAACAGCATTGTAGGTCTACCTCAACTAAATGGACTGCGGCAGTTCAAGAGACAGTTCACCAGCACCATCTAAAGGGCAACTAGGATAGGCAAAAACAACTGGCCTAGGCAACAACTCCCAAATCCCAAAAATAAATTTTAAAATATCTTCATATATGTGGACTTCATATATTCTTTCTTCTAAATTTAAATTGTTCATAATTTCTAGTTCACCACAGTTTCCTGAAACTTGAACCGCACATTCACGTGAATTCAACTCTCAGCAACATGGTGGCACAGTGGTTAGCACTACTGCCTGACAGCACCAGGGACCTGGGTTCCATTCCAGCCTTGGGTGACTGTGTGGAGTTTGGATGTTCTCCCCAGCTGTATGGGTTTCTGCCAGTTGTTCTAGTTTCCTCCCATAGTCCCTAGATGTGCAGGTCAGGTGGATTGCCATGCTAAATTGCCCATAGTGTCCAGGGATGTCCAGATTAGATGATCAGCCAGAGTAAACGTGGGGTTATGGGGATAGGCTGAGGAACTCTGTCTGAGTGGGATGCTTTTCAGATGGTTGATGTGGACTTGATGGGCCGTTTAGCCTCTTTCCACACTGTAGGGATTCTATGATGATGAAAGTACTGTGAACAGGACTGTAGGACATTCATTTTCAAACTTTGCCAATGAAAAGTGGTTATTCAGCCATGACTTTTTACTTTATTAAACTCTGTTAGCTGTTTAGAATGTGGATGTGTAAGGTAGTTCCATTTCCAGAACAAGTGGTCACAGTCTAAGGACAGAAGGTGGATTGTTTAGGAGAGAAATAAGAAGTCGTTTCTTCACCCAGAGAGTGGTGAGCCTGTGGAATTCTCTATCAGGGAAAACATTTGAGACCAAAACATTGAAGGTTCTCAAAAAGGAGAGAGGTATAGTCTTTAGGGCTAAAAGGATTAAAGGGTGTGGGGCAAAAGCGGAAACGACACGGAGTATGATCAGCCATGATCATGTTGAATGGCAGAGCAGGCTCAAAAGGCTGAATGACTTACTTCTGTTCCTATTTTCTGTGCGAAACAGATCTTGACCACCCCCCCTCCCCCGATGCTTAGTATGTTCATCCAGTGAATAGCTAAACCTTTGAGGCAAGGAAGGTCTCAGGATTGAACTCAAGCCTCTGTGAGTTGGTGTTTAACTAACTGGTCTCATTCAGCTCAAAAAACAAGATGCAACGTAGGGTGAGTGCCAGAGAAAGATACTATAGAGCAGGATATACCTTTGTGGAACTTCTATCCCAGAAAGCGGTGAACACTTCCAGGAGAGGAAATGAGGGAAGAATGGTGAGAGGAGACTTTCCAGACTTTACAAAAACTTGCTACTTTCAATGTATCAATTGTAGGTTATTTTGACAGTTGTTCTTTAGATAAAGTAATGTACTGGAACAATTTTGATAACAAAATGAATGCAATAAACAAACATATTAATTGCCAAACTGAATTTAATAATTTCAAATTGATGTTGATCAGTACAATGAACTACGTTTAACTGGGCTTTAATTCCATTTTTTAAAAAAAATAGCATGTTGGTGCTAAAATGATAATGATAGTTGCATTTTCTTTGTACCTATATTGACATTTTAAAAAATAAATTTAAGACACTGTCTTTACACGAATAATGCATTATTCCCTGTTGTAGCTCATAAAGAGGAACTTAAACAATGTGAAACGGATGACATCACATCCAGCTCACCGATATTGTGAGTACTGTAATGAGAATAGCTGATTTTGCGCCATCATACCTTTTACCATTTAATCTATCTTGCCTTTCATATTGTCACAATGTTTTCCTTTCATTCTTCTCCCATTCTTCTCAGTCTTTTTTGCCTCTACTTGCTTATAACCTGTTACTTTTCTAAATTTTTTTTTACAGTTTTCATCAATCTGAAATGTTAACTGTTTATTTAAGATTAAGCCCATCTTGTTTGTCATTCTATTTACTTTTTCCTTTTGACTTGTTTTCAATTTAGTTCTAACCTAATCAGGATATTTCTCAAAACCCTTCAAGGAACGGTTAAAGGTGTGAGCACTGGGAAAAGTTGAAAAATTATCTCAAGCCAGTTTGTCAATGTGATTCTGCCACATTGCCTTAGGTAGGCTGAGTGCAGTGTCTGCACCCTGTGCGTCAGTTTTTGGAAGCCAGTCAATTAAGAAATAATTAAGAACTACTTTCCAAGGACAATGGATTAACCAACAATGTGCAGAACACACGTAGTGACTGTAGCTCATCAACTAAAGTTGCAAATGCACCACAGGACATCAGGGCAATATTGAAATGACATGAAATCTGTAGTACAGATAGGGAAAATGGCAAGCCTGAGGTTGCATTCACCATTGCAGCAGTACTTTATTGGCACTGCAGTCACAGTTCATACAAAGGTGGAGACATGCCTGCTGTATCTTCAGCCTAATCTTGTATCCATGTCGGTGTGCTATCTTGAGTATCAGCCTCTTCAAGAACACACTCAGCTGTAGTTTCAGTGGGGGCTGCTGGCCACCTGTTTTAAGTTTTGCCCTGATTTCTTCTCCTGCCTTTTTAATCCACCCTTTCCTCACTGGACAGCAATTTCCATATGGAATCTTAGTTAATGAATGAATTATCTTATTGTCACATGTATTTTGCAGTGAGAAAAACAGTAAAATACAGCGAAAAGCTCTTTTTGCCACTATCTGGTGCCATTTTGAATAGTTTCAAGAATAAAAAAAATAGAAAGATACATAAATCTTAAGGAGAATCCATCAGTCCTGAGCAAGCTCATCATCAACAACGCCTGCACCAGCATCACCTCCTGGAAAATTGAGTTGAAGGGTACCTTACATCAGCATTGTTTCTTTAATGTAATGTATTTTAATATTTTAGTTAATGGCTGATACACTGCTGTGGTTTGTATAATTTATTGGTGAATTTTTGATCTAGATAGAATACTATGGCCTTGGGAAAAGTATCAATGTATTACTTATTGCCACAAGAGCCAAACCCTAATTGAATATCAGTCTGAAAGAGATAACAATAAAAAAAAGTACCAATTATATGGTGGCAGATGGTCATTTTAAAAAAAAGTTCAATTTACATAGCATTTATAATAAACCAGAAGATCCTGAAGTGACAGATTGATTTTAGTTGTTTTGTTTCGCTGATGTGGAAGACAGTTGCTCACAGAATGTTCCAATAAACAATAAACAAAATTTATTCTGAGTTAATCTATTTTTGTTTTGCTGTTATTGCAATAAGAATGTTGGCCAGGGTGGTAGGAGAATTCACAACTGGGTTCTTCATGAAATCCTACCTTATGGTTTCAGTGTTTCAATAGAAAGATAACACCTGCAACTACCTTTCACTTTTTGTGCTGCACTAAAATGTTGGCCTTGATTATATACTCAAATCTGTTGTGGAGCATAAATCTGTAATCTTATGATTTTAATTGGGAATGCACTACCACCAATTGGTCCTATCAAGGGACACTCTGAAACATTGCAACACACAAAGAAATGGTCTTGAAAGCTATCCCATTTGCCTCTGACCGCACTCTTGCCACCTCACGAGGTGAGGAGAAATGTTTTGTTACTGACACCCTCAGGGAGTAGTGCTTAATTAGCAGATTTTAAGTAAAACAAATTTGAACCCAAAATAATCTAGTTTTCATATTTATTGATTTTACTTGTTGTAATTCTGTCAATCAGATCTTACAGGTGCACAAGATGGAAGTGTTCGAATGTTTGAATGGAATCGGCCACAGCAGGTTATATGCTTCCGCCAAGCTGGCAATGCCAGGGTTACTCGACTACATTTCAATTCCCAAGGCAATAAGGTTAGCTCTTCCTGCAATCTATCTAAAATTCAATTGAACTTGATAATATAAAATGTGAAGGTATAAGTTTCGCTTTCAAGCCTTTCTTTCCAACCATTTAGTTAAATTTGCTGTAACTTTTCAAATATTTCATTTAGTTTTTTGAGAAATTTCCGCAGTTCTTTTTCTGTAGTTACTCGAAAGTACTGAAATGAAATTGCAGAATATGTCTATTTAATTGTAATATTGTGCAATTTCGTCAATGTTGAATAAAGGTTCCACAGTCCTTTGTCTCTGAAAACTGTGATCATCTAAATGCACGTACATCTTTATAAACACCAGTGTAAATCCAGTGAAGATGTTCATTCGCATAGAATTTGTTGTAAGTTTAATTCTTTTAAACACTGAGTGACAATTCCATATAGAAAAAACAAACGTGGATTTATATGACTCCTTTTTTAAAGTTATGGTTGGGAAGAGGGTAACAGTAATTAGATTGCTGTTTTCATTGGCACAAGGCCTAAGATTTAAGAGTTACTGGGTTTAGGGAAAGGAATGGGAGGTATGAGAGAGATTGGCTTTGCCTGATTCTATTTTTATTCTTCTCGTACCATTTGTACCTAAAGAAATACCTGCAATGGTTTTTCTTCTGTATCCCTCCATTGCAACTCCACTAAAGGTTGATCCTTGTTCCTATCTCAATTTTTATATGCATGTACTTGAGAACGTCACGCATAAATGTCAGATGCCCGAGAGGGATACCAACGACACACACTGAAACCACTGCAACCTCCTTAACCTTTCCACTGTCTTTAATTTGTCACACTTATCCAACACACAGCATGAGATGAATTGAAATTTTCTCTCAATTGAAGTATTATAACAAACCTATTGTCTTCAGTCTCCATCATAAACCCTCCTTTGTCACTATCAACCCTTCTTCTATGTTGTCTCCCATTCTCATGCATTCAGTCTCACACTCTACCACCCACCGAAAACCAGAATATTTTTTAACCTTAATCTTGCAGTTAACACGCAAGTTTCCAACTTCATATCCATTTCATCAAAATGCCTACTTCCACCTCCACAACATTGTTCAACTCAGTCCCCTCCTCAGCTCAGCTTCAACAAAAAATCCGCATCAATGCTTTTTTTAAAAATATTGTTGATATATCCTGGATGACCTCCCATCTTCCACTCTACATAGAGTTTAGCACATTCAAAATTCTACCTTTATCCTAACTTGCACCATGTCCTGTTTACCTATCATTGCTGACATACATTGGCTCCAGATGTTACAGCACTTTGATTTTAGGAGTCACATCTTTGTTTTTAAATCCCTCCGTCCCCTGCCCCACCTCTTTAGCTCCCAACAGTACTTTAACATTTAACATTTCTGTAGTCCTCCAATTCTGACCTCTTACACATATCTACTTTAAATCCACAGCTGATGCCATACTTTCAGCTGCCAGAGGGTCACAAATGTCACTACTGTCTTAGAGAAATGTAAGAGGATATGCAATTAAACCACACTCAAACATGTTTGAACAACCAAGGAGGCACAAAGATCAACTTTGAAAATCCCTATATCGTGCCTGTCCAGCACTGTTCCAATCTGTGGCATAGTCATTTGCTTACTTAAATGCTAACAAAAATGTGCACATCTGGGGGAACTACTTCACGTCTGGGACCTGGAACTAAATAGCATTCGTGTTTTATCCAAAGTTGTTTTAGGTGGTCTCAATTCAGTTTCAAATACCACTGGATATTTGGTGGGAGAAATGTGAAACTAGCATAACATGAACAACTGTTTACTGCTAACAGTCAAAAATGCATTACACAAATTCTGAAGAAGGGTCCTGACCCAAAACGTCAACTTTCGTAGTCTGATGCTGCCTGGCCTGCTGTGTTCCTCCAGCTCGACACTATGTTATCTCTGACTCCAGCATCGGTATTCTTACTATATCTTAACACAAATTACTGATAAATAATGGAACAAGAAAACTATCTTCAAGGAGACAGACAAGCTCTAATCATCAAATGGGATTCGGTACTATTGAAAATACTTCAAAGCATTCTGAGCTTTAGATGGAACAAAGGCTTTCCCCATCTAACAATGTTACTTTGAGCCTGATGCTGAGGCATATTGTTTAAAAAAACGAGTGAACTTTTACTCTGCATTTAACAGCATTGCGCATGACCTAGTATTGCTGATACTGGGCCCTCCAAGGAAAGCACTAAAATTACTCGTCAAAATAACTCTTGAGTTATGTTGAGAAACCATCATTGACAGAAAAGGGCCGACAAATTACATCAACACATCTGAAGAAGGGTCTCGACCCGAAACGTCAGCTTTCCTGCTCCTCTGATGCTGCTTGGCCTGCTGTGTTCAGCCAACTCGACACCTTGTTATCTCAACACATCTTATTCTCTTCAGTATGCTACAGTGCCATATTGAGTTAATAACAAGGTACTACAACAGGTTAGCATTTTGTTTGATGTGAAGAAAGAAGAACAAAATTAAAAATCAAAGAAAATAGCTATAAAATAGGCAAAAGAAGTTGGAACTAGACTGCTTTTGGATTTGATATGCCAGTTTTATATAAAACCTGTGAAGTGAGAAAACATTTTATACTGAGAGCAGACTCTCAACCACAAGCTGCATTTGTATGGAAGCTTTAACATTGCAAAATGTTCACGAAGCACTTGCACGGAGGTGTTTTCACACAACATTATAACTATGCCACATGAAAAAATATGACAGACAACCCAATGCTCAGAATAGAGACAGATTTTCAAGAAGACTGAGGCGAGACAGACTACCAGAGGGCTAGACAGCTGAAATCTCAAATTTCACTACTCCCTCAGAGAAATGTAAGAGGATATGCAATTGAACACACTCAAACATGTTCGATACTATGTATTTGAAAGGTTTTGCATTGAGCTTCTTGGAATGTAAATGCATGTCATTAATATGTTTTTACACCTTTTCCCATCTCTACTCTGTTACCTGGAGCTGAATCTCATTCCAGGATTCCGAGATGATTTATTGTCTGTTGTAATGGACGTGCCATGCTATTTAGATCGGAAGGTTTTGGGCACAGTGCATAGAGGATAAGAATTGACCTCCAGATTGTGGAGATATAATGGGCTCAGTTTGGACTGATGTTTACAGAATTACTTGCTTTCTGATGTGTTTTGTCATCTTTATTAGCACTTCATTCAGGTTCTGCAGTTGATATCCAGAATATTTCTGCTACTTTTCGTAAACCACCTTGTATTAATTTTTATTTTTAAATGGTCATCTCTGCAGATATGCAATGAAATTGATCAAAGTATTATGAAGTAGCAAGTTTTTTTTCTGTAAACCATACAAAAGAATAAGGACCCCTTAACGTTCAAAGTAAGTGAGGAGTGCAAAGGAAAAATATGTTCTTTACAACCCTCATGTTTTTTTCCTGGTATCTATTTACAAATTTGTAAAAAATATTTACTAATTAAAATTTTTCCAGTGTTCAAACATCATAAAAACTGAGAAACCTAGATAAACACTAAGTTGTTAGATAGCAATAACATTTAGGGTCTTCAAACTCTGGGTATCCTGATATATTTAAACTAATCTTCAATGAGTTCTAATGCTTTGAAAATTTTGCATTGGTTCAACTATAGGTGTAGTTAATGAAAATTTTGATCCTATTTAGAGAAATTTGAGAAGGTGGCGTACTGGTATAGAATTATTCAGGATTGCTTCAGTTAAGTTTTAAATTCTGCATTCAGCCACTTGGACCTGATGGTCTTCATTTGCTTCTCATAAAGGTGAATGTCAACGTATCTCCTCTAATTTCTAATAAATATTAAATGTGAATCAATATCAATGACTTTAAGAATTGTGAAGAAAATTTTTTAAAGAATATGCATTGATTCTGCTAGTTTGGCCAAACTGTTACAAACTGTGTTTCTGTTCTTTGGTTATAAAATTCTCACTATTGTTGGTTACTCCATTGAATATTCCACAGCTGGGGAAAACGGATTTAAATTAAATTATTTATTTTATAATTTTCTTATTAAAATGATTTGATATTCCTTTAACAGCTGGGGGTGGCAGATGGAGAAGGTTTTCTGAGCCTTTGGCAAGTCAACCAAACTGGATCTAATCCTAAGCCTTATCTTGTAAGTTATACAAACAGTCTTGTAATTTAAGAACACATGCCTTTGCTTGCATTTGTTGAAATAAATAATTTCTTTGAAGATATTGCAGATGTGCCAAAAACATGTTCAGTATTTCCAAGTACTTTCTATAGATGAGTGTAATTATCTCACTTCAGCCAAACGTACTGATTAAATGTGTTTTGAGGAGAGAATCCTTCAAACAATTGTAGTAACATTGACTATCATCTCAAGAAGGACAGTAAAATTTGCTGAAGGAAATGTTAGAAATAATTTCTTTTGAGGTTATCTTAATGTAAGAAGATTTTCCTTGTTCAATTGCAGAGCTGGCAGTGTCACAGTAAAGCTGCTGGTGACTTTGCATTCGTTACCTCCTCAAGTCTCATAACGACAGCTGGACAGTCTAATGACAACAGGTACATTGAACTGTAGTGCAATATAGATATGAGAAAATTTGTTGCTAAATGTAAAGGGACATTTCCAAAAGTCATTTTTCTTTATATTAATACCTAAATAGACTGAAATTTTTTTTTACTTTTCTCATAGGTTCCCCTTTGTTAACTATTCTTCTGATTTTTCCAGATTATAACTTGGTTGCTAATTCTAATAAATATTAAATGTGAATCACTGTCAATTCTGAGATGCATCGCTAACGTCTAATCCTGATCATTTTCCTGAAACCTTCCTGCTGCCCTTGATTACTTGTTTTCTCCACAATGGAGGCAGTATGTTTTCCCTTTCGCTCTATTATTCTGTAAATGCAATTGAAATAACATTAGAATTTGTGACAGAAGGAACCATTAGCATCAGACAGAGAGTGGTCTGGCATAGAGTTCACAACCAGATGCTATAGCTTGGAGCTGGTTGGAAAGAAGCTATCAACGTCCAGGGTCAAGAGATAAATATTGAATCCGTATGTTGGCTGGAATTCTTTTAGGATATTGTTCGCTTACATGTTTCTCCCTTGAAGTTTAGTATGATGGTCAAAACTAACTGGCATTTTTTGTTTCTCCTTCCAGAAATGTTTGTTTATGGGATACATTAATTTCACCGCAGAGCAGTCTTGTACATGGTAATAATATTGTCTGTAATTCTTGATAAAATTTGTGTTAGTGATAAAACTGTCCAGTTAATTGACATTTTTATATTATAGTAATAATGTCCAATTAAAATACTAAGATAACAAGGCGTGGGGCTGGATGAACACAGCAAGCCAAGCAGTATCAGAGGAGCAAGAAAGCTGATGTTTCAGGTCTGGACCCTTCTTCAGAAATGGGGGAGGGGAAGGAGATTCTGAAATAAATAGAGAGAGAGGGGGAGGCGGATGGGAGATGGATAAAGGAACCACCCGCATCCTAACTCCCCACCTACACTCACCTTTACTGGCTCCATCCTCACCTCCTTGACCTGTCTGTCTCCTCTCCACCTATCTGCTCCTTTATCCATCTTTATCCGTCAGCTTTCCTGCTCCTCAGTTGCTACTTGGCCTGCTGTGTTCATCCAGCTCTACACCTTGTTATCTCAGATTCTCCAGCATCAGCAGTTCCTATTACCTCTATTAAAATACTCTTGCTTTGAAAATTAGTGAAGCATTTATTTAAGAAGATTACTTCATTTTGACTTCTGTAAATACCAATTTATTCCCCATATACAAGCATTGTCATTTAGATGCACCTAGAAACCATAGCTAGTCTGGTAATCCTTGACTTGTTGTGTACAGACTTTAATTTCTGAAGAAGGGTCTAGGCCCGAAACATCAGCTTTCCTGCTCCTCTGATGCTGCTTGGCCTGCTGTGTTCATCCAGCTCTACACCTTGTTATCTTTAATTGTATACTGGTTTAATCATGGCATCTGAATTCTTTTAACCACGTTTTACAGCCCAAAGTAACTAATGGGATAAAAGACCCTTCGCTGTTGGTGGAAGGATTCTATGTCCCAGAGTAAATTTAGTGCCTTCCTATCCAGAATTGTTAAGCACAGATTTTCAGGCAGATATTATTTAAATGTATTTTTTAACCTTATTCTCTAGAATTTGTTTATTTTTCCCTGCTGACTTGCATGATCCTCGGGCCAGCAGTTTCTATTTATATGCCTCTTGTCTCCATCTCCCTTCGATGGTGTTGAAGGGCTTCCTATACACAGCAAATGAACATACAAAAGATCAATGCCAGGCAGGTTAACTGTCAGAAACGAGGTCCATACGCTTCCACCAGCAGCTGCATTTACAGATAGAGTTGAAATTGCCTCATTTTGATTGATGTTATTCTGGTGGAGGATGTTCTGACTTCACTAACAGATTCCACTGATATAACCGTAATATGTGGGTGCTCACCTAACCGTTATGTGAAATAACTCTCTTTTTAGAAGCAGTCCAATCAAACCTTTCTTTTGTACTGAGGGAAAGAAAGTATATCTGGGTGATTATGGAATGCTGTTAATAGATTGGTCACACCCATGAAAATGACACTGACCAATTATTGCTGTGTAGTGATTGTAAAAAGGTCAGCCATAGAATATGAGTTTCCTCTTTGGGGCTGTTAATCTCGTCCAGTCAAAGAGCCCTGGTTGATAGATTAAAAGCAGAGTGTCAGAGGTTCTGTCACTCTCTCAGCTGACTCTGAAGAGGCAGTGCTAGAATCAAGGGCTTTTCATGCGGAAATAAAAGGTGACTTGGAGACAGGATATGGCCTCTGGAATTATTTCGCTCTGGTACACCTAATTCTTAATAAACATTTAACTTGTTGTGCTGAATTTTGAGTATTATAATTTGGAGTGAACCATCTCGGTAACAACTTAATGCGACATCTTCCTTCAAAGGGGTTGTTGCTGGACTTTCTGTAACATGTCTCGTTGTCAAAAGGGCTCTTCCTGCCATTTTACAGGAGGCTGTTGTGTAAAAGGCAAGGGTATGTGCCACAAATATATTAAAAACATGAATAATACATTTAAATATGGATCCTCTTGGGATATTGGTCAGCCCCAGCATCCAATTTGCTGCATAATAAACCTGATTAATAACTTGTGTGAATAGGATGGAACAACCCTTCAATTTGAAGGATCATTCACTATATCAGAGTCTTTTGCAGTTGCCCTTTTTGGCTGCTATTTACTCATTGAGTTTTTTTTAACCTGTTTTCTGAAATTTTTCTCAGAAGTCCAAATTGAGTAATGTTTTTGCAGGTTTTGGATTGATTTTCCTCTCTTCAAACATTTTAACTGCAGTTTTGGCCTGGTAGGAGTGCGTATAGGGCACAAGCAGGAGGAGAAACAGCAAAGATTTCAGAGAGAGCAGTGTTGATATCTAAAAGCCCCATATTGTACTGGATACATTTTCCAAAGAAATTTTACTAGTAACATGATTACATTCCAGGGCTGATTTGTCAAAGTAGTCATATGAAAAAACATCTGTGTCACTGGTTTACTATCTGAATGGAATGCACCATAGATTGTATGCCACAGATTTGACTGCTTTTATCCCCTTCCCCCACCTTACTGATCTCTGTAGCCCTGTTTTGCCTGTTGTAGAATTCCTAAGTGTATGATTTAACAGAAAATGAGTAAATGCTGACAAACAAAAATAAAACTGGTTATGTGTTATTTTCAGACTCTCTGATTTTGTTTGGGCATGTCTGCACCAGTAATCCAGAAGCCCAGACCAGTGCTTTGAGGATGGGGATTCAAGTCCTACCATGGTAGCTGATTGAATTTAAATTCAATTAATTTAAAAATCTGGAATTGAAGGCTGATCTCTTTAATGGTGTGACCATAACAGCTATCATTGAATGTTATAAAAACCCATCTGGTTCACTAATCTCCTTTTAGAGAAAGGTATCTGCCATCCTTATGTCATCAACTCCAGACTCTCAGCAGTGTGGTTGTCTGTTAACTGCCGTCTGAAATGGCTTAGCAAGCCACTCAGTTCAAGGGCATTGGTGATAAGCATAAAACTTTCCAGTGTTACCCACATTCCATGATTTTTTAAAAATTGTGTGCAGATAATTTGTTTTGTCAAGCATAAATATTAAGACCAAAGATTTACTTCTCTCTTTCTCATTTAATCCCCTTAGGTTTTGTCTGCCATGACAATGGTGCCACAGTGCTTCAGTATGCACCAAAGCAGCAAATTCTGATCTCTGGAGGCAGAAAAGGCTTTGTCTGCATTTTTGACATCAGGCAGAGGCAGTTACTACATACATTTCAGGCTCATGATTCTGCAATTAAGGCCCTTGCTTTGGACTCCACAGAAGATTATTTTATTACGGGTTCAGCTGAAGGGAATATGAAGGTAAGGCTTTGGGCAAGATGTTCAATTAGAACTGCTTTGTGATGGATACTCATCTTAATCCTCAGCATCTGGTTTCTACCTGTTGAGATCCATCCATTCAGCTGCAGTTTAGTATTTTGATATCAAATACTAAAATTGTTTACATTTGAGCTCACTTTAAGAAAAAAGAATAATTGAATCAGGGCTCCGACAGGGCAAATATGCAAGTTATAAATTTTGCCTCTGTATGTGATGGGGTCAGCACTGGAGTACACCAGTAAATATGATTCTGTTGTTGTCACTGAGATTGCAGCTCCAGTCTTTCAGTCTTTCCATATTCCCACACCCTGTCATCATTTTGTGTATACATTGAAAAAGTAGCAATGAGAAGGGGTTGTAGAAACTTCCAGTTCCTGCTGTGTTCCCCATGGCAATGCCCTGACCAGCCAGCATCTGCCTGCCTTTTCCCAGGTTAATCAGATAGCTAAGACTGACAGTTAACCGATCCAGCTGAATCTCCATGCCAACTGATTATCAGCTTCTCTTTCAAAGTTTGCTTTCTTGCATCCCGGTCTAAATGAATACATTGTGAAAAGTGTTAACTTTGTCTCATTTTAGTAGTAGTCCTTTAAGCACAGTTATCATTCTAGATTGATGTTCATGATGCAATCTAGCACTTTATTTTGATCCAAATGTTTGGATTGCAGGAGATTGACATTTGGATGTGTAAACACAGAATGATTGTGAAGAAATGTAGAATGTTGATATTTTGCTGTCATCCTACATTACCATCTGTTTTCAGGCCCAACAATCAGCCTTGTTGTACTGCTTTGTGTGCCCATGTTATTCACTGTCTTGCTTATTCTTCTATATCATTCATGTATCTCAGTTGTGAACTTGGCAATTAGCTTTATTCAAGGCTCCTTTCTGTTATCTGCCCACATAGTCATCGCTCTCCTACTTCACTGTCCAGGTCCTTGAGGATTGTCTTCTGTCTCCCTATCTTCTCCAAGTCCCTTCTCTCTGAAACACTTACAATCAATCTGCCAATATCTCAAAATCCAGTTAGTGACAGTGCTGATGCATATCATTGAGTAACTAGTTTAAAGTATATTGCATATCTGATTATTTAAAGAAGCAATTAGTAAACCTAGCTTTTAAGTCTTATGGACCAGACCAAACCCCCTTCAAATAAATCAAGGAAACAGCCTCAACCCTAACTTTTAACTTATTTAACGGCAAGTGTAAGGTTCAGTGTTCCAGATGTAATTAGATTGGTCATGCTACTTGTCATTAATCAAAGCACATTGTATTTTAACTGGATCTAAGAATAAAAGCAAAAGAAGTAAGAATTGGTGTAACTTTATTAGAAAACTTAACAGAATAATAGATAATTTAACTACTAAATAGCAACTTTTCCAATATAGTACATTCCATAAACACGCCCTTGGCAAAGGCAAATTCGGTAAACTAGATTATCTCACATCTGATGTTTTCTAGTCCAGGAGAAAAGAACACAAACAGAAAATTCTGGCTGGGAGAGAGAGAGAGAGAAAAAGAACTTGAGCTTTTTGCTGTGGCAGAGAGATGTATAGCAACTTCCACAACCAACTTTAAAACCCCAACAATTGCTGAAAGCTAAACTAAAACTCTTTTCTGTGGGAGCCTGACTCCACCCATTCATGCTGCTTCGATTGTTCTAACTTTTAAAAAAAAAAAACCCAGGGCCTCACAAGCTATTTACTTTATTGGCTTGGAAGAGCCAACTTTGTGCCTCTGGCTCAAAACCTCTACTCAAAAAAAAAAAAGGACAAAATATATCTCTCAAAGCCGTAGGCTTGTCACAACTCATTAATAGTCTTCCTTCCACTTAACTGTAAGAACATATTGTAAATCATTCTTATTGTGAATTTAACAAAAAGTGGAAAACAGACATTTTGGATATTTTCGGTGATTTTGATTGAATGTTAAACTGGCTTATGAACTTCAGAACGTTATTAATGTTTTTATCAAGCCTTGTTCTTAACATTACAACTCCTTGTTTTGCAGGTGTGGGGGTTAACAGGTCATGGATTAATTCATTCATTTACAAATGAACATGCCAAACAGTCAATCTTTCGAAACATTGGTGCAGGAGTTGTGCAGCTGGAAATCAGGCCAGCCAATCGTATCATTTCCTGTGGAGCAGATGGAACTTTGAAGACACGGGTTTTGCCAGACTATTTTAATACTCCTGCTGGAACATTTGACATCTTGTAGGTTAACTGGGCTTGCTTGTTTTGGTTTCTGGCTATTGATAAAAAACATGGGCATCTCACATATGCTGTGAGTGCGTAAGCTGCTCGTGAGTTGTGTTTGAATGTGGAGGGACCCAAGGCTCAGTTTTTGCAGAAGTTTTTGATTAGCAATGGATAGGAGCAGATTTTAAATATATGTTAAGCAAAAGAAAGTCATTTGAAGAATTAGTGTTGAGTTGTGGCATAAAGCCTTGAAGAAATTCGTATTATAAACCAGAGGACAGATGTGCATGTACTGTATCATTCTTTTAAAAATGCAGTCGCAGGTTGTTGGTAATGCTTTGTATAGACAATGCAAAAATTTTTGGTGTACTGTAAGTGTATGGACATTAAAAAATGTGCCCATGGTTAAAATCCATCAGCACTGTATTGGAAAATCCTGTATGTAATGATGGCGTGAGTTGATTTATAAAAATTTGAATTCATTATTTTACTTTTTTCTTCAGAGGGAATTTTTAGTGACACTGAAGAAGGTGCAGATAGTCTTAACTGAAAGCTAAAATGCAAAAAATGGGATGCAGAGTCATTAAGCTGTACAGCTTAATTATGTCAGTTTATAGGTACTTTCAAAATTTTAATTTAATCACTCAACCGGTTAGTGATTGAAATGACTATTTTATGTCTTTTTGCACACTGTTATTAAGCCTTCTGAGACTGTTGAACTCCTATTACAATCTGTTTGCCTTTAAATTATAAAGTGCAGCACAGTGTAATAATGACATCATTTATCTATACTTGAAAGTAAAGGAACCAGATGGGATTTTGTTTTGGTTTCTTTTGCTCATTCTGTATTTTAATATTATTTTTGTTTATTCATTGAATCCAAACATTGCACTCTAATTAAAAGGAAGCTATGAAGACTTGGTATTCAAAAAAATCTATATTGATGTGAAAAAATGGTTGCATTTCCTTGGGTGAATGTCAGGCTTAACTGGCGCGACATCTTACGTATTATTATGACCAATTAAGTTATTTTGATCTGTGAATTAACATAACTTGTAATCATTGCTGTGTATGTCTGCTATTTTGCCTGTAATATGCTGTTTAATTTATTGTATTTTTATGTTTTCAGTATGTATATGTTGCTAACAAATATGCTAAGTAAAATTTGAGGACCTTCAATCAGTATTTTGACATGTTGTCTGCAAAGTTGTCTTCTGCTTAAATTTTGTGTCTGTGTCTGTAACAAATTCATTGCATTTCTTTGTGGACTGAGCAAGATATGGACTTTTCATCTGGCGCTTGAAAGTGTATTTCAAACAATAGTTGTGCTTACCTTTGTAAGTCAAATAAATTATTTTTAATGTGAGTAGCTAATGGTCTGCTGATTTCTTTTGTTTATTTATTTATAATGCATGAGAGTTCAAATATAGACCCAAGAATGTGATAAACAAAAGGCAATCATCTTGTGATGGTTTCCCCGTTTTGCTTTAGTATTGTCATTCTTGGGAAAAATTTTGCCTTTAAAACAATGCATATTACAATTTACCTACAGCTCGGTGAAGACTCTAAAGCTATGGACTCTCCTGGACAATGAGCCTGCTTTCTGAATGCTGTCACCAGGTAGCAAAGCAACATATCTGTTATTAGTAATTCTTTTGAATAGACTTTCCATAAAAGTTTTGAAACACTTGCTATCTGTCAGTTCAGCACAGGGCCCTGGGATTGTTGTATTCTTGGTACCAGAATCACTTTCATGGGAAATCAGTCCATTTAGCACGAAGGACTAGGCCTTGTTCTTATGTGGCAGAATCACAGTCAAAAATCCATGTCAGAGATCACAATGTTAATGTATGTGCAAAATAATCTTTCTTAATCTTCACATCTGGAAAGTGAAGATGTTATTAGTCCCAGCATCCCAATCATTTCGCATCCAGTAGCGATCTTGTGTTGCTCAAAAGCAACTGTATACATTTACAATGCCACAATGTTGCCTTTGCAACTTCATGTGTGAATAGCTAAAGGTGCAACTATTACCTCTTAACTATTTGTATCACAATATTTATTGCTATCAATAATCCAATATTGTCATGTTTGCATATATTAATTTTATTGCCATTTCACAGGCATTTGAAGTTCTTTATACAAAGATAGAACAACCAAAATTCCATTCCCACTAAATAAACAACACCTTGCAGCTAGCATCTTAAGCAATTAAAAGTTCAGTTACTATAACTTACATTTACTAACCTCTGGTAATGCAGATTCTATCTATTGCATGTAGTTGATGTAGCTCTTAAAGGATAAAGATAAAGATATTTATTAAATAAGTATATTGAGGCACTTAAATGTTCAATGTTGATTTTGAATTTTCTTGAAAAATGACATTTTTTGCCTTTTTTTTGTCTCTCATATCAGAACAATTCCAAGAATGCCAAATTTCAAACAACAGTTTGCACTCAGAGAAAATAATGTTGATTGCTTCCTGATTGACTGAAGTATTATCATGGAGAAGGAAGTCGCAAGCTGTAAGCTGCCCATGCTCCCTGATAATTCAAAAAAGCACAAAGTTTAAACATATTCTTTGTTTGCAGAGAATGGATTCCTTTATTTGAATTCACATCATTTCTAGCAAGCAAAAGTGATATCCAATACTAGCTCAGCTGATTGTCTTAAAGTGGTGGTTGGAGTAACTATTAGCAGGCAGGATTGTTCAGCAGTGCTATCCAATTGCAGAATCACATTCAATTGTACAAATATTGGGTTTTGCAGGTGTGGGTTAGTTTTGCATGGTGTGTAATCTGCCTGTTAGGAACAACTGAAGAAAGTCATTACTTGATTGCTTGGATGTAAAGCTGAAGTACTTGGCATCACACAGGTGCTGAAGTTCAGACACAGTGTTGCTGAATTGTTTAAACAGAATGTCTTTTTGGACTGATTAGCAGTATCCTTTTGGGGGAATGTAATGTAATGGCCAATGGCACAGGCACGAAAAGGTGATCCTACAGATGATGGGATAAGAAGGAATTTTAACCACAAGCATAGTCATGAGGTCTTTGTAAGGTGCCAGTGAATAAGGGTGATAGCACTAGATCGAATGTGCATCAAGAGCCTGTTGGGGGAGAGAGTTCTAATGAAAACATATACAGAACTACAAATTCTGTCTTGTTCTCTTTGCTGTTGTGTCTGTCATGTGATTTAATTACTTGTATAGCCACTAGATAATAGCAGCATGAAATGGCTTCCTTAACCTGGTTCTCAAATTTTTGAAGTATTCTGCCTTCACAGGGTAATTGGAGGTAGACAGGACACTTCTCAGATCAGAGAGTGATAGCTTTTAGTTCTCAAACTACCGTCTCCAAATGCCTTGGACAGTCAGAGTCAACTTGCCAACCAATTAGTTGCCTTTTCACCTGTAGTGTAAATTGTGATCACTTGAGATTTGACATTCTTATGTTTCTCCTGGTAAGTGCAAGGCAGAAAACTTGAGTCATGTCTGTCTTTTCAGAAAGATTCATTTATTCCACAATATACTGCACAATGTTATCTGCTTAATTATTCAATACTAAAACTTGAGTAACGTTTCTCAATGTTTCAAGTCTTACCAAAACTTGAATGATAGTTTGTACAGTGCATGCAACTGAATTGTTACTGTAGATGTGCATCTTTTATATATACACTTTTACAATTTTGTGTGTACATTGTATGCAATCACACTTTTACTTGTACAACATTCATTCAAGTAAAGTTCTTTAGATGTGGCTGGAATGTTTGGTATTTGTAAATAAGCCCAAGCATAATGTGGCTACCAGTCTTAAAAGTGTGGGTGAGAGTATCTGTACTCTGTGCAATTCATTTTGAAGTCTGTGAAATTTGAAAAATGTAGAAGTGGTCAAAGAATCCCCTTTTCCACTTTACAAACCAGATTCAAGAATGCACTGCAATTATTCACCACAGGATGCGAGCCCACATTCACAAGGTGGGATGGGATGCAGCAAAGGGCCAGAGATTTGTCACAATTCGTTTCCAGCAGGACCTGAACGCAGAGTTGCTGTATAACTTCCATGTAACTTCTAAATGGAAGCTATATAGTCACACTAAAGCTACAGTATAAACATAACCTATACATATTTGGATGTTGAGAAAATTTGAGTAAACCCGATTTGACATTGACTAGATCTCTAAGCCCCAGTTGGCGGGGCGTTGCTTAACTTGGTTGGCTGGATGCTGGCTTGTAATGCAATGAGTCAACAACAGCATGGGTTCAATTCCTACACTGGCTGAGGATATTGTGAAAGACTGTTCTTCTCAACCTGTCCCCTTGCTTCAGGCATAATGATTCAGGTTAAAATTCCATGAGTCATCTCTCTCTGAGAGGAGCCCTGTGTCCAGTAGGACAATGGTGACTTTACCTTTACCCTTTAAATCCAAATTGAAAGAACAAATGTTTATAAAATGCTTTAAAATATAATACAGTGCAATGAAGTTGCATGTACTATTCATGATGTTAGATATGTTCTGCAGAAACAATAGTAAAAAAGAAAATTGTAATTTTTGCATTTAGCAAAAATCTTTTCAGCTTGAGAGCATATTAAGGATTAGTCACTATCAGTTACATATGCATGAACAAGTGCTCTCCATTGTAAAATAATTTGCATTTATTCAGCTAATAAGAAATGAAGACCGTATTTCTTTAAATAGCCATTTTCCCATGTATATAAAGTGTGATCGTATGGATCATAGGAGACCATTGTAAGCGTATCATTGGATGATCTTAAATCAAAACTTACATCAAGTGGTTTGTCTTTCAGCAAATCAAGTGCAAAAATTATTTTTGAGTCCTTCGTATCTGTGAGGTAGAGAATACCACGTGCTATGAATGCATTGCCAACCTTTGACTTCGGATATGTAGTATTGATATTTTGGACAATTGAGAATGAATCTTCATTGATTTCAATTTGGCCAACAACAATGTTTTCGTCGTGACTCGAAGCATAGATTACCCAAAGTCCATCTTTATCAGCTGTCAAGTCAAAATATGTCTTCGCATTTTGGAAGAGGTAATTGCGATTGTTGTGCAAAGCATTTTCTACTTTCATGTGCTGGGCCTGTTTACCATCAAGTGGAAATCTAAAGATAAACAAGAACGAAAAAGTACATCTTTTCTAAAACAGACTTTCATATAAATTACTTTTTCTCTAGCATTTCACACAGCTTCCTGTTAAACAGATGAGGCTGGACGTGTATTTTCCCAGAACGTTCTGAGTGCAGCCCATAAGGTGTTGAAAGTTGCAATGTGATGAGATTAATGAGCTTGCTCAATTCTGTCTTTCAAGTGCCCAACCATCCATCCCCACAAACATTTTAAACATGATGCGAAAAAAGCACTCTTGTAACAAAATTAGAGGTGTGGTGGACAGTGAAGAAGGTTACCTCAGAGTACAACGGGATCTTGATCAGATGGGCCAGTGGGCAGAAGACTGGCAAATGGAGTTTAATTTAGATAAATGTGAGGTTCTGCATTTTTGGAAAGGCAAATCAAGGCAGGACTTATACACTTAATGGTAATGTCCTGGGGAGTGTTGCTCAACAAAGAGACCTTGGAGTTCAGGTGCATAGTTACATGAAAGTGGAGTCACAAGTAGATAGGATAGAGAAGGGGGCATTTGGTATGCTTGTCTTTATTGGTCAGTGCATTGATTATAGGAGTTGGGAGGTCATGTTGTGGCTGTACAGGACATTAGTTGGGCCACTATTAGAATACTGCACTTCTGGTCTCCCTGCTATAGGAAGGATGTTGGGGAATTTAAAAGGGTTCAGAAAAGATTTAGAGAAATGTTGCCAGGGTTAGAGCTTTAGGGAGAGGCTGAATAGGCTGGGGCTATTTTCCCTGGAGCATCAGAGGCTGAGGGGTGACTTTTATACAGGTTTACGAAATCATGAGGGGCATGGAGACGGTAAATAGACAAGGTCTTTTCCCCAGGGTGGGAGAGTCCAAAACTAGAGGGCATAGGTTTAAGGTGAGAGGGGAAAAATTTAAAAGGGACATCAGGGGCAACTTCTTCATGCAGAGGATGGTGCATGTATGGAATGAGCTGCCAGAGGAAGTGGTGGAGGCTGGTACAATTACAACATTTAAAATCCATCAAGGTTTATAGGGATATGGGCTAAATGCTGGCAAATAGGACTAGATTAATATGTGGTTGGCTTGGACAAGTTGGACCAGATGGTCTGTTTCCATGTTGTACATCTCTATGACTCTAAGTTTGTCATAACTCTTGCAAGCAAAATCAGTAATGCTAGTTGTTACCCTAATGCAGACCAAACACCTCATTCCATCCCTTCCCCTTTAATTTGAATAAAATATTTCAGTTTCCGAAATAGTTATGTACATATTTTCAAAATATCTGCAACTTAAGAGTTAAATCTGAACAATGGTGTAATGCTGAGACATATAAACCTGGAAAGTTCCAGGTCTGGGTTTAATTTGCATTAATACTCTAGGATAGGATCGAGGAAAATCAGGCCACTCAATTGTCATCATTTTTGGAAGTATGCGTCTATGGACACTATAAGGTGGCTATGAGATACTTGCCCACAATTCAGAGAGATTGCCATTGTGTTTTTTTAAACACTATAGGAGATGGCCATATTTGCTGGGAAATGTATTGACTATTTCTTTTTCCAAAGATATACTGGTAGTCTAGGCTGTACCTAAGTTTCCATCTTCAACTGACATATAAAGAGCACAAATTTAGTGATTCTCCCTGACGGCATGTTTAGAGGTAGGGTATTTAATTGGATGGACAATGTGAGGTGAAGATATTATTGCCTTTATGCTTCCACCCGACTAAGTCTGTACGTGACAGCTTACAGCCAAGTTATTGATCCAGAGACTGAGGCCCTGCTGTCAGCAATGTTAGGAATGACACCGCGTTTAGGTAGATGAATGCAGATGGAATGCAAATAACCATCTCAAAAATCCTCTTGTCACAATGAGATGAATAATTTCTGCTTCTACAAATTATATGAAACATTACCTTTTCTGGCTTAATGAAGTTCTTGCACACATCTAACTATACACAGAACTTCAACTGAGGATATTTTCTAGTTAGAATGTTTTCTTTTTAATTCATCCATGGGATGAGGGCATCACTAATTAGGCCAGCAAACTACATTGCTGTAGGTTTGCAGTCACATGTAAGCCAGAGTAAGTAAAAGCAAAATAAAAAGAACTGCAGATGCTATAAATTAGAAACAAAAACAGAAATTGCTGGAAAAGCTCAGCAGGTCTGCCAGCATCTGTGGAGAGGAATCAGTTAACATTTTAGGCTGAGTGATCCTTCCTCAGAACTTGCAACAGATTTCCTTCAAGGATTTTGGTGTACCAGATGGGTTTTTACAACAACTGACAGTGGTTACAAGGTTATCATTAATCAGGCTTTTTATTCCATATTTGCACTGGATTCAAACAACCCACCATGGTGGAATTTGAACTCCCATCCCCAGAATATTAGCCTGGGTTTCTACATTACTAGTCCAGTGACATTATCAACTCACTAGCACCTCCCCATAAGGAGTAACCTATAGCTTTTACATTTAGAATCAGCAAAAATTTGCTGTTCTGCTTTTTTTGTAACTTAGGCAATAGTTCTGAGAAATTACTAAACAAAATAAGCAGGAAGAGGAGTAGATCACATGGTCTTGGGCCCTGCTCAGCCATTCTATACAATCAGGGCTGACCTTTAACTTCACTTTCCTGCTTGCTCCCATATCCCTTGACTTTGAGAATGCAGATGAATGTGAAACAAAGTGAGTCCCATCAATATATTTAATTTGACTAATGCTGGTAATTTAACAATGCTAATTTTAGCAGTTATTTGAATTTCAAACAGGTGGCAATTGAAGAAAAGTCCGACATTTACGTTGAACCTTTGAGATGCTCAGGACAGCCCAAAACACTTTCTAGACAAAAGCACAATTGAAGTGTAATCACTGCTGTATGTAACACGGCAGCCAATTGGCACAAAGCAAACATCCACAAACAGCAAAGTGATAATGGTCAATGTTTTCTTTTAAATTATATTAATTCAAGGCTACATATTGGCCAAGATGATGGGGATAACTCCCCGATCACCTTTTAAAAGAAAAGGCACATAGGATTTTTTTAGCTCACCAGATAGAGGAGACAGTTCCCTTTATTTAGCATATCATGCAAAGGCTGGAAACTTGTCAATGCAGCACTTAAGCGGTGCACTCCAGTGTCAGCTTACATTTGACCGAAACTTGGTCTTCCAGGACTACGTGCTGAGGGATTGACTAAAGCTTGGGGCAGCTGTTGCCAAGGCGTAGTGGGGAAAGATCACTGACTGAGGCCTTTCTGCTGATGTCAAACGGGAGTCCAGTCAGTTATCAGACACTCCTAGTGCCTCAAATGCATGTAAGTATATAGTCTTGTATGTGTAAGAGATGTCCTTGGTTAAAGTCAAACTCAAATGTTTGTTTGTTTCCCTGATATGGTACTGTATAGAACTGAAGGTTTTATATAAATAAAGTATATTTTTGAAATTGAAGAAGTCTGCTTACATTTGTTGTGTTCAAATCACTAGAATGGAACTTGGCCCTACAACGTTCTAACTCAAAGCAAGAGGACTATTGAGTAGTGGCTGACACATAAATGATGTACTGACAGGCATCAGGACTTTCATTTTCTTTAGGAGGTCACTGTTTGGATTTGCACTGTGTTTCCTCAATAAGTAACTAACTCAAATCAACCTGGAAGGAAGCTATTTGGTATAATCCAAGCATTCCTCTCCCATCTGATATACCCAATATCTAGTTCCTGGTTGTCAAATTTCATAAATGCTAATTATGAAATAGCAATTCATAGTTGCAAGGCAGTGTTAAAGTGTTCAAGACTTGAATAGCATTTTAAATATTTCAAGTTTTTACAACAAAACAGCTGCAATTATGTTCATGGCTGTTAAAAATTCAGATTATAGTTTACAATTACAACCACACGTAATGAAAATAAACATTTTTATCTGGAGAAGTTATTCAAGAAAATTCATTTATCTATTCAAATAAATGGACCTCAGAAAAGTTTAAATGTTGTTTAGATTGTAATTCAAGTCTCATAAAACTGCATCCAAAAATAAGTTGTGCTAAGTTAACAAAACTCAGTTGTGTTGAACAGTCAAATTTCTCAACTTTAGCAGAATTCCACTACCTGCAGACAACAGGGAATACCTGATAACAGCTTATTACATAGGTGAAGATCCCCACTAATCAGCTTATACCCATTATTATTCCTTAAAAATACACCTAAATAATATACTCACCTTATAATTTGATCAGATCCTCCTTTGTGGTAATAAATTGAGCCGTTATACACTGCATGTCCACACCCATGAAAATAACGTGCCAATGTTATTGTCTTGAAGTTGCTCCCAATTCTGAGCGCCTCTAAATTTTCATATTCTTTAACTGTCAATCCTGTAAAATTTAAGGAAACAAAACAGAAATTGCTGGAAAAGCTCAGCAGGACTGGCAGTATCTGTGAAGGGAAAAACAGAGTTAACGTTTCGGGTCTGGTGACCCTTCCTCAGAACTGGTAATAAATCTTCACTAGAATATTAGTAAGGAAGTTTGATCCACAGGTAATAAGAAAGGCAAATGGAATTTTGGCATTTGGAATGGAGTATAAAAATAGGGAAATGCAACTATAAAGACATCTGTGAGACTGCACCTGGAGTATTGCATATAATTTTGGTCTCCTTACCCAAGGAGGGATATTGTTGTTTAATGCAGGCTCGATTGAGTAGTTCACTGTTGTGCAGCTGAGTTTTCTGCAGGATTTTTAAGCCTCTGACCTGCTGTAGTAGCTGCAATATTTATGTGGCAATTTCAGTTCAGTTTATATATACTGGCACCTACTGATTATAAACCTCTAACCTTTGTGGAAAATACCAAAGCCCAGAATGCCAGACTATTTCAGTGGAGTTTGCTATTACTGCCCTAACACTTAAAGTTCTCACATTTCAGGGAGAAACAATGTAATAACCTGTACTTAGTCCAGAAATTAATTTAGGTCTAAGTAACCTGATTAGCAATGTGATTAAAACGCATAGCGACATTAACCTTAGAGAGAGTGAATGTGAGTGTGCGTTTTATTATTTACTCATGTTTAGACACATTAAAAAAGGAAAAGTGTCCAAAAGCCATATTCATTTCTTTCATGGCAGATGTTATTTATATGTATGATCCAAACATTTTAATCTGTAACATCATTGATTAGACCCAGTTATAAATATATTTGGAAAGGGATACTTTGCAAAGCAAAAGATGCTGACTACAACAGCAAAATTTTGCATTTGCCGGTGACAGAGGGTTTAGGTGGAGACATCCAGTCCTCAATAGCATGTTGCTCAGAATAACGTCCACAGGATATGGTTTGAGTTGTATTCTAGGTTAATAGACTTGGGGCCTGCCTCCTCAGCCTGCCTTGTAGTAGTCCCTGTGGTCTAATGACCATTAAATAATCAAGGGTGCTTCGTAGATAAAGGGGAGAAAAACGAGCTTCCACAGAAATTGGGAACACAATTTACTCACAGTCATTTGAAGGTCTTCATTTGCCATTCCGTCTTAGAATCATAGAATCCCTACAATGTGGAAACAGGCCATTTGGCCCATCAAGTCTACACTGCATCTCCAAAGATCATCCCACCCAGACACACACTCCTACCCTATCCCTGCATTCCCATATTTAATCCACCTAACCTGCATATCTTTGGAAACCCACGCTGACACAAGGAGAATGTGCAAAGTCCACACAAACAGTCACCTGAGGCTGGAATCAAACCTGGGTCCCTGGCGCTTGAGGCAGCAGTGCTAACCACTGAGCCACTGTGCTGCCCCGGTAGGCCATCTTAATTGTCCTGCGTGTCTAACTTCTCGGGAAAGTATATATTTAATTCTAACAGATATTTTAGCATGAGAAATTGTGAACATTTTGGGATGACATTGCAAACCATTTCAGTTAAGTACACTCAGAACAAACCTGAAAAGTGCTCAACAACCCAAATTTGTTCATTGTTCTTTGATGCAGGGTCCTTCATCCATGCTCCAAACGTGTTTTCAATCCTTGTCACATTGTAAGGGGCATCCACGGATTTTATGATTCGTCCTAAAAAAGGATATTGCTTGAGCGTTAATGCAATAGTAATCACAATTCAATCTCAAAATCAAGGTAGAAGTGGTATGAAACACTACCGTATTTCATCGAAAAGGTACTCATTGCTTTTTGTGCTGACATCCTTCTGATTAAAGTGTCATCATTTGGTGCAGCGTGAGCTTCATCTAAGTGTAAACAAAATAGTGATGCTCAGTCTGATAAAGGCATTCTTACCAGATACCAAAAGTCACAAATCTAAAGCAGATTCATACTGAGAGACATTACCGTGACTGACTGTGTTCTGCTGATGCCGAGACTTTCCTTTGGAACCTGGTGGACCAGGCGGTCCTACAGGACCTGGAGGTCCCGCTGGCCCTGGGGGTCCGGGAGGACCTCTCTGACCTGAAAATAAGAAGGTTGAACATGTAAATCTGTGCCACATACCTTCAGTAACGATCTGCATGGTGTACAGCTTAACTGCAAGGAGGTGGCATCGCATACAATATTCATTTATCCGAAAAAAGCACCTACTGAATACATGCATTCATTTATAGCTATTTACCAAACCTAGTGCTTTTAATGGAAATAGAAACAGAAATTGCTGGGAAAACTCAGCAGGTCTGGCAACATCTGTGCAGAGTTATCATTTTGGGTCCAGTGATCTTTCAACTTTTAATGGAGCTATTGATGTTCCATTTCAGCCTGAGCTTCCGTTAATGATAGGAACTACTCTGCCAAAAGGGAAGAGAAGGGTTTGCATTTAAACAGTGCTTTTCATCACCTTAACATTTCCCAAAACACTTCAGAGCCAATGAGTATCGACAGAAGAGCCAATGTGGACCTTGGAAGCTCCCGAAAGCAGAAATGTAATAATGTCAATTTCTTTGTTGTGATATTGATTGAGGGATAAGTATTGATCTGAACACTGGTGCATCTTTATTGAAAGTGTTTTGTGACCTTTGAATGGGCACTTAGAGCCACAGTTTAATGCCTCATCTGAAAGAGGTCAGCTCCACAGTTCAGCGAGCCCTCAGCACTGGAATGCAACGGTGGGCCTTAATTTTCTTCTCCTCAAATGCCTGCAGTGTAGCTTTGGGCCAAAGCTACAGTGTTCAGACAAGACAGTGCCACCAGACTGGAGGGAAAAATACATTTTCTTTTTTGAAGGCTCCTCCTGAAGTTTTCTCAAAGGCTACATCTTGCTTTTGGGGAATTTATTGGCCTCTGGAAGCTACTTTTTTTTTTTACTCTCAGTAACTCATTCATTAGTTGATGCTATAATATAGCAATAATAGTTTTCTATTTGTATTTGCATATAGAGTACTTTGCCTCAGAGACAAACACAATTAGAAAACTTCATCAAAATCCTGAACAATTTTCAACTCTCCATTAAATTCAAAGTCTCAACACACAAGAAAACATTACTTTCCTTGACAAAACAGTATTTAAACTGGTACAAGAGAACAGTCATAAGCCAACATTTATCAAAATAACTGACACTTCTACATATGAAAAGGCATCACCTTGAACACACCTTTTACAGTAAATGCATTCCATTGCAGATATACAAATACAGAAATATTTTAAAGGGGCTCCTGTTAAAAAAAATGCACACATCTAGCGACACTCTGGATAGCAATACTAATGTATCTAGCCGCCTGCTGCCCACTGGCCTTCCAATCACATGCTGCTTTTCACCCAGGTTACTGAACCTAGCAGCAGCAAGCATGGGACAGAACCAGCTTGTGATTGGAGAAGTGTCTCCTCTCCGCTTCCTTCCATTCTATTTAAGGCTGTGGATTTTCTCTGATTGGTTACTCCCATGCATAAATATCCCCAGGTGACATGGGGACTTATATGAGGTAGCTCAATTGTTAGTATTGCAGCTGCACAGCCTCGGGTAACTGTCTGTGTGGAGTTTGCATGTTCTCCCCATGTCTGTCTGGGTGTCCTCTAGATGCTCTGATTTCCTCCCACAGTCCAAAGATGTTCAGGTTGGATAGGTTGCCCCATAGTGTTGAGGGATGTACAGGTTAGATGTGGGAAAGGTGGCACAACGGGGATGGGCACGGGCACGGGCACGGGCACTTGTGTCGAGGTGGGATATTCTTCAGAAGGTCAATGCAGACTCAGTGGTGGAAATGGCCCATTGCTGCACTGTAGGGATTCTATAATTGCCCATACGTTTTACACAATGTGA
Organism: Ginglymostoma cirratum; assembly: GCA_024137785.1. NCBI lineage: Eukaryota > Metazoa > Chordata > Chondrichthyes > Orectolobiformes > Ginglymostomatidae > Ginglymostoma > Ginglymostoma cirratum. The sequence goes on along the minus strand of JAHRHZ010000047.1, from coordinate 5,082,232 downwards.
CCAACTGAGCCACGGCTGAGATCTCATTTTCTAGAAGGCAGTGCAGTGGAATGAGACCATCACCAGCCCCACCCTGCTGCAAAGAATTCAGGGTCATTTTGAGGCATTAATTTCATTTGTAGAGGACCACAAACTGCCTACCCCAGAAAAACTACCTGTTGCAATTCAGTAAATTTGGGCCAGCACGGTACTGGGCAGTAAAGTAGGAAGAGTCCAGAGGCTAACACATTGGCTTTGCAGAGCTCAGAGAAGCACTCCCACAAGCATAATTTACAATTTGTATTTCTTGGTCCCCTTTGGCTGGGCCTCAGTAAACTTGACTGGAGAGTGTACTCCACGCTGTGTTCTCCTGATAGAACAATCAGGGTCATAAATACATCATCAGATTCGGATACATGTATTGTCTGACTACATCAGCTATGCTGTGATAGGCCCTTTCTAAAATGCTCCTGGGGATTCTAGTTGTGCAGTAGTACTGTCCTTACCTGTGGATCAGGAGGCCTGGGTTCAAATCCCACCTGTTCCAGAGAAGTGTCATAACATCACTGACTAGGTCAATCAGGAAATATTGCTCAAAAATATTTTCCTATGGCCATTGAGTCATTATAAATGTGGCAGGAAGATTACCAATTCCATTTATCACACATTACTACTGTGTTGACACATTTTTGGCCAAGTTATAAGGTGACTAATCTGTAAATAATAACATTCAGATACTGCAAACTAACAAGCCAATGAGGTTTAAATATGACACTGAAATAGAAAAGGGGAAAATTGGGGTTCTCCCAATCTCCCGTTGCAACTTTAGGAGAATACTGGTGTTAAACCCTGGAAAATCAGCTGATTTTTTTTGTCACTGACGTCTCCTCACAATGGCTTTCACCAATAGCCTTGTGGAAATTCAGAATGCACAGATTTGCATCAGTACTGGTCAATCCAGAAACACTGACTACACTTGAACACTGGCTCCAAAACACTTTTGCACCTTTGAACATAAAAGGTGTGATATAAATACAACATTCTCTCTCTTCATTTAAACAGGTTAATCACACTATGCATTATTCAACAGGTTGCATTAATGCTCCTACCATTACATTTCTCTGTTTTAACAAAGACATGAATTGTTTATTTTAACCTTTGTTAACATGACAGAAAAATTATGGCCAATGCATTAACATATTTTCTACCCACGAACCATAAAACTGAATTCATGTTTTTGTTCACAAAGTCATACAGTTCAGAAACAGACCCTACAGTCCAACCAGTCCATGTCAAATATGATCCCAAACTAAACTAGTCCCACCTGCCTGCTCCTGGCCCATATCCCTTTTCTATTAATGTATTTATCTAAATGTCTTTTAAACATTGTAATTGTGCCCACATCCATCACTTCCTCAGGAAGTTCATTCCACGTGCAAACCACCCTCTGCGTAAAAATAAAAAAATTGCCCCTCATGTTTTTTTTAAATCTCTCTCTTCTCACCTTAAAAATGCGTCCACTGGTCTTGAAATCCCCCATCCTCAGGAAAAGACAACTACCATTAACTCTATCCATACCCTTTATTTTATAAACTTCTATAAGGTCACCTCTAAACCTCCTAAGCTCCAGTGACTAATACTATGGCAATGTAAGAAAACATTGCATTTTTTTAAGAGTTAAAAATTTGACGTTTTTAAGCTAGTGGCAGCTGGATGTTGGTCTATTTTTGTGAAGGGGTTTAAAAATTGACTAGGTCAGTCTTTCAAGAACCATGATTTCAAACCAGCATGTGCTTCCTGGAGTGTTAATGGAAGTTTGGTTATATTGTGCGAATGTACCACAGGAAAGAGAAAACCTTAAGCCATTATTCTAGCATAATCTAAGATGGACAAGTTTTTTTAAAAAATTAGTTCAAAATCTTTTCGGTTCAGTTTGAGGGAGACCTGACTGCAAGATGCAGTCTCCCCCAGAAAAGAAGTTTGGTTCGAACAGTTTAGATTGTGAAACTTCCAGACCTGAAATGTTTGGTTCGAACTCTATAGGTTCAATAGGTGAGAAAATTTAAGCTCTTAGTTGAATGAGTGGTCAAGGCTCACAGAAAATGGGATCAGAACTGAAAAGTAGCTGTTGGGTCAAACCAAAGATTTGATAGGGAAGGAATTTATTTGGTTTTTAGAGTAACTGTAAAATAATGGTGTTGGAAAGTTAGGTGGGATTTTACTTTATCAATATTTCAAACTGTGCTTTATGTGGACAGATTGGTTTGTTTTACTTCATTTTTTATTGTTTAATAAACTTTTGTTCGATTTTTAAAACCAAATCTGCAGCAACATATGCTCATGTTTCTGTAAAGGAATGCCACGTTTCATTTTAAAACAGTTCCACCATGCCAGATTTCATTGTAAGATCCGACTGGTTCAGCAGTAGCATCAGCTGGCATCTAGAAATTGTTAGAGTCACAAAGCAGAGAAGTTACAACAAACTCTACGATTCTTTACATTCTGCTATAAATATAACGGTAAATCCTCCTACGTAGATTTCAAGTTACTGCTAAAATGAAAGGAAACTTAGTGGTGCTAGAAACTTAGTGGTCCTGCAGCTCATAACCATGACACTGATGAACTAATAAATGCCAAGCAGATTCCTGCTGCAGCTATCAGCACCTACACTTACCTGGAAATCTGCTTCTCCCAGACCCATCCAAATAAAGTTACGTTTTCTGTGTTATTGCATCAGAGCCATCCGTTGTCTCTTTACACCCCTCTGCTCAATATCTGATACAACTGGCCGCAGCTTTATCTGTTCACTTACATCTGAAAATGACAATTATTAAACTAGCTTTGAATATAGCTGATGTGATTAAGGAATGTGCACCACCCTCTGTGATTTCCAAGTCTTTTATCAGGCTAGGACGGAACTTCTGCAAACTCACTTTTGCAAGGTTATGTGGTATTTTTTCAAAACATCCTTGACTTGGACAAACCCATCTGACAATAAATTCAACATTTTCACAGATTTCTCTACTAAATATTGGGGCATAACTATAATAATCAGATACCAGATTTATTTTTACTATTCGTTAATAAGCAGTAAAGATTTAAGCCCTTATAAGAGCAACGTGATAGTTTACCTTCTAAAATGATCTCGTTGTAAGGCTCTCCTCTTTCACCTTTCAGTCCGCGCTCACCCTTGGAGCCTGGTAACCCATCTGAACCAGGAGGGCCCGGATCACCTTTCTCACCTTTGGGTCCCACATCTCCGGGTTCCCCTTTTGGTCCAGGGGCACCTAAGATTTGACAAAGACATTTTGTTTCAATATAAATGCTAATCAGCTGATTACTTTGTTATGGAAACACAAGTATTCATGTATAAACAATACAACACAGAAAGCTTGCAAGATGTAAAGGGCTTCTCAACAAATCACCTTAGTGACTAATGCTTGACCAATAATTAAACCTAACCATTTCACTCAGAACATAGTTGACCTGTCCAATTAGACAGATGAGACAAAATTAATTATCAAATATTTTGTTGCTGATCAAGTGATCTGGGGTTAATACATTTTTTTAATTCATTCATAGGATGAAGGTGTCGCTGGCTAGGCAGCATTTACTGCCCATCCCTAATTGTCTAGAGGGCAGTTAAAAGTCAACCACATTGCTGTGGGTCTGGAATCACAGGTAGACCAGACCAGGTAAGGGTGGCAGTTTCCTTCCCTAAGGGACGTCAGTGAACCAGATGAGTTTTCCAACAATCGACAATGGATTCATGGTCATCACTAGATTCTTAATTCTAGATATTTATTGAATTCAAATTCCACCATCTGCCATGGCGGGATTTGAACCTGGGTCCCAATAAAATTATTTGGGTCTCTGGATTAACAGTCCCGTGATAATACCACTAGGCCATTGCCTCCCCGTCCATCAACAAATTTCTTATTTGTATACAAGAGTATTTCAAGTGCCTTAAACAGGTAGATATGTCAGTTAGGAAAGGTGAAGCTCAAAATTAGTCAGTGCTAATAGCTGACAACTGCTTGGGACTATGTTCCACACTATTCCATTGCCCGAGGGTCGGTTAGTTCAGTTGACTCAAATAAAGCCAGCAGCCTGGGATAAATCACTGTAACAGCTGTGTAGCTCATGGACTGCCTGGTTCTTCATCACACTTAATTCTTGTGGGGTGGTTATCCTCAAGCTGTACATAACCAATTGGTTCTCTCTAATGGAGAGTGATGTCCTATGTGGATTATGGCTCATGTTCCATTGTTTGCCCTCTCCTCAGCAAAAAGTACCTGTTGCAAATGCACAGGGAACACTGTTTCTGTGGCAAGCTACTGATCTGTACAAATGCTTAAAAGATTCACTACCTTTCCGAGCTCGTTTGCCTTCCTTTCCAGGTGGTCCCGGAAGCCCAATAGGTCCATCTGAGCCATTAACTCCTGGCAATCCATCTAAACCTGGATGGCCTTAAGGGATATTTGAGTTAAATAAATAACAGACACAGTGTCTAGAATCTTTATCCTGACAAAAGCTAGCTGAAGTTTCTCAGCTGCTTGAGAGAATAATGTTGAAGTAAATTATTAATAATTCTTACCTGGTGGTCCAGCAGGTCCTGGTGGGCCTGTTTTATACAATGTAAAGAAGCAAATTTGGACAAAGTTACTGAAAAGAATAGTTTTCATAACCAGTATTAAATGCCAGTACATTGTACCGTGCCCTTACTATAACAGAAACCCCCTAATTCCATTAGTTTGCACTATAGTGGACAATCAAATGGAGTAAATATTGATTCGACACTGGATCATATCAATTTTTGACTTACCGAAGAGCTGAGGGACTGGGGACTAAGGAAAGCTTTTGAAAGTAGTTAGAGAAGATTGAAATCTCTTAGGTTACAACATTTTGCATCAAATTTCTCACTTTCTTTCCTTTCCTCAATGCATGGGCTCTCCGCTCAAGGACAGACGCCTCCTCACTCACTCCAATCTAACCAAAGGAGATAAGGTGACTCATGGATTCAGCCATCATAGACATTGCATGGCAACAGGCCTAGCTATAGCAGGGTTCATCCCAGAAACAGTGGGAGGACATTATGACCCCAACTGGCAAGTGGGCAGGTGTAGGGAAAGTCCACCAAAGGGCTTCCCCGAGAGCTTACTCCAGACAGAGGCAGGAGGGCGGCTCGAATTAGCCATATTATTACCCTAGCTAATGATGTACCTTCGCCACCTCCAAGCCAGCTCCCATTGTTTCATGGGCATGTTCACTCAGACAGCTCAAAGAGGCTGCACTTCATTTGGACCAATCAGCCTATCATCGGTTGAATATAATCCCCTTGAGGATGATTTCCGAGTAAAATCATGACAGACTTCAAAGGCTTTGGAGTATTTAAGGATAACCAGCACAGGTTGGTAAATAGCAAGTCATGCCTGACAAATTTAATACAGTTCTTTCCAGGTATAACAGCATGTATCAATAAAGAAATCACAATGGATCCTACATACTTCACACTGTGAGTAATTAGAATATGGAAAGCACTACAAGGGGGTTCTGCTATAATGCAATAGGTACGTTCCTGTGAAAAAACACAATATAGAAAAATCATGCTGTAGAAATAATGGGTTTAGGGGCAGACAAAAATGTCACTCAAAAATCACTCAAAAATCACTCAAAAGCCTAACACAAAGGATAGCACAGTTTGAACAAATGTTTACTTCACACGTAATAATGAAATAACAGTAAATTTATCACTTTATGTTGAAAAAATGTCAAGATGACTTGATGGGGGAGGAGGTTTTGAGGTTCCTCTGTTGTTAATGCAGGGCTGAGGGTCATGGTCATCATCAACAATACCATCATTTCCTTTAGGTGCAGTCGTGGCTGTAGGGTTAGGGCGAAATATAGTTAATCCAGAAGTGGGCGGCTGTGGTTCTTTGTCTTCTGACTGTTTCTTGGGAGTTAGCTTGAAAAAGACATCCGTTTTTTGCCCTTTTTCTTCTTTCATGAAGAAGCTGTTCATAAGGTGCCAAATAAGATCTTATTCCATGAACTGCTACCGTGATGCGTTCTGCATTGGAATCATTATCCTCCAAAAGCTGCAACTGCTTCTCAATTTCCCTCAGGATAGAAGTCAAAACAGAAGTGGAAAGCTCTCATGGTGCTACATTCTGGACTTCTTCTTCTTCATCTCCAGCTTCCACATTCCCCTCAGCGACAAGTTGTTGTAGATCAGCTGGAGAGGGGTCTTCACAGTGGGACTCAAGCAACTCTACAACATGTTCACTCTCCACTTCTTCAAATCCAACTTGCTTTTCAAGATCAACACAATATTCTTTGATTCTTGGGAACTTCTCTGACGGATCAAAACCTTTAAAATCTTGAAAAAAATCTGGGAGAAGCTTCCGCCAAACTGTATGCAAGCAGTCCTTACTGACAAGACCCCAGGCCTCCATGATAATGTCAAATGGATTCTTAATGTTAGAGCTTTTCCAAAATTGAAGAAGACTGTCCTTATCCCCCTCAGTGGCTGCAATCAGCCTCTTAAATGTGTGCCTTAAATAATAAGCTTTAAAAGCCGCTATTGCACCCTGGTCCATGGGTTGAAGGAGAGAGGTTGTGTCTGGGGTGTAGAAATAGCACTTTGATGTTTTCAGAAAGCTCACCAATGGTGGGAGGATGGCTTGGTGCATTGTACAGAATGAGGAGAATCTTGAAAACCACATTTTTTTTCCCACTTACTAAAAACATCTTCCAAAACATCAACAATAAAGTCAGAAAAAATTTGCCCATCATCCAACCTCTTGCTTGACATAAAGTAGATGCCTAGAATAGACTTAAGGTAACTTTTCAAAGCTCGTGAGTTGGCAGAGTGGTACACCACCACAGGCTTAAGCTTTAAGTCTCCACTGACACTGGCACCCAGCAGCACAGTCATACAATCCTTTGCTGCCTTAAAGCCTGCAGCATGTACTTTATTCATAGAAATGTAGGTTTTTGATGACATTCACTTCCAGTATAAACCTGTCTCATCCAAATTGAAAATTTGATCTAAGTGGTAGCCTTCTTCATCAATTTTTTTTTACAATGGGAGGAAATGCCATTGCATGCTCCTCGTCTGCACTGGCAGCTTCGCCACAACTTTATGTCATGAAAAGCGTAGCGGTTCTTAAAACCAGCAAACCAGCCACTGCTAGCACTAAAGACAGGCACATCTGCAGGATTTTTGGCTTGTTTTGTTAGATCTTCCTAAATTGATAAGGCTTTCTCTTTTGTAGTGAAAACGGTGGTCCCAGATCGCTTCTTTGTCTGATCTTCTATCCACACACTTAGAAGCTGCATCATTTCCTCAAGTTCCTTTGTCCATGGCCTTACAGACTTGCTAGCACTCAGACTTGTTCAAGCAATACAGCTTGTTTTAATCTTTTCTGCATTGTCTCTAATGGTGTGTAAGGTAGACCCCTTCATTCCTGTTGCAGAAGCAATATCACATGTTCTCTCATTACGCTAAAAAAGGCTTTACAACAGTTATCTCCTCTTCCAGCGTTATAGCTTTTCTTTTACGTGCACCACGACAATTTTATCACAGGATGCTTCTTATCATCATCCTTGTCAATTTGTCCTGACATTTTGTGGGTAACACGGCAGAATTGTACAGTCACTCTGACAGAAAGTGCGAGGATCCTTGATGAAAGTGAGGGGACTCTTTCGGTGCATGCTTGGGACAAAGCCTGCAAACCAATCATGTGGATGTTGGTGTTGGAATCGACAACATAAAGTTTGTGTTTTACAAATACTATTCCCCTATTCATCAATCGCGTTATAGTCAATTCACATGGCCGGCAAACGCGTTATAGGAGAACCCCCTTATCTGGGAATGTGGGAAAGACAGGTTCAATTGAGGCACTCAAGAGGGCATTGGATGATTATGTGGATAGAAATCATGTGCAGGGATCTGAGGAAGAGGCAGGAAGTTGGCACTAGATAATAGAAACAACGCAGCACTGATGGGTTGAACAGCCTCCTTCTGGATCATAACAGTTCTGAGATTCTGCGATTCTGTTTACGGACTGTCAGAAAAGGCACTTGTTAGTGCCTTTTCTGGGAGGGAGGGAGAATGTCTATGATGGACTGCTGCTGCACACTCTGACAGTGGCCCCACAACGCTTTCCAAATTAACTTTGTGGGTCCACAAAAATACTGCAGCCCCCTGCCATCACATTGTTACCCCTCATGGACCTGCCTATAGGCTTGGTAGAGTACAATACGATAGACACAGACCCAGTGAGCTTTATCACATATCCAGGAAATGCAGCTCGCCAGAAGCATGGATTGGTCTTCAAAGTGGATCAGAACTGCCTTCAGCATTAATGATGCATGCTGTGCCAACTCACCCTCATGGGTACTACTGAGCAGTACAAAGGTGATGTGCATGGGCCTGAAAGGGTTAGTATGAAGGAACTCCATCAGCCTCACACACGATGATGATGTCATTTGTTTTTGTGGGCAGATCAACTTACCGACGCAAAGGAGTAAGACGAAAAATCCTCAAGTCTCAGTGACAATGGCTTTCAGATCATCAATACAACCTGTAACTAGTTGCTAATGTGAAATGAGCTATATCTCATTAACCAAATAAAGACTCTTAATGTTAGACCAAAAAAAGTGGTTTCTCTCAACTGCACTGGACCACTGGGTCCTCGATTTAAAAAGGATGGTGGCAGCTGCTCAGACAGTGCAGTGAGTTGGCATTCCCATACGAGAGAAGAGGGTCTTAACCTTGTTGTATGACCCTGATTTTCAAAGAATGGAGGTCCACTGCCTGAACCAGATGGATGCTGTAACCACCCTACAGAAACGTCCTTGTAGAGATGATGGCGAACGATGTGGACTCAGCTAGTTATAATTACTCACTTCTAAGGCAGCTCAGACCTGACCACGAAAATGCCTGGGCCCCACACTGACTCCTTCAAACAGTCGCAGCTCATTACAAGCCCAACTTACTGTTGAACCGTAAAATGTCCCTAGCATTTCTCATGCAGGACGATCCATGCTCACTGGGTTGCTTCTTTGAGGTTGCAATCTTCTGCGTTTTTCTGATTCCCTCCCCCTCCCCACACCTCCCCCACTGGCTGAATGGAACTTTTTTTTTGAAACAAAACTTTCTGAACTTTGAATATCTGACCTCTCAAATTCAAAAGAATGTCAAAGTCTGAGCAAAACAAACAGACTGTGTTGTTTAAATTTGAATTCTTTCTCACACACATTCACATTGTCAAGCATACAGTCTTGCTAAAATTCATGTCTGTACCTCATACATGCTCTCTCATACTTGCAATAATCTTTCAAAATGAATTTGATATTTCACTAAATGGCAGCATTTTTTAATGTTGCATTCTAGCTCAATTTTAAAGGCAAGCTAATGATTAAAATTATCCAAAAACACCTACATTCAACAAAAACACAATTACATATTAAGTATGTTAAATTAAGTGTTTAGTTTTTTTTAAAAATCAATTAGCTGTTTACATGCTGACAAATGTTTCTCAATAGTTTCATCAGTACCTTATCCGAAGTATCTAAGCATTCATCTCAGAGTATAGATTGGGAAAGCAACAATGTTCAGATATTTAGACATTACCTACTATGTTTATTTCTGGAATAAATGGTCTAAAATTAAGATTGGGGAGGGGAGTGAATGGATTGATATCAAATTCATCCAATTAACTAATTAACTAAGCATTCCTTAATCACGTCATATATGTGTGAAATATAGCATGCCATAAATATGGAAACTTTTCATTTCAATCTGATATTCCACAAAAGTTTATCGTTGCAAGTGTGTGTGCGTGTATAGGCATAGGTACATGAATATATGTGGCACACATGCGCAAGTGAGTGTGTGTTTGAAGGACATTGCTATCGGTTATCTTGTAATATAAACCTTCTTGTCAGCTTGGGCCCTTCCAGATTGGTGGAAATTAAATCATCTATCTTCCAGACAAGAAATTCATTGAAGCATTGAGATTTTCAAGAACATACCAAAGAGATTAACTTTAGAGAAATATTTTCAGCCACCATAGACTTTATCAGTCCTTTCGTGTATCCGTGATGTTTACAGTTAGTATGCTATCCTGACGTTCATATCAGCCAAGTCATCATAAAATAGATATGCAATATCATAGATTGCTATGATAGCCCCACATAGCCGTACCATCACAACTTTTATAACACCAGCCAAATTGTGCATGGTCCCGAAACAAAGGCCAAAGAACACTCACGAATCATGATGTTACGCATTTTCTAAAACATTATCAAAAACACTTTTCTTAAGTTGACTCGCTATACTCATAGCATTAAAGATCAGTTCGTGCAGAATAAAAACACAATCCATTTCAATTTTCTGCTGATGTTCCAACCCGAGAATTTTTCTGAGACGTACCTGTTAAGCATATTCCCCTTGTGCTGTTGCACAAATCCATGAAAATTCGAATCTTGAAGAAAAGTAACAATAGTTACAGCAAAAATGTCACAGAACATTATCGTACTTCCAGAATTGCCTATTTTTTTAGCATCTAAAACATTTAAGAGACAGTGAGATGGCTTAGATTCAAATATCATGCCCACACATCTTCTAGACAATCTTTCTTATAATAAAAACTGTCATTATAAGGAAGCTTGGCACAGAGGTTGGTGCTCAGCAGCTGAAATAGCAGAAAGCTTCTTGAATGAGTTGGTGGCTTGTATAATATTAGCAGCTGCTGTGAGCTCTGATAATTTATCAGAAGGCCTACAAAAGTCATCATTCAGTAATTAGATGAATCAGGTACAGTACACTATTCATTACAATTCACCCATTCTGCCTAAAAATTAAGTGCGAATGACAGTGTAGTGTGGGAGTGGAAAAGATATTACTACTTCCTGGCTTCGAAGAAAAAGGTTGACAAATTAAGAATTTGACCATACAACCAAATTCACATCAAGGTCAAGTAAATCTTTTTTGATTTGGGTTTTGTTTTTAAAATACAGGGTGCTACATTAAAGCAAACTGAAAAGTGACAACAACTTTCTGGACATTCTCCTTCTAACAATCAGTTCTGGATCTAATGTTTCAACTATTTCAACAATATTGAACAGGACTACTGTAATTCTTTTAAATGATCAGCTTTTTAAAAAGGACATTCAGAAATATGAATACAGGACAGTTAAAAATCCAGACAGTGCTGACATTAAGCAGATGGATAAATATCAATATGACGTTCAATGGCTCATAGAATCCCCATAGTGAAGGGGTAGGCCATTCAGCCCAACAAGTCCACACTAACTATCTGAAGAGCATCCCACCCAGACTCGGCTCCCTACCCTATCACCCTGGATTTCCCATGACTCGTCCACCTGGCTAACACATGCCTAGACACTATGGGCAACCTAGCATGGCCAATCCACTGAACGTGCACATCTTCATGGGAGGAAACTGGAGCACCCAGAGGAAACCCATGCAGACACAAGGAGAATGTGCAAACTCCACACAGACAGTCACCCAAGGCTAGAAATTGAACCCAGGTCCGTGGCGCTGTGAGACAACAGTGCTAACCACTGAGCCACCGTGCCACATCGGCCTGGCTCAGTTTTAACTTGCTCCAGTGTTCATTCCTGAGTGACAGTAATGCAGTTAAGGTTTCAAGATTTTACTTTTCTTTTAACTTTTGAAGGCATTCTTTTCCAGAAATCACGAGCAAGGTGTGAGAGTTGAATAGGGTCTGTTTTCTTTCTAGTTTGCTGTTTGGCGTGGGTTCAGGCAGTTTGAGCCTGTTTTGTTTAATTTGTTCGTGGGATGTGGGCGTCGCTGGCTGGCCAGCATTTATTTATCCCTAGTTACCCTTGAGAAGGTGGTGGTGAGCTGCTGCCTTGAACCACTGCAGTCTGCCTTCTGTAGGTTGACCCACAATGCCCTTAGGGAGAGAATTCTGGGATTTTGACCCAGCGACAGTGAAGGAACGGCAATATATTTCCAAGTCAGGATGGTGAGTGGCCTGGAGGGGAAACTTGCAGATGATGGTGTTCCCAAATATCTGCTGCCTTTGTCCTTCTAGGTAGAGGTAATTGTGGGTTTGGAAGGTGCTGTCTGAAGATCTTTGGTGAATTTCTGCAGTGCATCTTGTAGATAGTACACACTGCTGCTACTGAGTGTCAGCGGTGGAGGGAATGGATGTGGTGCCGATTAGGCAGGCTGCTTTGTCCAGGATGGTGTCAAGCTTCTTGTGTTGTTAGACCTGTACCCACCAGGCAAATGGGAAGTATTTCATCACACTCCATAACCTCGTGCCTTGTAGATGACGGACAGGCTTGGGGAAGTCAGGAGGTGAGTTACTCACTGCAGAACTCCTAGCCTCTGACCTGCTCTTGTAGCCACTGTGTTTATGTGGTGAGTTCAGTTGAGTTTCTGGTCAATGGTAACCCTCAAGATGTTGATAATGAGGGATTCAGTGATGGCAACACTATTTGATGTCAAAGGGTGATGGTGACAGCCTGGTATTTGGTGGTGTGAATGTTACTTGCCACTTGTCACCCTAAGTCTGGATATTTTCCAGATCTTGTTGGTCACATCTCTGTATTATTCAACAGGAAGTATTGTCTAATATTTAATTCTTAAACATATTTCTTAGCAATTCACCCTTGCTCCCTACAATCTCTATCAGTAGGCAATGGCCTAGTGGTATTATCATTGGACTGTTAACCCAGTGACCCAGATGGGGACCCGTGTTCAAATCCTGCTATGGCAGATGGTAGAATTGGAATTCAGGAAAGACAATCTGGAATTGAGAATCTAATGGATGACCATGAATTGATTGTCAGGGGAAAAATCCATCCGGTTCACTAATGTCCTTTAGGGAAGGAAGCTGCCATCTTTACCTGGTCCGGCCTACATGTGACTCCAGACTCACAACAATGTGGTTGATTCTTAATTCTGGGCAATAAATGTTGCCTAGCCTGTGACACCCTCATCCTGTGGATAAATAAATATTATTTCAAAAGGATACACCTCCTTATCTTCCCTTAAATAAGAGCAATTGGCAAATAGCACATAGGAACAGTTATCGGGTATTCAACCCTCTTATGGCTGTTCTAATTCAATTAGATGATGGCTGTTCTGCATTTTAGCTTAGTTTACCATTCTTGGTTCTGTAAGCACAGACACACATGCTGAATGAAAATGTATTAATTAGTTTTGAAATTTTCAATTGGTCAAATCTCAACAATCTCTGAGGGAAAGAGACCTCACAATTTTGACTACATTTTGAAGAAATGTTTCCTGTGAGCACATATTGGAAGGCATACACAAACATTCAAAATTAATTCATTGTCATAAGAATATGATTTCTATAATTTCAACGGAGTGAGGAAGGAAGTAGGAACTTGGAGAAAGAAATAATTTGGTGCATCAAGCAGTTGGCAAAGTTTCCACTGTTAATATGACTCTGTTAAACAGATACCACATGTAGTTGTCTAATGATGTCAAAGATCTGGCATGGCAGGCCTAACTCGCAGTGGTATTCAGAGTCTGCTTTTCATAATGATGCAATAAATGTGATAAGCTATTCAATTAAAGATAAGAAATATAGACTTACGTGAAGAAACACCCTATCACAAATTGGTGTTCCAACAAACTTTTGAAAGGGTTTCAAACAACAGTCATTAAACTGCAAATGTGCCACAAAGCTCTCGCTCCAGAGTACTTTTTAATCTTCGTAAACTTTCTAGGGGAAATTCTATTTTGATCTTTAATGCTTGTTGTAAACTAATCACATAGATATACCACAAATTAATTTCTACACCAAGTTGTTTTAGACATATGTTTAATGTTACTCAAACACTTAAAACGTCAGTTATATTTAGATTAATATTGATAATATTTTGCTCTTAATTCCATAATGACAATATAAAAAAAGTGCTTTGAACATCGAGTTTTATTGATTACGCATTGGAACTGTAGTAACCATTCCTCCATTGGAATACCCTGCAACTCTCATGCTCCACTTGCTGCATTTTCCAATGATGAAGCCAATTGTAGTGCCTGTTTGAAGTCCAGTTGGGCTTCAGCTAGTAGGCATTTTTCCACTGTTACATCATTAATCCCACATACCAAATGGTCTCTAAGCATTTCATTAAGGGTTAAACCTAAGACATGCTTCTGCCAGTCATCTAAACCTAGTCAAAAATCCCAATACAGATACGCCTCATTCTTGGATTGCCAAGTAAAAACAATAGTGTCTCAGAATTAGAGGCAGCTTGGGATTGTAATATTTCTGAACTATGTCCATCAGTTCTTGAAAGGTTTCAACTTCTGGTGATTTAGGGAATGTTGGACTCCTAATAACAGACAAAGCTGCAGCTCCACGTCCTGTCAGGAGAATTACACATTGCTTTTCATCTGCCACAATGTCGTTTGCCTGGAAAATAAAATACATTCTTTCCACATACTGGGCACAGAACTTAACATCAAGGTCAAAAGAGTCAAGCTTCCTAAACAAAGGCATGATACCAAAAGACGCTTACCCCAAATCAAAGACAACTGTTGCAAGCGAATTTCTTCAGGAATGGACTTTACTCTCATCACCACTGAGGCTGGCATTGTCTCACCCAATCACGCTTTATTTACAAATGAGCAGTCCTTGTCTTTAGTACTGCCTCTTCAGAGTCAACTATCAGACTGTCAGTATCTCTGACACTCCCTTTTTTATCCATCAGCCAGGGCTCCCTGATTCACCCAGATTAACAACTCTAAAAAAAGGGCTCAGTGGTTAGCACTGCTGCCTCATAGCACCAGGGACCTGGGTTCGATTCCACCCTCGGACGACTGTCTGTGTGGAGTTTGCACATTCTCCCCGTGTCTGCATGGGTTTCCTCCGGGTGCTCCGGTTTCCTTCCACAGTCCAAAGATGTGCAGGCAAGGTGGACTGGCCATGCTAAATTGCCCGTAGTGTTCAGGGATGTGTAGATTAGGTGGGTTACAGGGAGATGGGTCTGAATGGAATGCTCTGAGGTACGGTGCAGATTTGTTGGGCCAAAGGGCCTGTTTCCACACTGTAGGTATGCTATGATCTATAATTCTATGATCTATGAAACTCAAATTCTATGAGGTACAGCTGGCTGACCTTGTTACAATCACCACAGTGGTACACCCCATCTTGCTAGTAACAATATTTGTTTTGTATCCTGAAACCACTTAAACACTTGCAGGAAGAATTTGACTGCGGAATTTATATATTGCAAATCAATAAACGTGTCCTTCCCTAGTGTTTTGAAAATGCTGACATCACTAAAACAGGTCAGCAGGTCATTTGCCTCCTATTGTACAACCTTGCCATATGCTAATTGGCTGTGGTGTTACAAAAACTGAAAGATGTTTCATTTGGTCTAAAGTATTTGCCTATTTCCTGAGGCTACTTAAAGTACAGCTATACTCTCACAAATCTGGCAATCCTCAGGATGAGCACTGCGCCAGATTTCTCAACTTGTCAATTTTCAGAAAAAGAAAATTGGAATGTGCTAATCCAAATAGGAACAACTTAACCTAGTTAATGAGGAACGCAAGGAAACCAACTGATAATATGATTACAAAGCACTTTAGATTAATGGCCATGTTCCTGCTGATATTAATTCACTCTCGAGCAATGAGATTAATAACTCTTTCATGCCTCTCCCTCTTACTTTCATCATCGCAGCCTGTTTAAATTGAGAAAAGATCAAACAAAAAGATGCCCAGTTTTAGGACAATGTTATTTTTTGGGTAGCCCCATATGTCAAAGTGTACCTCAATTATATAGATGCAAGGCTTTCTGTCTTTTTCCTCTGTACCGAACCTTTCTGCAGTCTGTCTCTATTCAAATAATATACTGCTCTTCTATTCTCCCTGCCAAAGTGAATAAATGACATTGTGCCAAACCAGATTTCACTTGCTAAGATTTTCCCCATTCACTTAACTTGTCTCTATCCCGTTCAACTCTCTGTGTCATCCTCACTACTTGCTTTCCCATGTAATTTTGTGTCATTCATAAATTTTGCAACAGTACATTTGCATACGTTATCCAAGTCTTTAATATATTTTGTAACCAATTATAGCTCCAGCACTCATCCCTGTGACACTCTACTAGTTACAGACTGTCATCCTGAAAAGGTTCCCTTTATTCCAACTCTGTCTTCCATTAGTTAGCCAAACCTCACCACTAGCTTATTAAATAGCCTTACATGCTGTACATTATCAAACACCCTTGCAAAACATATTCCATATACTAGTTTCCCCTTTGTCTCTCCTGCTTGTTACCTCCTCAAAGAATTCTACTAAGTTTGTCAAGTATAATTTACGTTCCTGAAGCCATGCTGACTCTGCTTGATTATATTATCGCTTTCTAAATGTTACAAAGAACAAAGAACAATACAGTGCAGCAATAGACCCTTTGGCCCACCAAGCCTGCACCCATTCCTAATCTTTATTTAGACCACTACTTACTGTCCATGTATGGTATCTATCCCACTGTTCGCTCCCAATTGATGTGTCTATCAAGATATGCCTTACCCATTGCTAATGTACCTGCTACCACCACCTCCACTGGCAGTGCTGTCCAAGCACCCACTACCCATGGTGTGGAACATTCTCCTTCTCACCTTGAACCTATGCCCTCTTGTAGTATTTGTTTCCACCCTGGGAAAAACCGTCTGACTATCCACTATATCTATGCCTCTCATAATTTTGTAGACCTCCATCAGGTAGCCCGTCAGCCTCCATCTTTCCAGTGAAAAACAATCTGAGTTTATCCAACCTCTCCTCATAACTAAAACCTTCCAGACAAGACAGAATCCTGGTAGACCTTCTCTGCACCCTCTCCAAAGCATCCACATCCTTCTGGTAGTGTGGTGACCAGAACTGCATGCATAATTCCAAATGTGGACAAACTAAAGTTTTGTACAGCTGTAATATAACTTGACAATTTTTATAATTGATGCCCCGGCTGATGAAGGCAAGTGTGCTGTATGCCTTCTTGATCACCTTATCCACCTGTGTTGCCACTTTCAGACACCTGAGGACTGTGCGCCCAGATCCCTCTGCATGTTGACCTCTATCTAAGAGTTCTGCCATTTATTGTATAATTTGCACCAGAATTTGATCTTCCCAAATGCATCACCTCACATTTGTCTGGATTAAACTCCACCTACCATTTCTCTGCCCAAATCTGCAATCTATCTATATCCCACTGTATCCTTTTGACAACTCTCACTATCTGCAACTCCACCAATTTTGGTGTCATCCACAAACTTACTAATCCTACATCCACCTACATTTTCCTCCAAATCATTTATATATGTTACAAACAACTATGTTCCCTGTGGTTATTAATCTCCATAACAAAAAGCATCATTCCACCTTTACTCTCTGTCCACTCTACTCCATGAAGATTGATGCAAAATATTTGTTCATTTCCAAATACCTTGTGTGCATTTGAGTAACAAGCTACTAATATTGAGTCTATTTGCCATTTTTCCCTCCGTTTGACCCAATTTGCTGTTTCTGTTTAAAGTATCATATAATCCCTACGGTGTGGAAGCAGGCCATTGAGTCCCTCAAGTCCACACTGACCCTCTGAGGAGCATTCCATCCAAACCCAACCCCAAACTATCCCTATTACCACACATTACCCATAGATAACCCACCCCTGGACACTGTGGGCAATTTAGCATGGCCAATCCACCTAACCCGGCACATCCTCAGACTGTGGGAAGAACGTGCAAACTCCCCACAGACAGTCACTGGAGGGTGAAATTGAACCCAGGTTCCAGGTGCTGTGAGGCAGTAGTGCTAACTACATAGCCACCAAATCACACTTATATACTCCTACACTTCCTGACCCACTTTGGGTATAATTATCTAAATAGCTGACCTGCAATACCTTGACAGCCTTATTTTCCCCGCTCCCGACAACCTCACAGTGCCCCTACACCTGCGATAGGGTTAGGGTTAGGGTTAGGGTTAGGGTTAGGGTTAGGGTTAGGGTTAGGGTAACCCTAACCCTAACCCTAACCCTAACCCATATTTAGTTTAAAGGCCTCTCTTGAGGACACCAATTTAATTGAGGGACAGATACCTGAGGGCAGAACCAGCTCCTCCCTATTTTCTGTTGTCCCCATCTTCACAGAACCATGAAAATCCAGCCTATAGAGTAATAACACGATGCATCATAGGAGAGAGCCATTTGATCTATCATGCCTGTGATAGCTCTTTCAAAGAATTGTCTGATGAGCACCATTCAGGCAGACAAACATACAAATTCGGAGCAGGACTACACCACTCAGCCCCTCAAGCCTGCTGCACCATTCATTGGACCTGATCACCCCACATTGGATCTGATCACCCCACATTCCCACCTACTCCCAAAAACCTTTCACCCACTGACCAAGAACCTATCGACTTTGCCTCCAAAATTTTCAAGGAATCTGCTTCCACTGCCTTTTGAGGAAGAGGGTTCCTAAGATTCACAAGCCTCCATGAGGAAGAAATTCTCTTCATCTCTGTCATAAGTGAGCAACAGTGTATTATTAAACAGTGACCCCCTACTTCACATTTTCTCACATGTGGAAATATCCTTTCCACATCCACTCAGTCAAGAGCCCTCAGGATCTTATCTTTCAATCTAGTCAACTCTTACTTTAAACTCCAGCGGACACCTCTGCCCTTTCCCTAGGGTCCTGCAAATTCTTCCCCTTTTAAATATTTATCCAATTATTTTTGAACGTAACTATTGAGTCTGCTTCAGGCAGATCACAACAATTCTCCGCTCAAAAATATTTTCTCTCATCTTGCTTCAGGCTCTTTGCCAATTGTCATAAATTTATGCTGTCTTGTTTATGACCCACTGCCACTGGAGACAGTTTCTCCTTAGTTACTCTATCATGCATGTAAACAGCTTTGTTAAAGCTTCCCATAGCCGTCACTGCTGTAAGGAGGAAAAAGCTCAGCATCTCCGGTCTCTCCATAACAGTGAGAGCAAAATATTCCCAGCCCCTGAGTGATATGGACAAATATGGCAAGATCAGAAAAATGAGGCTTATGATGCCTGGATGACAAGTCCAAAATATCCACCCAAGGTTTTAACTGTGAGATGAGAATCTCATTTGTGAGTGGAAAAAGGGCCTACTTGGATGCACTTCTATCACTTTATTATCTAATCTCACTTTGTTTATATATGGTTCACTATTCAACCATGCAGCTGACGTCAAGAGAACTTGCTCAACAGAGGAGTCTGTTAGCCGGGGAATTTTGGTGGGTGAGCCCAGGGGCATTGTGGTCAGGGGGCTCAGACACAGAAACATAGAATATAAGAGCAGGAGTAAGCCCTGCCCTTCAGCCCTTTGAGTCTGCTCTACCATTTAATATGATCATGGCTGATCATCCAACTCAGAACGCTGTTCCAGCTTTCTCCCCATACCCTTTGTTCCTGTTAGACCTAACCATGAGTGTGTTCTGGCCGGCACTGGTCAACACAAACGTTACTTGCTACTTGTCAACCCAAACACTGATATTGTCCAAGTCTTGCTGCACTTGGGCATGGACTGGTTCAGTATCTGAGGGCTTACAAATGACGTTAAACATAGTACAATCATCTGTGAACATCCACACTGCTGACCTTATGATGAAAGGGAGGTCATTGAAGAAGCTTCTGAATATGGCTGGGGCTTAGGGCACGAAATTAAGGAACTCCTGCCCCTATCCCTGCACTAAGAGGCCCAGGTTCAAGTCCCACCTGCTCCAGAAGTGTGTAATAGCATCTCTGAACAGGTTGATTAGAAAAATAGGCTAAGTAAAAAAAAAGTCCTGAGGAACTCCTACAAAAATGGCCAGGAGCAAGATGACTGGCTTACAACAACCACAACTATCTTTTTTTGGACAAGGTATGACACCAACCATTGGAGACATTCCCCGAGATTCCCATTGACTCCAGTTTTTGCTCGGCCTCCTTGATGCCATACTCGGTCAAATATGGCCTTGATGTCAAGGGCTGTCACTGTCACCTTCTATGTAATGGTAGTTGGAATCCTATGCCATCAATCGTTGCAAGTAGCCCATAGTTTGTATGTTACTAAATAAGGAAGTGAGGGAATGTTCCATTTAAGCAATGGTTAAAAGGTTACTAATTGTGAAACTTGACTCCCTGTGGTAAGCTTAATAAACAATCAACATGCAAATACAGGAACTTCATGAAAATTACTTGAAGGCTAAGTTTGTGACCCTTTCTTCACAAAACTTTACAGCAGGACAGCACAAATCATCTGGTAACTTGTGATCACTTACAGTTCAGTATTGCTGGCCAAGGTACTAACCAATTTCAGCATTAACAATGACTGGCAGTATTTGGACATGATTATTTTAACAAAACCTGACCCGATCTCAGAGCCTTAAATATGATTAAAATAATTTAATTAATTTATTTACATTTTAAATGCCGCTTAATTTCTTTCAGGTTGTTAGCTATAGTTCGTCAGTAATACCCTTGAGTCTTTCTGAGAATTCTCATCTGTTACTCAAAGTATAATCTCAGGAGATACTTAGATTCATTTTACATTGCAAAGTGACAATACAAATATTAAACTCTCTATTGTTAGGCATGGCCTTAAGTGTCCAGACTCTGCCATCTGACTCAATGTGAATAGCCACTTATGAATGAGGGTGTTGGAGCTATTGGAAGTAACACAGATCCACAGAGAATGACCCATGTTCTGGAAGACAAAATCCATTCTCTCCATTTCAATTGGTCCAGTAACAAAGACTATGGCTTGTCTCATTGGCATCTAAATTATTTCAAGGCTTTTAAATACTCAAAAATCCATCCCAACTTTCAACTATTGGTCACATAAAGTCCAGACTGTGGTAAGGAAACTATTCGATAACATTCTGAGGGACAGAATTATTGTCCACTCAGAAAGCCAAGGATTAATCTAGAACAGTCAGCATGGCTTTGTAAAGGTGAGATCACGCCTAACAAATTTAACTGATTTTTTTGAGGGGGAGACTGGGTGTGTAGGTGAGGGTAGTGCAGTTGACGTGGTGTACATGGACATCAGTCAGGCTTTTGATAAGGTACCACATGGCAGGCTGGTTAAGAAGGTAAGAGCTCATGGGATCCAGGGAAACTTTATCAAATTGGATCCAGGATTGGCTAAGTGACAGGAAGCAGAGTTTATTTATGACTGGAAGCCTGTGTCCAATGGTTTACCATAGCGTTGGGTGCGGGGCCCCTTACTGTGTGCATCAATAATCGAGGCATGAATGTTAGGAATATGATCAGTAAGTTCATAGATGACATGAAAGCCGGTGGTATGGCAAATCGCAAGCGAGAAAGCCTTACAGTACAGAATATAGACAGACTGGTCAGATGAACAGAACAGTGGCAAATGGAATTTAATCCTGAAAAGTGAAAGATGATGCATTTGGGAGGACTAACAAGGCAGTGTAATATATGTTGGATGGAGTCACTGTCTGAAAGGGAGGTAGAGGTGGAAACTCTCAATAGATTTAAGAACTATTTAGATGAGCATTTGAAACACCAACACATACAAGGATAAGGGGCAAATGCTGGAAAATGGGATTAGATTAGGTGGATGGTGATGATTGGCCTGGACATGATGGGCTGAAGGGCCTTTTTCTATGCTGTAAAAACTCCAGCGTCTTTGAGAGTCTCAATCTCCCAGCATTCTGAGCCCACAACCCAATATTTGAAATGTAAAGCATGTCTGGGAGTAAAATAGCTCTTACAGCTTTAATGGAACAGGTTCACGTCACACTGCTCCATCTCCTATCTGAACAGGTTGAAGCTATCCTGGAGCCGGGCCACAGACATATCCTCTTTCCTAAATCCTTTTAATACACTTCCCCTTCTTCCAGCATTGAAGAGTCAAATTTCCTTTATACAATTGACTGGCTATAAGTGAGCTTAGATAAATTAAATGGACAAATGGGCTCAAACTCAATGTCAAGAATTCAGCTTTCCGTTTCTTCAAAGTTACTCCTATAAATGTGCTGATTGTTTAAAAAAAAGACTAATTGTTTTGTGTCCCATTTGGTTACATCTCGTTTTGAAGGGACTCAGTATAATTAAAATTGACTGTGTGCCTTACCGGGATCCTTGAATAAGTCATCATCATAATGCTGTCCTCGGTCTCCGCATGGCTCTTCGGCTGCTGGTGGCTTCTCTTATTGCGGTTCCTCTGCTCAGTCCAGCCAGGGTCCTCTTGGCTCAGGCGAGAGATGAACTCCATGGGCCAGCTGTCGGTCAATTCCTCCAGGCGGCTGGCCATAGCTGTCTGCTGCGTCCTCAGGCCATTGCACTGCACAAAGAGATAAACCAGCCCAGCGCAGTTTAACAGGGTGACCAGGAACAGGCCTGACAGGAAAACATTTGTTTTCACTGAGCTGGACCGTGCTGCCTGGAAAGTCATGTTTTGTATCGCACGGAGAGGGAGCCCAGGGTTCCCAGCTTGACTGATCCCAACCTGCCGTCAGGCTGCAGAAAACGCCCTGGCGATCTCACCCAATCTTCCCCTGGATAGTAGAATGCAGTGGCATTGACTGGCACCTGATTTATATGCAGTTTCTTCGCCCTTTCTGCTCTGCGGCTGGAGTGGAGGCTGCTTTCGAGATTAATCACATTCACTTTATTCGTGCCCGATGTGCAAATCACACAAACATGGCATTCAGAGACCGGAATCATAACTTAGATCCGAAGCTTACAGGACGGAATCATTCACATTGTGCAATGTGCCCTTAGACTGATACAGATTATTTCCACATCTTCCAGTCACAGAGATGAAACTTTCTCTCTTATTTTGCTGCAGTAAGGCAATAATGTACAAATCTAACCGGCGCAAGTCCGTGGTAATATACTGCGGTATCCTTAACAATAAACTATTCCATTTTTAATTCCTGACTTCTTCCTAATATTTTGTTGCTGCCTTTTCATATTCTGCTGTATCCCTAATGTTAAAACATTCCATTCCTAATTTCTGTTGTTAGTCGCCTTGTAAAATTCTTTTGTATCCCGAATAATACCCTGCTGTGTCCCTGATACTGTCCCATTCCATCTCTCTTCATGTGTTAGAGCCAGCGTCATAAAACATGGAAACAGACACTTCAATCCAACCAGTCCATGTCAAACATAACCTCAAACTAAACTCGTCTCATCTAACTGCACTTGGCCTGTATTCCTCCAAATATTTCCTATTTAGTATTGATCCAAATGTCTTTTAAACATTGTAACCGTACCTGCATCCTCCACTTCCTCTGAAAGTTCATTCCACACATGAACCATGTAAAAAGAAGTTGCCCCTCATGTTTTTTTGAATCTCTTTTCACCTTAAAAATATACCCCTTAGTCTTAAAACCAGTCCCACCCCATCCCCATCCCCATCATGGGGAAAAAACATCTGCCATTCACCTTATCTATACCCCTCATAATTTCATAGACCTCTGAATGGTCACCCCTCAACCTCCTACACTTCAGCCTATTCAACCTTTTCCCATAATTCAAACCCTCCATTTCTGAAAACTGTCTGGGAAATCTCTTCTGAACCCTCTCCAGCTTAATAATATCCTTCCTATGACAGGGCAACAAGAACTGGACACGGTACTCCAGAAGAGGCCTGTATAGCCTCAATAAGATGTCTCAACTCCTAGCTCAAAGGTCTGAGCAATGAAGGCAACCACAGTAAACACCTTCTTAACCACCCTGTCTACATGTGATGTAAATTTCAAAGAGTTATGTAGCTGAACACCTAGATATGTCTGCTCAACAACACTACGCAAGATCTGGCAAAGGCCTGCTACAAATCTGCTAATATCCTGCTGTAGTGATCCTAACCTGCTGTAAACACCTTCACAACATCTTAGTCTGTCCCAGTGCTGTTCTGAAGTACCTTCTGAATGTTCTAATAAAGAGCCAAAGTAAATGTTCATGGAAAAGCAGAAACAGTTACAAGAATTAATTTGGACAGGATGTTATTATGAAGTAGAGGTCTATGAAATGGCCCAGGTACTAATTCCTTCAAGACATGCAACTCTAGGGGTAGAGACCTGGTACAATGACTGCTTTTAAAACACACCTAAACATTCTTATCGCAATATTTGATGCTTAAAGTTTTTTAAGATAGAATAGGTCACTTGCTTGCACCCGAATCTTGAAACAATGCAATAATATTCGTGCCTTTGAGGAACTCCATCCAGTCAATGTTTGTACAATTGCACCCTTTGGTTATTACATGTAGGTATATCCTAAGATTTTATATAAATGTGGTAATAAGAAAATGGCTAGAGTTAGATTAAGATGGATGTGTGAAGACTTGAGTAAGCCAGAAATGATCGCTTCAACTCATTAGGTCAATTGCATTGTTTCTGTGCTGTAGCCTCAACATAGCTTTTAAATGAAAGAAACAATTCTCTATATTAGCCAATTTCTATTCATTAGTTGTAAAAGTTACTTTTATAGGAATTTGGGTAAGGTGGTTAAGAAAGTTGCCTAAAAGCACTTAGGCTCATATTCTAAAAAAGTGACCTGTGTAAAATGATACAGAGCTAAGGCTTTGCCTTTAACTTAAAGAAATCTGGGAAACTATTTGAATGCACAAAATAAATCTATGTGGGCAGGCTAAAGGTTAAGACTATAGTCAGACTTATTATATCTAGACACAATATTATGTACAGACAGGGATTTTTCATTATGGAATTCACCCCAGACTAAACTGTGAAAGAAACAGAAATACAAATGGATAGTAATGAGTACAAATATGCATTGAACTTTGTTCTTAAAGATAAAGGGACAGTTCTGTTCAACCGGTAAAAGAGCAAAGAGCTTTAATGACGCATATCATCAGGAATCCAAGGCAAAATAAAAGTTTGTGTTTAACGAATGGTGATACATTTACGGTGTATTTGAAACATTGATGACAATAGTTCAGATTATTCTTAGTCATGGCTCAATAGAAGATTGAACCAAATACGAGACCAAGGTGAATTACTTTCTACAGAACAAAACTGGTTAATACCTTTGAGGTCTACAGAGATATTCCTGCCACAAACTTCCAAAGGATCAGTTGCAAAAAGATTTTCACATCAGTTAAAGTAGGATTTAAGGCTGCATTAATAAGACACATTTAGCATTGGGGATGATGACTGAAAATTGTATAGACACTTGAGGAAATTAAACTTACGAGCTTACAAGGGCAACACAGGGGAGTGGAATGATTGGGTTGCCCTGCATTCAACCAAGCCAGATTTGAAAAGCCAAACAACTCCTTTTGTTGTAATGACTCTGTGATGTTGTGTCAACTTAGAACAAATAGTGACTGGTAGACCAATAGTACTGTGTGTTTAAAAGTGACATGTTTAAACTATTAAAAATAGCCTGATCTGGTATTGCTTAATCTCGAAATCTTTTGTCTAATTATATTAAATTTGATTCTAATACCTTGTGAGCTTCTTTCAATTCTGGGTTCGGCTGAGTGAATTTGGAGCTGATTAATTCAATTACAACTCAATTAATTCAATTACCACACTGATTTTGAGAGACAAACTGGACACTTATTTTCTCAGGGTGCCATCAATAAGAGTCCTGTACAGGTGGCAGTGTAGAATATTAGTAAGGAAGGTAACAGTGTAGTAATAAATCTTTCCAATGCAATATTTGCAGTTGGAATGAGAAAATGTCTTGTAATTTCTTGACCTTGTCTGTGAAGCCACTGCTTAGTATCTGAGCTCATAAACAATTGAGAATATAAACAGGAATTAAGTTAATTAGTGCATTTGTGTCAAATAGTTCATCAAAAGAGTTTCATTTATTAAAGTTGCAGGATAGATAAAACACTTGATATGGCTGTGAACACTTTTACAGCTATAGACAGAACAAATGAAACTAATACAAAAGGCAAACACTTCAGTTGTTGGAAGCCTGTGGGGGAAAAAAAATAGAAATATTCAAGAGGGTCAACACCATCTGAAGAGAAAGAGATAGAAAATAAAATAGAAATGGAGTTAATGTTTCAAGTTATTTACTTTTTTAAGTAAAATTTTAAAAAGTAGCAAGTTTTAAACAAGTGAAAAGAGAAAGATAAAGAGCAAAGAGCAGGTCTGTGGCAATGTGAGAATCAAAAGTATTTAGATAATGAAAGGGCTAGTAATTCAAGACCAAAGTGAATGAGATGAATAAAGAAATCAAGTTAATGTGTATTGGATGAGGTGCAAATGGCAGACAGATTAAAATCAGCTGCTGCCCGGTAGTGTAAAAAAGGGAGAAGTGTCTTAAAGCAAAATCCTGCCCAGGAAGAGGTAACAAAATGATGTTAGAGGTTATAGAGATTCCCTGACCTCCTGACGTAATGTTGACTGAAGATTAATTTCTCCAAAGTATCAAAATAAAACTAAGAGCTGCAAATTCTGGAGATCTGAAACAAACAAAAACAGAAATTGCTGGAGAAACTCAGCAGGTCTGATGGCATCAGTGAAGAGAGAAACAGAGTTAACATTTTGCACCTTCAAGTTATCTAACAGTGGGAGACCCAAAGAATCACTGCATAAATTCCAGACATATAACTTGGAATTCTCAGTAGCTGCACCATAACTTCAACCTGCTACAAAGGCTCATTTTAAAAATATTTATTCAACTATTCTGAAGAAAGGCCAGTCGACCTGAAATGTTACCGCTGTCCCCAACAAGTTGCTGCCTGACATGCTGAGGTTTTCTAATTTTTTAAAATATAAATCAACAATTTGGATGCTTTACAAACAGATTCCTATATTGGTATGCTACAAACTCTAAATATGATCTAATAATCCTATCAGGGGTTGGATGGAGAATGTAGAGAAACTATTTCTATTTATCAGCAGGTAGGCACACAGTCTCTCACTATCTGGAATGGTGGTGATGGGAAATTCAATGGTAACTTTAAACAGTGAATTGAATATATACTTGGACAATAAACTGCTGGCCTGCTAGGAGAAGGTGATGCAAGTTGGATTCACCTTTCAAAGGAGCAATAGTCTCATGGGTCTCTTTTCCTGTTACAAGATTTTAATGTTTAAATGGTAGGCATTGCCACACCTCGTCTCCTGGACAAAAAAGAACTAGCCAACCAGAGAGCAAAGCTTTCATCATGGGGGCTGGTTGGCTGGATGGTAGGTTTGCAACATAGAGTGACACCAACAGAGAGGGTTCAATTCCTGCTCCAGCTGAGATGACCTTCCCAGCCTGTCCCCTCGCCTGAGGTGTGGTGACCTTCAGGTTAAACCACAACCAGCCATCTCTTTCGAATGAGAGAACGGCCTATGCTCTGGCAAGACTATGGCAACTTTACCTTTCCATATGTTAAACTTTAAACATCTAAACATACATCCATTGAACTATTTATCACTAAATTATCACAGCAGAGCTGCTATCATATTGATGGTAGGACACGGCCAGACAGAAAAAGAACTACACAGAAATCAGACTGCTCAACATTTCCATATACTTGATAATTATTTATGCAAAAAGGTTTTGACACCTGTTGATCATGCAAAACTTTGTTAGGGACATTTCATTTTCAATTGCTATGTACTTTTGTATAATGTACTTTTGTATATGATTTAGACAGCCATTGCCCATAAACACCACAATCCTTCCAACCCTGATGTTCAAAAGCTACTTTGTGTTTTCTAATAAAATAACTAAAAGCGCAAGCAACTTAAAAACCCTTTCATACTTTCATAATCAGCTCAAAATAAACCCATGGTGCAAGTTAATGCAAATTACCAGTGAAGAACTAAATCAATGTTTGCTTTGTATTATGAATCCTGGGTTTTCAACAAAGAAAGTCAATTAAATCTTACAGCAATTGACAACGTTAGTACTGCCTTAAATTTGAAAAATAAAAGTTCTCAATAAATATTTTCAGCAGATATTTATTGAGAGTAGAATTCTGTAGGAGCATTGAGAGCAGATGTGAAATAAAGAGAGACATGCTTTTATATAGTCGTTTTCACGAGCATCAGCTTAATCAAAGGATTTTACAATCAGTGAAATACTTCTCAAATACTTTCACGTAAGCAACACAGCTGTTAAATCTGTGCACAGCAAGTTCCCACAAACAGCAACATGATAATAACCAGACAATCCTGTTTATATGAATTTGAAAAATATTTCCCAGCACACCAGTGACAACTTTCCCCGTTCTTCTCTAAAATAATGTCACGGAATCTTTTACAATTCACATGAACAGGGTCATTGGACTTTGGTTTAACTTCTCATCCAAAAGACAGTGCCTCTGACACAGCAGCATTCCCTTAGTACCACACTAGAGAATTTTGTGCTCAGGACCCAGAATTGGAAGCAGAACCTTGTGATGTCATAGCCTCCTTGAGCCACATGTTTAACAACTTTGTAATTGGAGGTTGAGTGATTCCTCAATTACTACCCTCACACTATTTAAAATTATTATAATTGCAGACAGATTGTGCAGCATGGTTCAAGTCAATAAAGTAACACTTTCATTGGAGAGAGGAGGTAGCTATCAGAAAGTTTACATGCGAATTATTCTGGAGGAAAATGATGAACTCATCTTTCCCTTGATGAAGTGTAAAGCTTCCTTTGGACTTCGTCCCTTCACCTCCTCTATTCTCATCTCTGATGTTAAATATGAAAACCACTTTGTCTCCAAAACTGAAGCCTTCTTTTTGGCTAACACACTCTCATTATTCTCTCCCAGCTTGGATCTTCCTGGTTATCTTCTGTACAAGTTGAATTCCACAAAACAGTGTGACTTCTCCATTTCTCCCATTCAACCCTCATGAGCTGTTCAATGGGATCCACCTCCTGGTGCAGGCTGGTCCTAACCATTCTCCTATCTCTGTTTGCCTTAGTATGTGCTAACATTGTTAACAATTGCCTTTCCCCAAATGTCAGTTCTCTGACTTTAAAACTATCATTAATACATTCTCCTTAAAAGCCTGACCTTGACCCTAAATTATTTCCAAATATGAACTCAGCTTTATGTCACTTTCCTCTCTAAATTCCTTAGCATCACTGAGTTCTGTTCAAACCTTTGTTTACACTCCGTCAGCCTGGTTTCTGTTTTCCACAGCAAACTGCCTTTGCCAAATTCATCAACAAAGACTGATTGAAACAATGACTGCCTATCAAAGATATCGAGGGAGATGGGTTAGTGTGGGAAAATGGTGTTGATGTAGAAGATCAGCTAAGATCTAGTTGAATAATGGAGCAAGCTCCACTTGCGAAGTAGCCTGTTCCTGCTTCTGTTTTGTATGTTTGTTCTCACTATGGACCAGACCAAACCCCCTCAAAATATAATGAGGAAATAACCTGGACCCCAATATTTTCTTATTTTTAAAGGCAAATGTAAGGTGTTGTGTTTTGGATGCAATTTGATTTGACAAACTACCAGGCTTGAAGCAAAGCACACTTTCTTCTCACACTATAGTTAAAATACAAACAGAAGAAAAAAGAATTGGAATAACTTAGTTCTATTGGAAACCTTAACAGAATAGTAGATTATTTAACTCATAAACAGCAACTGTTCCAATGTAATAACATCCCATAACACACCCTTGTTAAAGGCAAATTCAGTAAAATAAATTGTCTCATATGCAATTCTCCAGTCCAGGAGAAAAGAACATCAAGAGAAAACTCTGTGTGTGTGTGTGAGATAGAGAGAGAGAGAGAGACAGAGATAGAGAGAGAGAACTCAAGTATTTTGCTGTAGCAGCTTCCTAATCCCAACAGCTACTGAAAGCTAAACTAAAATGTTGTGGGCTCTGTGGGAGCTTGACCCTTCAGGCCGCTTCTATTGTTCCACCTTTAAAAAAGAGGCCTCACAAGCTGTTTACTTTACTGGCTTTGAGCAGCCCGATCATCATCTCTGTCTCAATGTTTTCCATAAAAAAAGGACAAAATGTACCTCTTAAAGCCATAGTTTCGTCACATCCTAACACAAGGTGCTATCTATTTGTCCATCTCAACCCTTCTTCAGCCATTGTTATGGTCAACATCATTGTGTCTATTTCATTTCTTTTCGTATTTTCTTCTAATTTATCCAATTTGGGCAATACATTTCATACATTTATTTCACTTCCCATGGTATCATGCTCACTTCAAGTATGCAAATTCATCCATAGCTACTTCCTAATTCTCTTAATGCTGCACCTCTGCTGCACTATTCAGATTCATTGGGTCAGCTTCCATACATACGTCTATCCATACCTTCACACATAACTTCATTATTGTTAATGTTCTTCTGACTACTTTTCCTACATTAACTCAGATAGGTTTAAATTTTCTACATTGAATATCAACAAAGCCAAGGCCATCACATTTGGCTCATTCCAGGAATTGCATCTTCAAGCCCCATATTCTACCCCATTTCTGGCTAGTCCTAGGCTGAATCCGATGATGCCATTTTCAAGGTACCATCCCACCTGAGCTGAGCTTCAACTTTGTGCTTGTGCTTTCAAATAGACCTGTTGCACTATAACCTGGTGTAGTATGATTTCTGACCTTGTCCACCCTGGTCCAACACCGACACCTCCACTTCATAAATCACAGAAATAATTTATTTCTAACTCCTGTCCTTGACCCTGCCTCATCCCAACTGTCATTCTTCCATTGTGACCCTCCTGAATTTCACCCGGGAAATTGTAGGTGACATTGCTGTGGGTCTGGAGTCACATGTAGGCCAGACCAGGGTAAGGACAACAGTTTCCGTCTCTAAAGGACATCAGTGAACCAAATGGGCTTTCCCCCAACAACTGACAATGGTTTCACCATCATCACTAGACTTTAAATTGCAGATTTTTATTGCATTCTAATGCCATCTCCGTCATCTGCCATGAAGAGATTCAAATCCGGAACATCTGATGAAGAGTTTCTAGACTTGAAACATTAACTCTGCTTTCTCCCCACAGATGCTGCCAGACCTGCTGAGTTTTGCCAGCAATTTCTGATTTTGTTTCCCAGAACATTACTTCGGTCTCTAGATCAATAGTCTAATGGCAACACCACTGGGCCATTTCCTCCCCTCTCTCAGCAGATGCTGCCTGAGTTTCTCCAGTACCTCCTGTTTGTGTTTCAGCTATCCATCATCTTCAGTTCTTCATTTTATCTGAGTCTTCTTCAGAACTGGTCAACTATAGCACCTGTCAGTTTGTGCCAGCTGCAGACCACTCAGAGGAGCAGTTCAATAAGGCAACATTCAAAAGAAGGCTGATAGGTGGGCAGAACAAAAGACTTGGTGCATTGATAGTCTAGTAGAAAGTCAATGGCAAGGAGTGTGGAGCGGTGCAGCGCCAGTTTAGCACCGGGTTACATCCAGAGCTTGAAGCATGTATTTTCCTGCATCAAAATAGTGATCAATTCCATCAACAAATGTGTGGACCCATTCAGTGCTCAAAGGTTGATATCTGAACTTTTACTGCAGCACCAACAGCTTCCAGCAGAGCCTCGTAATAAAGCATCAGGGCAAACTGAATGCTGTGCTTGCACACTCAGATGGTTCGACAGGTGAGTTATGGACTATTGGAATGTTAGGCATTAACACTTCTATACTGTGGATCCAACACATTGGGAGTAAAATGCATGATATATATTGGCTATACAAGGCCAATTTACAAGGGCAGCAAGAGTAGGAAGGTGGTCTAATTAACCTACAACATATTTGTTTAATTAAAAAAAGTTCCACTCATACAATCCTTAACTCTGTTCCAAATAATTTTCCTTTCATACTGTTCGAAAAGCTGTATTTCATGTGAGATAACAAGGTGTGGGGCTGGAT
Source organism: Ginglymostoma cirratum (assembly GCA_024137785.1). NCBI lineage: Eukaryota > Metazoa > Chordata > Chondrichthyes > Orectolobiformes > Ginglymostomatidae > Ginglymostoma > Ginglymostoma cirratum. The sequence goes on along the minus strand of JAHRHZ010000047.1, from coordinate 5,050,396 downwards.
GAACACAGCAGGCCAAGCAGCATCATAGGAGCAGGAAAGCTTGACGTTTCCGGCCTAGACCCTTCATTAGAAATCAAGCTTTCCTGCTC
>JAHRHZ010000047.1:5011341-5049907 GCA_024137785.1 Ginglymostoma cirratum | reverse complement strand
TGCTCCTATGATGCTGCTTGGCCTGTTGTGTTCATCCAGCCCCACACTTTGTTATCTCGGATTCTCCAGCATCTGCAGTACCTTTTATCTCTGTGGTTCATATGAATCTGGTTAACTTCCAACCTGATTAAGCCCGTTAGAGTTCCTGTATGTGATAGAGAAAACATACTAAAGGTCAAAGGCAGTTATCAAATTCGACGCCTGAAGTTTCAAAGTGAACATTTAATTTTCAATTTTATTGTAGTTTGTTTGATATAAAACTAAGCTAAGTAAGATTATAAGATGAATGTTATCCAGTATACTTAAAATGAATGATTCTATTCTTGTTTATTAATGGAGGTTTGGTGACCAGACTTAACAGCAATTTCCAATTCAGTAGCATAATAGCAGAATGGTAAGATAAGCCAGTTACTTGCCATTCATACCCTTTACTGGCAAAATCTTAATATCCAATAACACTAACTGAAACAGGACATAATCTCACTTTATTCTACCTTTCAGTATACATCATTTACATTTCACTTGGGACACTAAATGTGCGGTGAAAAAGCTTTGAAAATGTGTGATCATGATGTTACTTGATTTTTTAAAAGTAATTGGTCTGGATTCCCAGTGTTCACCTTGGCGGTGCCACATCCGACTACATTAATTCGGGTGTTGCAGTTGTGACTGAAGGGTCTTGGAGTTTTGTAAAACCTTAAGGCTTGTTTATAGGAGACTCGAGTTTCTTTCAGAGCTCAAGTGTTAAGTTTATTGGCCACGAGGATAATTCTGCTCTACGGAGATTTCCATACTTCGCCAGGGAGTTCATCCTGTAACCTGTGAAAAAACTGAAAGAATCAACAATAAAACATCGTATTTATATGAAGCCTTTAATGAGAGAAAGCATTCCCAAATTGTAACCGTAAAGAAAATATGACATTAATCTGCAGAAGGAGATATTAGGAAGGATGATCAAAATATTGGTCAAAGAGGCATGTTTCTCAGGAGTGTCACTTAAGAGGAAAGTGAGGTTTAAAAAGGGTACTTCTGAGCCTAGGGCTCTGCAAATGAAGGTGTGGCTAGCAATGGTGCAATGATTAAAATCTGGGACCTCATGAGGTCCATATGCAGCAGCGACCTTAAAAATCATGAAGTAATGCGTTGACATGCGGCCTATCAGAGTAGTCACACAGCCATGTGGTCGTTCAATTTGGAGGGAACATTGTGGGTGATCCAATACTGGGCCAGATGTATACGTGAAGAAACAGAAGAAACCTCTTTGTCAAAGTGGGCGTTTGGGAGAAAACAAAATACTACTGCTGTAATTGCAATTGGAGCTGTAGTTACAACATGAAATTGGGCAGCCCGGTTGGAAAACATAATGTCCTAACTGAAAATCGTAATCCTCCTAATCCTCATTCCATACCTATAATTCTAGCAGGGCTGCAATATAAAGTGACTCAGAGTCACTGAGGAGTCATGTATAGTCAGGATAGTTTTCCCAGAAACCATCAGAGGTTGTAGTAATGTCAGCCGCAAATCTAAGTGCCAATCACTGGCAAGAGTCTGCAGGTTATTGTATGAATTCTATAACGTAGTTATCAATCCTCTAAACATCCAATTGAGAAGCAAAGAGTTCTCCACTTTACACTTGGTGTGCAAAGGCAGTGAATAGCTTTGGATGATCAAAAATATAAGTGTAAGTGGCAATGTAGTTGGGGATAAAACTGGAGTTGACCCAGAGATAAAACCAAAATTGACAATACACCATAAGTAGGGGCAGTTCTGAATCATGAATAAAATTGATCAATGCTACCGCATGTGTATTTTTCCCTCCATTCTCTAATATCAATGTAAAGGCCAGCATTAAATGTAAAGTCGATAAGTACATACTCACCTTCTCGTTAACATTAGTGAAGTTAAGATTTTTTTAGCCTCAGAATCATTGTCAGATTAATTAATTCTGTATTGAATATCCTTTATTGTCACATGCATTCAACATAAAATACAGTGGAAAATGTGTAGCATCGCTTATCCACAAGCACCATTCACAGAATAAAATCAACTTTTCCTCCTCCGCAGTAACAGAATACCACTGCCAGAGTGCCGCTCCAGTCTTTCCAGCCCATACTGTGCTGCCATGAGTGCTCCACTCCAGGCCACACCAGCCTATGCCATGCTACCAAGAGAGTGTCCATTTCCAGGCTTCCCAGCCCACGCCGTGCTGTCATTGGGGGCCTAAACCACATGGAAGCGAAAGTCCCGCTCCAGGCCTCACAGGCCGACTGACCGACTCTGTAGCCACGTTCTCTCTAAAAGCGCTGCCACCGCTCCAGGGCTCATCGAAGACACCTCCTGCCGAAGAGCTCTCTTCGTAAGGTAAGTTTGAGGGAAAAAGCAAGGGGTAGAAGTAAAAAGGAAAAATGCAGATGAGGAGGACAAGCCGGGACACAGGAGGCCGAACACTGCCCACTCCACCACCAACACCTTGGTTCCACTAAATACCGAGTGTTGAAGCACAATACCATTCCCCTTTCAAATATTTCTGTGAGTTGCCTGCAACTATTTATTAGGCAGATTGCCACAGAATGTGGAAGAGTTCAAATGCAATCATAAAAAAATGCAAGCATATTCTTCTTGGTTTTTACCAAGTGCAACAAACTAGCTTTCTAAAATTCATCAATTCCTATTTAAGTGTAGAGCCTTTATTTAATGGATATTACCATTTCAGAAAAGGAAACTTCTCAGCTGTCATCATATCACAAGGAACAAAATTGTGATTGTTTTGGACAGAATGACACTTTCTAACAGGATTTACAGCAGCTTGAAGTGAGATTTGTCATTGCACCAGTGTTCAAGCAAGTCTAAAGATAAGTGTGCTGATGGCTGTTACTGATTGCCTTACCACTCTGTAAAAATAGAAATAATTATCTTCAGACAGAGTGCTTACTGTTATTTTGACCTGGTTGGCTTTTATTGTGACTATTGTTTTTGTATACATCAGTGTTTTCATTTATTTCACTCATCTTTAGCACACACTGGAGTGCTCCGGTAATAATGATCTGCAAAATCAAGTGTCACTTGGTGGTTCATCTGTCATCTGGGATAATAGTTTATTTACACCGTAAGAGCCAGGTGACGATGGAGTGATAGGTCTTCAGTAATATCAACCCTTCAAAGTGGAATTGAAAGGTAATTTTGATGCAAATTACATCTCTCAACTTAGCTATATGTGATGGTTCCTGCTCCCAATCTGGCAACACAATTGGAATGATCTCTGTTATACTATGTACTAAGTGGAAGCCTTCACTTTTCTCAGTCAATAGTTTCAAGCAATATACCATTTATTAGATAGAAGTCACATCTTCATACCTGATCATTTAATTGTACTGTAAATAATGGAAATGGTTTTGCCCTAATCCACCTGCAAGGAACTAATATGATAAATTAAATGCTGGTTTGCATTTGCCAAGTCATGGGGAAAGTAAGGCTGGGCTCCACCCAATACTATGGGGTTTCCATATGATGACTTAGGTAGAAATTACAATATTATTGACGAGAGCTTTTCATGACCAATTTAAAGCTCAATCAAAAATTTTGTCAGGTGCAGCAAGATTGGTCACTGCCAGACTTCCTACCTACATACCTATTCCATCGTTGACACAATCAGAGTGAGTGGCAGCAAAATGTTTTCTCTCATATTCATACAAAAATTAAAGGGCTCTGATGTTCAATCAACTAAATTCTCTTTCAGCTTCACAAGTCCAGGAGTCCCTCCTAATTGGAATAATATCATAAACACTATCAAAAAGTGATATGTACAATGGAATTGTTTTCTGACTATTAGCAACGAACTTAGAAAAATCTAGCCTCACGTTACTTCTAATCATAATACAAAATTTACTATTTTTGTACTTCCAGGACAAAATTTACTAAGTGCATTATAGAATATATTCAATTGCTTTTTCTGCACCTAGAGGAGCCATAATTCTCAAACGCAATTTTCCAGGACTTTCAAGTACAAAACCTATATTACATTTTTTCTTTATTCTTTCCCCAGATGTGGACATCACTGGCAAATTAGGCATTTTTTGCACAACCCCTATCACCCTTCAACTGCATGAATGACAAAGCCATTTGATTGATTTATTATTGTCACATGTACTGCAGTACAGTGAAAAGTGTTGTTTTGCATGCTACCCAGGCAGCTCATACCATACAAAATGCATCAATAACAGAACAGAGTGCAGAATACAGTGTTCTAGCTGCAGAGGAGGTGCACAGAGAGACAGAGAGAGAGCAGAATTAACATTTGAGAAGCCTGTTCACAAGTCTGATAACAGCAAAGGAGAAGCTGTTCTTGAATCTATGCATACATGTATTCAAACTTTTATATCTTCTGCCCGACAGAGGAAGGTGCAAGAGAGTATAACCATGGTCGGAGGGGTCTTTGATTATGTTGGTTGCTTTCCCGAGGCAGCTGGAAGTATTGATAGAGTCAATTGATGGAAGGCTGGTTTGTGTGATGGGCTGGGCTGTGTTCACAACTCCCTATGTTTTCTAATGATGGTGGGAGCACCACAGTGATGTGGTGATGCCAAACCACACTGTGATGTATCCAGATAGGGTGCTTTCTACGGTGCATCTATAAATATTGGTAAGAGTCCTTGTGGATATGCTGAATTTCCATAGCCTCCTGACGATGTAGAGACGTTGTTGTGCTTTCTTGACTGTTGCATCGATGTTGACGGACAAGGACAGATTGTTGGTGATCATCCCTCTCAGAAACTGGATGCTCTCGACCATCTCTACTTCAGCACCATTGATACAGACAGGGCCGGGCCCTCCACTCCACTTCCGGAAGTCAATGACCAGCTCCTTTGTTTTGCTGATGTTGATGGAGAGATTGTTGTCTTTACACCATTTCAGGAGGCAGTTAAGAGTCAACTACATTGCAATGAGGTCTGGGGTATACATCAGACTGCGATAGCAGAATAACAGTTTGCCTTCCCTAAAGGAGGAAAATCCAAAGGATATTCATGAACCAGCTGGAATTTTGCTGCAGTGAATAACATGCTGATCCGTAGCTTTATAATCAAGATTCATTAATTGAATTCACATTCCACTAGCTGCTAAGGCAGGGTTTGAACAGATATCTGCAAAACATGAGCCTGGGTGCTCTAGAGTATTAAGCCAAAGACAGTGCCACTACACCACCATCTTACCCAAATCTAGCTGCTAGTCTGCCTTCTTGATCTCAGTAGGTTGTTCTGCTGAGCTAAAAAAAAACTTCAAAATCTGTATGTCTCCCACAATGTGGACAATGCCCAGATTCTGCTGGCGTGTAATTCGCATTAACTTTGCCAGCCAACAGTATTGCTCATCCATTTTCTTGGAAATGGATAATGCTACTTGTGTTCTCTATTGTGTAACATACCCATGGCTACTTACAGCGAATCATTATAATTGTTCATTAGACTTTTGTTAATTGTGTTCATAAAATGCCATCCTGTCTTGTGACCCTACACACCCAATGAGAATGATAATGTGCCTCTTCATCTATGATTTACTCACAGTCTATTTATTTTCCTCGTGCTTTTGCTGTTGCAAGACAGTTGAGTGCATTAATCAGTGGCAGCATGTGTGGGACATAAATTTCAAATAAATACCAGAAGAAAGATTTCAGTGCCAAAGAATTTGCAGCTTTTTATATAGAACAACTGAGTATAATCATGCTTTTTGTTCATTATGAAGCTCTCTGAGTGAATACTGCAAGTTTCTGAGCACCTGTGTAGGCGCTTAGTGAATTCACGATCCACTTTCATAAAAAGTTGAGCAAAGAGCAACTTTAGAACACTTCACAATGGCTTTTTGTATTTCAAAAGATGAGGCACCTCCAAATTTCATTAATTTCATAAATAGCATTATGTTAGATCAATGAAAACACCTTCTGAAGAAATCACGGAGACATTACCACATGGAATGAAGCCACTCAGCCTTGTCCTGTCTGTACTAACTCTCTGAAGGTGAAATTCACCCAGTGCTATTTCCCTGCCTTCTCCCCACAACCCTGCATATTCTTCCCTTTCAGATAATAATCCAACTCCCTCTTAAATGTCATAATTGAATCTGCCTCTACCACTCCCTCAGACTGTGCATTCCAGATCCCAATCAATCACAGTGTAAAAATGGTTTTCCTCATTTCACCATTGTTCCTCTTAAGCATGGGTCCTCTTGTTCTCAGCCTTTCATGTAATGGGAAAATAACTTCCCCATCTACTCTGTCCAAATTCCTCATTGTTATAAAAAAAACTCCATAAAATCTTTACTCAGCCTCCTTATGTCCAAGAAACACAATCCCAATCCATCTACATAGCACAAGTCCCTCATTCCAAGAACCAGGTTCTTCTGCATTGTCTCCAATTTATTCACATCTTTCCTAAAATATGTTCTATATAAATTTTCTATACATGTTTGACATAACCTCCTTGATTTGTACTCCATTACTCAACGCTGTGAGAATTTGAACACCCATGTCCCTCAATGATACACCTTTCTTTATATTGGGTAAAATCTTTTCCTCCTGTTGATGGCTAACTTGGATGTGGTTAGGGCATCTAATTAGGCAAGGTGGGAGTGTATCCAAATTTCTGTGCCTTCCTGCCCTGTTGCCAATTGAACCTGCTGCTTCTGAGGTTAATCCAGCCAAAGTGGGTCTGTCACCATGTGGCATCAACAACAGCTGCTCCCCTGTGGGCAACCTGTCACTTCAGGGGCACAGGTTATCCATCAAAACAAAAATCAGCACATGGTTGAAGGACTTGCTGTTGGACGGTGGGGTGCCCAGGGAGAACTAACACACCCTCCACTCTTGCTCGAGACTCTCCTGCCTACCTGTCTCTGCAACACCCAAACCAAGAACCAGCTAAGCCCACCCTCCAAATCACACGACTTTAATCACTACACAATCGGTGACTGTGTCTTCAGTTGTTTAAAAGTTGAGCTGTGGAAGTCCGTCCCAAGCTTCTCCATCTACTCTTTCTATACTCTCTCCCCCTTTAAAGAACTCATTGACATCTGTCTCTTTGACCAAGGTGTTGGTCATATACCCTAATATCTCATCATGTGACAATGCCAAATTTTGTTCGAAATTGCCTCTGTGAAGGACTTTGGAATGTTTTATTACATCAAAGGCACTTTCTAAATTGCCAGTTGCCACTCTTGCTGTCGTTGCCAATTTAGTATTTTTAACACATGCATTTTACTGTATTCTTTACGGAAATAGCCAAATGAATAATTAAGATAAATTTGAAAAGAAAAACACAAACAGCAACTTCTTTGTCTTTATTTTAACAAATATGAAAGCAAGCAACAGTGTTAGGGATGGTGTCTGGTGTACTTCTGTACACTGAATCACTGTTCTGAGGGAGTGATACGGTGATTATCTAACTGACATTTAGTACTTGGTTTTCAGTCACTGCTTGGGATGGAGTTGGATACGGGTGTGGGTGTTGGTATGCTGTGAAAGTAGTGCTCTCAGGTGCAGTATCAGCCACACCTCTGGAATGCAATGCAACTCACCTCCAATTATCATCTTTACTGGGCAGGGATGCCTTCATACAACTGTGTCTTCTGCAAGTAGCAGATGAAGTCCTCCTCCAGCCAGATAGCAGGACAGAATTCAGACAAGAATTCCCACAGCTCATGCAGGTACAAAAGCAAACTCAGACCACAGCAGACACATCATTTTGAGCTACTGTTGATTAATCAGAAACTGTAGACCTAGCTCTTATTTAAGAAGTGGAAGCACTTTCATCAGTCATGACAAAATATTTACCACATGCTGAGAAACAGCTAGAATAACCAGGGAAGCCCAAAAAGAAGATGCAAAGTGTACCAACATTGGGAAATGTTGCTGAGAAGGTTGGTCATAGTATCCTCCATCAAGTTTTGAGAAGATTTGTAGCTCACGTTGTGGATGTGGTTGTAGACTTGCTCGCCAAGCTGGTTTGGTTGCAAACGTTTCGTCACCCTGCTAGGTAACATCACCAGCGCTTCACTGGAGGTGCACTGATGATGTTACCTAGTAGGGTGACAAAACATTTGCATCCAAACCCACTGGCTCAGCGAGCATGTCTCCAACATTTTCCTCCATCAGTTTACTCTTGAATAAAATACCATAAACAGCAGCAACTTCTCACAGTAATGGATAACCTTCTTGTCTTCAGCCAAACATTAGCGATAGCCAGGGTCTTGTGCAATTAGGAGGAAAATGTCAAATGAAACTTTGTTACAGTTTAGTTTCCAGGCAGGTCTTCGCAAAGGTTGACACTTGGCCCCAAAAGCTTTAGAAGATATTTGGTTATGATAGATCACCGTTTCAGGTGGTTAAAAGCTTCTAGACTGCGTACTACATCAACCAAAACAGTAATAAAACTGTTAAAACTATCTTCTCAACGACATGGTCTTTGCCAATGCTTCACGAATGAATGCTTCAAGAAATTTACTAAAGACGTTGAGATTATTCATGTTATTAGTTGTCCTCTTTACCCACAGGTACCAAGAGAGTGTTGAAAACCATCAACACCTTAATGTTTTACTATAGTGATTGGAACTTCTTGATAATTACTTCTTGAATGTATTCCTAGGCTTTTTCTGTTTCTCTCTATCATTTCTTGCCATTCTCTGATCCTCAGCTCCCATGTTACTATTTTCCTCTTTTACAATTTCTCTACTCTTTGATACTTCTTTCAGATTTGATCCTTTGCCCATGCAATGAAAAGTGATCTGATCAGGGTAGTCATTATCCTGCTGGATGTCTTTGATGGACTATATTTTAGCATCAAGCTTGCACAATGAACAAATGGATCATATCAAACAGCATATACCTTTGGCTGTTCGCAACAAGCACGATACTAACTATACCCAACAAGCCCACATTGTCTTCAACATTAGATGTGATTCCACAATTGGACAACATTTGTTAAGTAATCCCGAGTGAGTGAAGAATCACACTGACAGCCAATTTAGGATTGTCATTCAGGCTGGCAGTGTGGTGCACTTGTGTGTTCTGAAAGTTATACATATTTGGGTGGCTGAGTGGTTAGCACTGCTGCCTCACAGCACCACAGACCTGGGTTTGCTTCCACCTTTGGGTGACTGTCTGTGTGGAGTTTGCACAGTCTCCCAGTGTCTGCATTGGTTTCCTCCGGGTGCTCCGGTTTCCTCCCACAGTCCAAAGATACGTAAGTTAGGTGAATTGGCCATGCTAAATTGCCCATAGTGTCTGGGGGTTGGTAGGCTATGTGGGTTAGCCATGGGAAATGTAGGGTTACAGAGATGATGTGGGTCTGGGAGGGATGCTCTTTAGAGGGTCAGTTTGGACTCGATGGGCCGATTGGCCTGCTTCCATACTGTAGGGATTCTATGATTCCATTAATACACTGCGGACAGGAGAAAAAAATGAATGTATGCTGTGCCAACTCAGCACAATAGGTTATGGGTTCAATTCTCAGGACTGTGTCATGAGCAGTTAGAGTCAACCTACCTGGTTTAAAATGTAAACAAATCTTGGCAGTTCACTGTTAGTCATTACTAACTGGTGTGATCTCCACAGCTATGCCTCTACCAATGACAGTCCACATGTCAAACAATCAGTGCTCTCCTCTCATGCAGTATAAATATTGTTTTCCTGTTGCTTTGGCATTCTTGTGAATTGTTCTGATGAGTGCAAGATAAAAAGCTTCAACAAAATGTGACTTTTCTCAGCAAAACCTAAATCATGCTAAAATATATCAGACCACAAGTTACCCAGAGATACTTCAATATGAGATTTAAGAATAGAAACTGAACCGCAAACCAGTCTTAGGCTTGCCTTCGACTCAATTAGTGGCTTTCCATTTCAAAATAGTGTTGCAAATCAAACATTTGACATTTATTAGAGATTACAAAGTGTAGAGCTGGATGAACACAGCAGGCCAAGCAGCATCAGAGGAGCAGGAAAGCTGACGTTTCGGGTCTGTACCCTTCTTTGACATTTATTAGCTGTTTTTAAAACAGCAATAATCCATAAATTGCACATTTTTTGAATAGAATCTGGATTTATCTCACAGCATCACACCCCCACCCCATACATCACCCTTAATACGCACCCATCCCCACAATGTCCTTAATGTAAATAATTTGAAGAGTGAATTAGGACGAGATTGCCATCTACTGATCTGTTCTCATTATTGCACTTTAAAGGTCACTGTTAAAACAAATCATTGGTGCTGTCCCATACACATCGAGTGTGACAGTCTCTGCATCGAGCTAAGTTTTGTTTAAAAACAAAGACACATTTTGAATTTTAATAGTAAAACTACCAATTATGCCAGTTTATGAAATGGTGAAATTGATTGAAACCAGTCAGACATTGCATTTGTCTTTTGTGCACCTAAGGCTAATTTGAAGCAGAATTTAATACCTTAGGAAAAAATAACTCCTGTTCCAGTCAAAAGCCTACCCTTTTCAGGCAGCAGCCAAACTGAAGCAGTGCATTAAACATTTTAAATTTATTGTATTATATGAATCTACCATTGTAATAGTTCAAATTTTACAATTGTGCTCCTGTTTGTACTTAAAGGGATTGTAACAAGCATGACCTGAAAGGCAAATGAATTCTCTTTTTTCATAAAAAGTTCTGGATAGGCCAGCATTCATTGCCCCAGAGGACGGTTAAGAGTCAACCACATTGCTATGGGTCTGGAGTCACGTGTAGGCCAGACCAGGATGTAAATTTCCTTCCCGAAAGGACATTAGTGAACCAGATGGGATTTTCTTGACGATCAGCAGTATTGAATCACAGTCACCATTAAACTCTTTAATTCCAATTTTTCTTTTTGAATTTAAAACACAGGTCCCCAGGACATTATCTGGGTCTCTGGATTAACAGTCCAGCGATAATACCACTAGGCCATTGCCTCCCCTCATCAAAAAGGATTTGATAACTTACCTGGTTCATGGTATTCTGGCTGATTTGTCACTAAAATACTTGATCTGGACAGTTTTTGAGATTATTTTTGTGAGAAGTACTGATCACAAAGTGACCACAGTACGAGGGCAGGAATGAAAGCTGTAGGGCTGTGACAGGACTGTGGGTGGGTGGGTTGGCAGTACACGTCAGGGATGGGGTGTTGGAGACGTTGAATGGCAAACCAAATGAACAGATCCACCTGCATTATTTTGTCACATGACAGGCTACAAGAGCAGCTAGGTGTATTTGGGAAGCGAGAGAGTTTGTTTCCAGTGGAGAGGGGTTCTGATTGGGAAGGGGAAATGGTTATCTCAACTGGTGGGGAAAAAATGTACAAAATAACATGCGAGTGAGTGCATTTCCATTTCTGTTTCTGAATTTTTTTGCATTTTGACTTTTAAAACCTGTTTGTGGGCATAAAGATTCAGCAGCAATCCTACATTGTAGTAGTGATTATACTTCCAAAGATGTCTGATAGGCAGCAGGCTATTCAGGAAGTTGTGAGAGGGCTGTCCGATAAATATACTATAAAGGGGTTAAGCCTGACTTTGTGATATGCTATTGAGACACAGAATACATCATTTCAGGCTTGTGGTGCAGTGGTAGAGCTCATACCTCTGGACCAAGAGGCCTCAGCTCAAATCCTATCTGTTTCAGAAATGTGTAAAAGTGCCCTTGAGCAGGTTGATTAGAAAACATCTAAGTGAAATTTTCATGCCTCTTGTAATGCAGTGGTAGTACCCTTTTCTCTGGGCCAGGAGACCCAGCTTCAAGTGCCACCTACTCTCGAGGTGTGTAACAACATCTCTGAAAATGCTGTTCAGAAAATGTTTACGGCATCACAGGAAGAGTTGCAATGTTGCACGGCCTTGTGCCTTAATTTCAGTCTTATGGCATGATGAAGCCACAGTGGGATGTTTCTTAAATAATGTTAATGTTTCCCTTACCTCTGCAAACCCTGTGCATATTCTTGAGCAGCTCAATGAGACCAAGAATATTTTAATAAATATGCAGCAACTTTTTTTTCGAATGCCTAGGACCAGAAGGTTACATTTGAAACAGCAGAAAATGGGATGCATCAATAATCTCAACTGATGTCTGATCCGTATCAGCATGAAGGCTGTCATAGAATTATCTGCACCAAGGTCTCAAAGCCCATGTGATACGTATTTGAACACAACATGAAAGTAAGAGTAAGCCTCTGACATAAGCTTTATTTTGATCTGCTTTAGACATCACTAGGTTTATTCCAGTTTCGTTTCTGTGGGACTGGTTATGTTGCGCGGTTACTGAGTGCAAGTGGAACAAATGTGCTCATGACGCACAATGAAACAGCAATGTAGGAAGCTCGAGTTGTGCGTCACTTTAGCAAGGTCAATTCATTTTTGACATGATCAGGCTGCTTCCTGCACAGGGTGTCTGCTGTGCAAGACCAGCACCAAGTATGTTGAACAGGCTACCAGTTCTTGCAGGGTTGCTAATCACTGTTGTAGTGCTGTCCTGTGCAGCAAATTGCCCACAACTTTCTTACTGAGCATTTCTCAAGAGGTGAGGATTTAATCTGCTCCTTTCAGCTCTTGTCCCATTAACTGGGTTGAGGGGAAGCAGAATGACTTGGATTTCAGGATCAGCCTTCAATACTGGCTATTGCATATGTAATAACTAAATAAGGGTGACTCAGCATAAGAATGCTGTCTCATACATGCATTAGATCATGGCAGTAGATGTGAAGGAGATTTTCATGACCCAATTTTAGTACATAGTCCTATCATTATGCCTTAAAGGTGGGAGACCGCTATTGAAGGACATTGTAGGTTTAAAAGGTACTGTCAAATAAGATTGCAGATTGGAAAAATGTTATCAAAGTTGAACAAAGGTTCGCTGGGCTGATTTCTGGTAAGAGGGGGTTATTTCACGGGGAAAGATCAGGCGTGTGATCACTGGAGTTTAGAGAAATGAGACATGTACTTATTGAAACATATAAAATTCTGAGTGGACTTGACAGCGAGGACATTTCCTCTGATTAGGGAATCTAGACTTAGGCGAAACCATTTCAAAATAAGGAATCTCCTATTTAAGACTGAGATGTGGAGGAATTTCTTCTTTCAGAGGGCAGTTAGTGTTTGAAATTCCCTTCTCCCAAGCAGTGAGCATATATTTAAAGGCGCGTTAGCTAGATGTTTTGATCGACAAGGGAGTCAAGGGTTATGATGGATAGGCAAGAAAGTGGTGTTAGACCATTTGAGATCGGCCAAGATCTCACTGACCAGTGTTGCAGACTCAAGGAATCAAATGGTCTACTCCTGTTCCTATTACTTACACTTTAATGTAATTACCATTTCACCTTCATGTTGGTGCTGAATTATATAAAACAAAATGCCCATGGCTCATCAAACAGCTCGCCTTATTTACAAATGCTAAAGTTCCTCCGACAGCAACTTGCAAAGCAGCAGCCTCTGGAACTGGGAAGAGAAGGGGCAGTAGATGAATGGAAACACCTGTAAGTCCCCTGCCAAGCTGTACACTGTTCTGATTTGGAGGAATATTGCTGTATGCTCACTTGGACAAAATCCTGGAACTCTTCCTAACAGCACTGTGTGTGTGCCCACCATAGAAGGCAGCTCACCACTGTCTTCTCCCATGCAGAAATACAGACATAAAAGGCTGATATCAATGAAACTGACCATAAAACCATTCTCATTGAAACCCAAGTGGTTCCCTAATGTCCTGGAGGGAGGCAGATCTGCTGTGCTTACACAGTCTGAACTATATGTGACTCCAATCCCACTCCAACATGATTGTCTCTTGAGTTCAAATAGCTAAGCAAGTCCATTGATTGGCAAGTTTATTTCTAAGCAATGCTCAAGTCCTCTATGACTTGCCAAACAATAAAAATATTCTCCTCATGCATTATAAATTATGATTCTGTTCTGGTAATCGCGAGATGAAAAGTTTCATCAGCATGTCCCTTTTTCAATGATCTCAAGTAGTGTACCACCAAACATCTATACATGATAGGATTCAGGCGAATTTTTTTAAGCATGCTACAAAATAAGCTGGGTAAAACTCCAGTCATTTTGCATATATTATAGTTGATGCATTGCATGAGTAATTTGAATTGAATTGAATTGTATTAGCTTTGTTGTCACTAGAACTCAGACGAGTACAGTGAAAAGTTTACAAGTCGCCACTTATGGCACCATCTTAGATAGAAAGGTGTTTTTGGTACAAATTTGTCAGTACGAGTCCTTAGGGAAAAAAACAGAAAAGTGAAGAAATAATAAGTCCAGCATTGCAGGTTGTCGGAATAAATTCAGAAAATAGAAAAATAAAAAGTTCAGAACAACAGCGGGGGGCATGGTGGCTCTGCATTGCTGCCTCACAGCGCCAGGGAGCCAGGTTCGATTCCACCCTCAGGCAACTGTCTGTGCGGAGTCTGCACATTCTCCCCGTGTCTGCGTGGGTTTCCTCCGGGTGCTGTGGTTTCCTCCCACAGTTCAAAGATGTGCAGGCTAGGTGAATTGGCCATGCTAAATTGCCCATGGTGTTCAGGGATGTGTAGATTTGGTAGGTTATAGGGGTTGGGTCTGGATGGGATGCTCTGAGGGTCGGTGTGGACTGTTGGGCCAAAGAGCCTGTTTCCACACTGTAGGGATTCTATTCTATGAAAAAACGGTCCTTCCAAACCTGTCCACACTGACACCTAGCCAAGTGGTAAGTGTAGCATGCTTATAAAAACCAGGTCACCATGGCTGTGTGACTCTCAAAGCTCTCCATCTCTGGAGTTTTCAGCTGCTCATATTGGAATGCCAGTGCAAAGATCCTAGCCGGTCTGCAATGGGAAAATCTTAAAGGGGAAGATGAGCCTGAAGACTAACTGGCAGGATTGAGATGGAATAACTACTTGACGCAGTGAAAAACTAGATAATAAGGTTCTTGCTGACAGCAGTATGCATTCACCATTTTGTTCTGGCTGTAACTAAAATGCTAAAATGTTATTTTCAATCAGCATACAGAAAAACGCAAAGATGCATTATAATTACAGCCATTGTCATGTAGATTATGTTCTCTTTCCAAATGGAAGCCCTGGGATTCTCCCTAAATCCTGGTCTAGTTCTTGATACCTCTATTCAGTCCAGTGCCTTCAATTTTGATCTATTATCGTAAATGTTTTAGAAAATTAGTTCTTCAGTCTAACATGTATCAACAATATCTGACAATACAGGCACTCAGATAAACATGACGTGACATCAGATACAACTCAGATGCATTATTCCACTTGACTGACAATCAGTGCTTTTTTCACTAAACCAGCAAGTACTGAAACTGCATCAAATCAGGATCAAAAATAGAACAAACAAATCAAGAATAACCTTTCACAAAACTGGCAAAGTCAGGCTGGAGATCTGTATTTTCCAAGACATGCTGGCAGAAACTATCATAACGCAAACTGTGGAAATTGTATGAAGCATAGAACATTATATTTAGACTCTTTTATTCTCGTGAACTTGTGGAGTGCAAGGCATTCCTAGGGAAGGGAAAACAGACAAATAATTGTAATACCCTTCTTTGTTCTTGCTCGTTATTTACTAAAATAGGTCATCCATATGCATTGAGAATGCATCTGCATTGACCCAGTTTTATCATCAGTGCAGAGACCATGTGGTTTGTTGGAAGCTTTATGCAAAAATAAACACATCGAACTTTTCTTTTAAAGCTACAGTCATGTTTAATGACTTCATGTCAGGGTGTCTCATGTGCCTGAACTACTAAAAAAAACCTGGAATGTCTTTATAAATATTATTGCATTTTGCAAAGTAACATCTTCTTTGGAAGCATACAGCAGAAGTGAAAAGAAAAAAATATTTTAAACAAGGCAGATGAATTTTAATGTGTCTGTAAACATTTCAAAGACAGGAGAAGACTTGGGTATTACAGTAAGCCCAATTTTAACCAAGCTGTTGATTGTAATCTCATCTTCATGTGGGATCTGGTAGATGATGAGCTGTAAAGATTTAAAGTCAGGGAAAAATTTGGGATTATAAAACAAAGAACTGCAGATGCTGAAGATCTGAAACAAAAACAGAAATTGCTAGAGAAACTCAGTAGGCCTGAAGAAGGGTCACCAGACTCGAAACATTGACTCTGTTTCTCCCTCCATAGATGCTGCCAGACCTGCTGAGTTTCTCCAGCATTCTGTAAAAAAGTTGAGATTTGCAGCCTAGGAAGAATATATAACAAATTGGTTTACAGTTCAAGAAAGCAAGAGAGCAATTGATCATTATTTTAAAGGGTTGAAGAATCACCTTGATGATACTTGATGTACTCAGACGACAGTCACTGACTGCAAAACATGTTTGGGTCATGCCACTGGAGCAGAATTTGAAGTTTGAAAGACGATGCTGGTTCCTGTCTGTGCAGGGTGAGCTGGACAGTGTGGTGCAAGGCAGCATACACCTGAAGAGGTTGATCGCAACATTTCAAAAGGTTAATGGGCCAAGGCAACACACCATAATAAAATTGGTCAATGGTGAATGTGAAGGGCACACCTTTCTTATTCACACCTGAAACAACAAGTGCCAGAAACCAAAAACTAAAGGACTGCTCAGCCAGTGGGACTTTTCACAAGCTTGGTCTCAAGTAAAAGTTGGTCCCTGCATTGTGGGGAGTTGCTGTAGACTGCTTTCTACTGGAGCTTTCTACTGAATGCAGGGAGACAGAGGGCTTTCAGATGTTGCACTGGAAGGACTAAAGTGTCACTTGCTATGTAGCATGAGGAGTTCATACAGACAGAGTTGAAGGGAGGGTGATCTACTATGAAGGGGAAGTCAGAAGATCCTCCTAAATCTGTCCTAGCCTGCGGGGTCTCTGGAACTCTGGGGGTGTGATGCAACCACCACAAGATCCATATTATAACAATCTAGCCACCATCTCCTTGGATCTGGAGGCCATACCAGGAGGGAGAGGAAGTGGATACAGAAGTGTTGTGAGGCTTTAAGTAGAAGGAACTTCCCCCAAAATGGCTCCACTATTCCCTCATTTGCTTTTCATGCTCCTCATCAGAAAGTCCTAATTGGTTAACAACAGCCAATAAAGACCAACATTAAAAAGCTTCTGCATATAAAGCAGAATCAATTAGAGCAAGGAGATCCCTATCCTTCCTGCTTGGTGCCTTCCCTTGTCTGACCTAGTGCTCCTACACTGTGGTTACAATATGGCAGTGGAAGCCTGCTGACATTCCATCAGGGGAGATGGCCGAATGCCTTGAAGAATGCCCTGGAGCAACTCTGGGCTGTGAGGAACTGGCTTTGGAATGCAACACTTCATCATGACAGACAGGCAACTGGGTTGACCAGCAGGAGAGGCCTCAGCAAAGCCACTGGCGGAAGGGACAGCAGTTGGAACAGGACTGCTGTCATGCTAATGGAGGGAAACAGGCTGGTGCCCCACGAAGTTGTTGGCGTTCCCACAGGCAGGGCATTTCAACATTCCCTGAAATTCACTGGAGTGCCAATGGCTGTGAGATCCTGACAGTGCTTTGTCCAGGCACCCCCACTGGATGCTATCTCTACCTGGCTGCCAACAATCTGGGTTCTCATGGCATCTGTCTGAGCTTCTACTGAGCCAACAATCCACGAGATAGGCTGTGCCCTCACCATAGTAGCTGAGAGAAGGCCCGGAGACACACTGTCATGCAGTAATCTAACTGTGCTGCCATGGAGTTGCCCACTTTTCCCTGGTGAGAAGGGTTGGCTCTGAGCTCTGTACGATCCCCTGTACCTCAGTGGAACCAGGCTCCTCCTTGCTCCTATATGTGAGTTGAAGCTATAGGCAGGCCATTGTGGCCTGCAGGTTCGTCAGCGTTTTGCCACAATCCATCCCAATAAGTGTAAAAATAGACTTTGGTGGAGAAGCCTCTGAGATAAACTGGGACTCTCGCCTCGGTTGTCACGTGAGGGAGGATCTACGAGAAGGTTGGAAGTTGAGTAACTTTTAGTGCAGCGAGGTCTACTGCAAGATCCTCATGCATACGGTGTAAGCAAAGACAGTTGAAGTAAGACTGAGCCCTGGCCTAAGTATACCCAAACAGACAAATCCGTATAAAACGGGAGGCCATCAGCAAATGATGTGCAGCAGAAGTGGTCTGCGACCTCCATCTCTGGGAAGTATGTGCAAGAAATGATCAATCCCCCTGGTCTGTTTGCAGCCCATACATGTCCCCCGATACTAAAAAGGTCCCTAATGTTCATGCGATGCCAGTACTTGAGCCTGCAGCTGTCAGTATTAGGTAGTGTGCTGTTGCTTCTTCCTCCTCTTACCCACCCTCCTATGCAATGCCACAAAGGCTGAGCAGTCAGGAGTTCTTGGGTACCTGAAGGTTAAACGAGGGGGTGAGGGAAGGGGTGGCAAGAAGGCAGATTTCCACAGTCACTCCAGTGGTAGTTTCCATTTCACAGCACGTTTTAGGGTCCTGAATGAAGCAATGGTTCCTACTACAGGTGCTGTTTGAATTAAACAGTGTTCCTATGCCTAGGGACACAGGGGCACAAATTCGGTCTAATGTGATGTTTGTAAAACATATCACAAATCATAGGACAAGGAATCACAGAGTGAACCATGACGGACAAAGCAAGAACACTTGGGAGTGAGGAACTGGCAGCATTTCAAATACAAGAGAGAAAAATACAAGCAAGTCCAAACTGGAGATTGGAGAATCAAATGGAAATCTGAGATGTCAGATTGTGTAATGCTAAAGTCTCTTGTTTTCATTTTACACAGTGTAATTGTTAGGCACTTGCTTTTTGCACACAATCTGAGTAGTAACCATGGTAATGTGTGCAAACTAATTTCTTTTGGGAATTGGGAGTTAAAATCACCGAGATACAAGTCTGTGTAAATAAACAAAAAATCAAAAAGTAATCAGAACAATTCTTACTTACGTACCAGCCTCAGAAAGCCAGAGAGCTGCTCTTATCGACTCGTGTTGCTCTTCCATTTTGTTGAAATAACTTTGGAATGATTTCAGCAGTGTAGGCATCTCCAAACAGAACCCCAGTAAACACTGACTGTTTTCACAGTATTTGCATTCCCTTCAGAGTATCGGCTGTGAGTCAGAGTGTTAGGGGTTCAGCAAAATCCAAGGCTGACTCTCCAGTGTTGTCAGATGTGCTGCCTTTTGGGTCAGACATTAAACTGAAACTTTGCCTATTGTCTGGTCAATGAGAAAGACTCCATCTTGAAAGAGGTGAGTTATTCTTCAATCAACATTCGATAAACAGCTGATTTGACCATGATATTATGGCTGCTTGCGGGACGTCACTGCATGCAGATTGGATGCTGCATTTCCTACCATATAGCTGTATAAGTCACGTGGGTGTGAAAGTGATCTACATTTTTTTGCTTTTCTTTCCTTCTTTACATTTTGACATGTTTGTAACTGGATCTTTGCGTTTAGCCGTCGGCTCTGAAACTCATAAATTTGAGTAATCGCAAATTAGAAACTAGAGGTAAGTAAGTAAAGGTGCAATAGTTCTAGTGGACCTTGGGGCTGCTTTATCACTAGAGGGAGATGATTGGTAGTGGTTTAACGTGAGGGTCAACAAGCTTCAGGTGAGGAGAGAGGTTAAAGAGAGTCCGTCATGGTAACCTCAGCTGGTCTAGAGCTGCAATGTAGAGGTACAACTCCCCAGAACTACCAGATACCTAAAGAAAATTAGCATGTACCTTTGACTAGGTTATCTTTGATTGAATCCTGGTCTCCCTCAAACTGCCAAAGAAAATGATATCACTATAAATGAACACTTGCAGCATACACTGCATAAATTTGTTTTAACCTCCTTTGATAAATTCAATGGCATCATTTTCTTGTAAGGACTGAAACATGAATCCAGTAACACATAAAATATTTGAGCCTTCAAACTGTTCTCCAATCTCATGGCCACAAGCTTCATGATATACGATTGTTGTCAATTTCTGACCTGACTTGCTTTGTTGCTGTGATAGCCCAATGCTTCAGAATTCTGGGATATTTCTGGGAAGTCAAAGATAACCATAAACCTCCCCATGCTCAGGGCAACAATATCCCAATGCTGTTTGTTCCCACTCTCTGCCATATTTGTAATAACAAATTTAATCTTTCATGGATTTCCTTATCTCAAAGACTGAGACTGTCCATGGAGCTCTTTCTCCTTCCAACATCTTTAGAACTCCAGGTAGGCCAGCTCTCACTACAGCTATGACCTTCCATCAGCTTATGCACATCTCCACGACAAATCCTCCCTCATTGCCCATTTTTTTCATGAGTCATACACCCTTCTGCCTCTATCCAGGACTCTTGATCACTCAACTACACACTGAGGGCCAATGAAAGCCAGCACAATGGGCAGAGTCTTGTTGAGATGTCGGGGTCTCACCTCTGGCAAGGGACCCGGCCAGAGATCCATGCTGCCATTTATGGAGAAGCCCAGCAAATCACAAGCCAATCAGGCAGTGGTGAGACAACCTGGAATGCAGAGGTCTTGCTTCCTAAGATTTGCCAACCAATCAGAGGCTGGCAACTCCAGTGCTCCACAGAGGCCCATTGAGGAGATCACAGCTACTGCAGGTAGACCGTCCACTGGAGTCTCAGAATTGTGTAGTGGCCCAGGGACATGTGTAAGGAATGTGGGGTGAGAGAGGGGGCAAAGGTGTGTTGGTAGCAAGAGCAAGGGTGGATCTCAGCTAAGTATGTTAATTTACTCAATCAGGCATTGAGTGCCTTTGATCAAGGGAAATCCCCCAAACCATCCCACCACCGCTGGAAGGAAATATGGCCTTAGCTGCTCTGCATGCAGCTTGGAGACTGACCTGCCTGTAGCTGAGTTAACCCCATCATAGGCCTGATTGGCAGTAGGTCAGGAAGTTTGATCTGTCCAGAATGAAGTCTAGGCAGAGATGGGAAGGGCCAGGGTTTAAGCATGCCACCATCCCTTTTCACTAAATGTCCTTCCAGCCTCCAAGCTCATCACTAATCAGAGCCATTGATGATTCTACCCGGTGGCTCCCTGTCCTCAGCCATCATTTCAAAATTGCTATGGATGAACTCATCTGCATTCCCCTACTGTAAATCCATTTCTCAACTTCCTTTGCTTTTTTGTTATTGGGCTGCACAAGCTATGGTATCTAAGATAATATTTCTTTTTAAATTTATTCATCAAATACAACTTTCCAGAACTGAACAATCACCTCGAAATGTCATGGGTTTATGGTGATTATTTCCCCAACCAGTATGCAACGGGGATAGTCCTCAGTAATGGGCAGCAATGTTTGTATCTCTCCACAAGTGCATGTGGTCCAAAAAAAAGGTCCTTTAAAGCATCACCACATCTGAGCTCATCACCATGGCTCTACCTTATTCAAATCCTGACAATCTTTTCTGCACTCTCCTTATTAATGTCAGGGAGTTTGGGCCAGAGTCGGAAGGACATAAACTTCTCTTCAGCATTTAATTTGGTTAATGACACCACTGCCTTGAGTGTGTCTTTTCCAATGCTCTCTTCCAGGGGATGGTTCTGGAATAGATCGATTCCTATGAGTCTGAGTTGTACCAGCACATATTCAGCAATTGTTGTTCTTCATGCCTACACCATCAACTCTGAAATCCTGCAAACGTTTAATCAGCACTTTTTCTTATCCAGGAGCCTCACTTCTGTGATATTGTATCAGTGGACAATGTCATCCTATCCAAAATGAGTTTCCTTTGTTTACTTTTATGATGCTATAAAGGTATGAATAGTGAGTTGGCTGTGCATTATTAACTTCATTGAAATGCATGACAGTAATGGTTAATATTTAAGGAACAAATGCACACATTGCAGCAGTAACACAACAGGAAAGGTGGCCCAACCATGGTTAACAAAAAAGAAATTTAAAAATAGCATGAGATCCACAGAAGAATCATATAGAGTCGTTCGAAAAAGTAGCAAGCATCAGGAGTGGGAGCAATTCAGAATTCAGCTAAGAAGGAGCAAGAGGTTGATTAAGGGGGAAAAAGAGAGTATGAGGCTAAACTCGTAAGGAACATAAAAGTGAAATGTAAGGACTTCTATAAGAAAGGTGAGAGGAGAGCAATTTTAAAAAGATATGAGGGACAAATATTTTAGACAGACGGTGGTTTGCATGCGGAATGAACTTCCTGAGGAAGTTCTGAATGTGGGTACAATTGCAACATTTAAAAAACATTTGGATAAGTACATCAATAGGAAAGGTTTGGAGGGATATGGACCCAGAGCAGGCAGCTGGGATTAGTTTAGTTTGGAATTTTGTTCTGCATGGACTGGTTGGACCGAAGGTTCTGTTTCTGTGCTGCATGCCCCTATGACTCTAAATAAGTGAAAAGCGAAAGTATAGTGTAGACAAGTGTGGACTATGCTACAGTCTGAAATGAAAGAATTATATTGTGGAGAAAATTAAAATGGCGGACGAATTAAACAACTACTTTTGTTCTGTCATCACCAAACAAGATACAAATAAATTTCTGGAAGTGCCAAGGAAGTAACGGCCTTTTGGGAAAGAGGAATTGAATTAATATTATTTTTAAAAAGTGCTGGAGAAATGAGTGGAACTGAAAGTTGAAAAATTCCCACTACCCCCAGGGCCTGATAATACATGTGTCAGCGTAGTAAAGGAGGTGGTGATGGAAATAAGAAATGATTTGGTTGTCGGCTTTTAAAATTCTGTGGAGATTGGTGTTAGTGTTACCGACATGGATTGAGAATTTCTTCACAGAAAGGAAACAACAAATGGGAATAATATCAGAGTAGAAGGCAGTGACAATTGGGGTGCTGCAGGGATCAGTGCTTGGGCCCCAGTGATTCACAATCTAAGTCAATAATTTGGATGAGGAGTGTATTATTTCCAAGTTTGCTGATGACACAAAATAGACGTGTGAATGGTGATAAGGACCTAAAGAAGTTTCAGGGTGATTTTGACAAGTTGAGTCAGTGGACAAATACATGGTAGATGCAGTATAACTTGGATAAGTGTGAAGCTGCCCACTTCAGTCAGAGAAACAGAATGGTGGAGTGTATTTGAATTGTGATAGATTAGGAGATGTTGAGGTACACAGTGACCTTGGACCCCTGCGTACTGGTCACTAAAAGCAAGCCCACAGGCGCAGCTAACAATTACAAAGGCAAATGGTAAGTTGACCTTCATTACAAGAGGGTTGACTATAGGAGGAAGGAAGTCTACTGCGGTTATATGGGGCTTTGGTGAGACCATATCTGAGTATTATGTGTAGTATTTGTCTCCTTACCTAAGAAAAGATATACTAGCCATTGAGGGAGTGCAGCAGCAATTTACCAGTCTGATTCCTGAGATGGCATGTTTGTCCTATAAGAAGAGATTGGGTAGATTGGGCCTGGAGTTCAAAAAAATGAGAGGGGATCTCATTGAAATGCATAAAATTCTGACAGGGCTATACAGACTAATTGCAGGGAGGATGGTTCACCTGGCCAGGGGCCCAGAACAAGGGATCATGGTTTCAAGATACACAATAGGCCATTTCAGACACAGATGAGGAACAATTTCATGACTCAGAGAGTGGTAAACCTGTAGAATTCTCTGCCACAAAGAGACAAAATCACTGAATATGTTTAAGAAAGAAATACTGCAAACTTTGTTTCAACTGGCATCTTATAAACTAGCACCCTTAAAAATGCAGGAAAATACATACCTTAAATACGATGAAGTTTACTGTATTATTCTGTCCAATTATTATAATTTTTTAAATTGTTTACCTAAATGTAAATATACTCGTTGTTCAATCAAACGGCCACACAAAATATCAACAGCTGATTCAATTTTGAGTCAATTTCTCCTCGAATACCACAATGTCTGGGTAGTCAGTTCAGGGTGTGAGTAAGAAGGCTCTCTGCCGCTAAGTTTTATTTAAGACAAAGTTGCATTATTATTTAAGTGATTTATGTTGTAAATAAAGAATAACCATGATGTGTATACCCCCTGCATTACACTCCTATTACTTACTACATGTTTTGACATTGATTTTGTGGTTGTCTTGATCATCTGGAATATTTGATCAATCATCACACTCCTGGTCCCATGGTGCCAGACAGTAAAATGTTTGCTGTAGATATACTTTTAGGATCTGAAGGAGTCAAGGAGTATGGGTGGAGAACAGGACTGTGGCATTGAGATAGAGGATCAGTCATGATCATGTTGAATGGTGTAACAGGTCTGCTAAGCAAATGGCCTACCTCTGCTCCTATTTTTCTATGTTTCTATGTCATCTTTGATGAAGTATCCTAATGATTATCTCTCCATTGCCTCTCTTGAGATCCCACAATACCTCTGTGCTATCAGACTACCTGTCAGGCATCAAATCATCCATCACTCATAAGTTCCTTCACTGGAAGGAAGGAAACTGATTTATGAATTTTGCTCCCTTGCTACAATCTCTACCCCCTTTCTTTGGATGAACCAATCTGTGCATAACCTCTTTGTCCTGTACAACCCAAAGCCAAGCTCCATGTCCATCCATAGCTAAGAGCCTCTGTTTCTACCAATGCAACATCATTCATCTCTATCCCTACCTCTACCTCCCTACCACTCAGACTTTGATCTATGCTCTTATTGATTATTCCCGTATTCAATGGCCTCTCATCCTTCACCTTTCACAAACTTCAACAGGTACAATGTGTCACAACTGATTAATTATCCACATTGACTTAGCCAATTCATTCATTCTTGTTTATCTACATTGTCTACTTTCTCTGAGTGGGCAGCTCTGCACTGCTTTCTATCTCTCATATACCTGCCAGAAGTTACGTATTAACCTGAGGCATACCTGAGCTATGGGAATGGGACAGGACAAGAAATGAAGGGTGATGGTGGCTGGGACAGGGGAAGTTCTCTGCTATACTCTGCCCTATTTCCATGGAAGAGACAGGCTGAGGAAGAGTTAGAATATCGAACAAAGTACACTAAAAGCATGTAACCAAAGAAGATTACTTCAATTCAGTGCTTGAGGAATTGTATAGGTGTTTTTCAGATAATGAAGAACAGAAATATCAGACTGGATATTAGTTTGACAACAGCCAGGAGCTGGATGGGGTTTTAAAATTGGGAATTCTGGAAATAACATTTCCCTCTGAGTTTAAACCTGAAGGAGTGGTTTAATTGCAACAAGTTGTTCTGAACGTAAGGGAATTTCAGGCCATAAGTGTCTGGGGTAGGTGGTAAGGTTGGGATAGTGTTGGGCAGGATCTGATCATTAACCCGGGACAGATGGTTATAGGGGAGAGCTGACATCCAGTTGTTCGGGTGTTCGAATAAGCAGACAAATCATGGGGTTAGTGTTGCTTTACTGCTAAGTTTGTTTGGTCTAAAAGAAACAGCTCTGCTCATCTTGGCCCACAGACAGTGATGTAAAGACTCTTTCCCCATTCTCTCAATCCATCCTGTCTCCCAGCTCCTATGGAATTTCCCAAGGCTGACTGCAGTTGAAAATACAGGAACTGTTAAAATGAAGACATCCACCCCTATAAAATTTTTAAAAAGCTCAATCTTTATGTGTATGTAACTTTCCATTTATTAAACCAAGCTTTAATGGTGGCCTCAATAAAATCTGCTTAAAGACTACAGTTTTCTAGAGGATAAAGGCCTGGCCTTTAGATTCACTAGGGAGAACCCTAGTCTTATGAACAATGGTTAAACAGGTTGGGCCTCTACTCACTGGAGTTTAGAAGAATGAGAGGTGACCTCATTGAAACATATAGGATTCTTATGGGGTTTTACAGGGTAAATGCTGAGAGAATGTTTCCCTTATGGGAGAGTCTAGGACCAGGGGGCATAGCCTTAGAATACAGCAGTGTCAATTTAAGACTAAAATGAGGATACATTTCTTCTCTCAGAGAGTTAAGACTCTTTGGAACTATTTGCCACAGAGAGCTGTAGGGGCTGAGTCCTTGTGTACGTTCATAGCTGGGATAGGTAGACAATTGATCAGTTTGGGGGATCAAGGATTATGAAGGAAAATGCAAGAATGTTGGATCAGCTATGATTCTATTGAATGGCTAAGCAAGTTCGGGACGCCAAATGGCCTAATCCTGTACCTATTTCTTATGGTCTTATGGACTAAACAATTGTGATAACTTCAGGCTTTTGCAATCATAATCAATCCATAGGCCTCCACTAAATCTTTTCCAGAGCCGTTGCATCTCCCAGCATGTGATAAGCATCAAGTAACATTCAACAGCCTTACCATCACTGAATCTCCTGCCATCAACATCCTGAGTGTTACCATCGACTAGAAACTGAACTGGATAAGTCCATCTAAATATTGCAGTTGCAAAAGCCAGTTAGATTTGCAGAAAGATTTGCAGGAAGTGCCTCACCTCCCAACTCCCCAAAGCCTATCCGCCATTTACTAGACACAAGTCAGGAGTGGAATATGCTCCTCCTGTCTGGATAACTGCAACTCTAACAAGACTTGAAACTCACCAACACACAAGACAAAGCAGCCCACTTAATTAGCATTCCATTCACCTTCTTAAATATTCTCTTGCTCCCCACCCAGTGCACTGCAACAATAGTGTGTACTGCAAGATGCACTGCAGCAATACACCAAGGTGCCTTCGTTAGCACCTTCCAAACCTACACCCCTTTTTGAATAAAAACAGAAAGTGCTGGAGAAGATAAGAAAGATTGTGGAATTCAATATTGTGTCCTAGGGATAGAAAGGTGCTAAAGGAGAAAATGGGATGTTGATCTTCCACTAAGATAAAACAAAGAACTGCAGATTCTGGCGACCTGAAAGAAAAACAGTTCCAGACTCATAACATCAGCTCTGCTTTCTTCCCACAGATGCTGCCAGACCTACTGTGCTTCATCAGCAATTTCTGTTTTTGTTCCTTCTCCAACTTGCATTGAACTTGGTTGAAACACTGTAAGAGGGTTTCAAGCCACACACCATCCTCCCTTGGAACTAAATTGTCATTCCTGCATTGTCGCTGGGTCAAAATCCTGTAACTCCTTCTCCAACAGCACTGTGGGTGTACCCACACAACATAGACTACAGTGGTTCAAGAAAGCCACCTCCTCTAGCTCAGTTTTGGTGAGTAGTACATGCTGGCTGTAGAAGCAGTGCTCAAGTTTCAATGTCCTGAAAGAATGGAAACCATTCAATGTTGCTATTTGGATAGTAAATAAAAATTACATTTGGACAGAGCCTGTAGATTTGTCCACCAGATCACCAGCTAGACACAAAGCTAGTCTAAATGAGGTCTAACCTATCAGGGTGTTTTGTATTTTACATTGGATTGCGTTAACAATGCACTCTAAAACTCACCTTCATTTTGTTATAATCTCAATGACGTCATTATGAACAATGAGTGTTATGCTAAGACTATTTCCTGTCAACAAACATCAAGTCAGGACTCTTAATATTTAAATACATATCCAAATATGGGAGTTATATGGATTTGCCACCTTGTTTGCACATCTTGGGAGAATCCTACAAGGACAACCAGCCTAACGTGATTTCAGGTTCCGATTCTTTCTTGAATTATATCTGTATCTACTTTACAATTTTACTACATCGTATCAATGGTACTAATGATGCATTAATAGTCTGTTAAAGGTAATTGACATATACTGAAGTGATTACACTGTTATTTAACTGGTGCCAACCATCATGATGTATAACAAAATATGACAGAAAAAGTATGATTGAGTAGTATTAAATGAAGCAACAAGACTTTTAATATTTTACAGAGAGCTTTTAATATGACTTATTCTGTAATTCTGTAATAATTTCCACGTGAGCATTAGATGGCCTCTATGGCATGCCCCTCCATTACCCCAACTCCTTGTGGAAAACATACAAGGCAGGGGCATGTAATATCCAGCCCTAAGGGCTATAAGGAATGAGATTGATGGAAGAAGAGGGATGTTGTTTGGTTTTAGGTCAAGCTGTTCTGTGCAGAGATGCAGAAAGGCAATTTTGAGTGAAGGAATTTGCAAAGATGTTTGATTACATTCTGCCCACACTAAGGAGCAAGTGTGTTTTGGTTATTCCTGCAAAATAAGTGATTAGTGTCAGTGGATAAATGAAGAGGCAGCAACACAAGCATAAATCCACAGTTCTATCTAATTCTAAGTATAAACAAAACCAGCAGCTGCTCGAATTATCTCCTTCAGTCTCTCTGATTGGCTCGCAGGCATCCACTACCACGCATTTAAAGTGAAGGCAAAAGGTACTTTGAAGCTTCTAAAGTTTACATTGTACCTGACATTAGGCCATAGGAAAGATAACAAGTGGCTCATTGAAGCTGAATAGGTAGCATAGCTTCACAGAAAAAAATTCAAGCATGCTGCCAGTCTGACATTCAGCCCTAGATGAGCAAACATTTCCTCTAACTAACAATTGTGAAGACTGAAGCTGTTGTCTTCGATCTGTGCCACAGACTCTATTCACTCGCCAGCAATTCCGTATATCCTTCTCCCTGCTCATTGTTTGAGGCTGAACGTTCCCAATTGTAGCACTCTGTCTGACTCTGAAATCAGTTTTTGACTAATCTGCTCCATCAGTAAGACTGCATAATTCCAACATGCGTGCATACCCTCCTGCTTCAGTTTATTCACTTGTAAAACATTCAGCAATATCTTTGTTATCACTATTCCACTGCCATCTTGGATGGTTACCCACTGCTCACCCTCCATCAACTTGAATGCATTTGAAACTCTGCTTTCATATCTTAACACACATCAAGTCCATTCACCCATTGCTCCCATACTCTCTGACTTACACTGGCATGCAGTCCAGCAGCAACTCGATTTTAAAATTCTTAGCCTTGTTTGCTAATCCCTGTGGGGCCATTATCACTGTAACCTCCTCCAGCCTTATAACACTCTGAACCCATTGCATTTCTTCATTAATAGCCTCTTCCATATTTCCAATTCTAATTGGCCCAATGTTGACAATTCTGCCTTTATTAGCCTGGTTCTCAGAGATTGGAATTCCCTCGCTGAAATTCTCCAGCTATCTAACTTCTTTCTTCCTTTAAAGCACTCCCTAAAACCTACTTCTTCATTCAGGATTTTGTCGCCTGCTCAATTATGCCCTTAGTGGCTTTGATGTTAAATTGTGGTTGAGATTGCCTACACCAGCATCCCCACCCCCATGAAGCTTCTTGGTAATTCTACTATGATAGAAGCACTAAGTTGTTGTTGTTCCTGTGGCTCTCTGTTACACATGGATGGCCCTACCCTAGCAATTCAGAAAACTGACCCAAGTGGCACCGCAGTGGGAAAGGTAAGAAGAAAGACTTGCATTTGTATAGTGCCTTTCATGGACACCAAGTCTCCCCAAATTCTTTACAACAAATGAGGTACTGTTGAAGAGTGGTCACTTTTGTAATGTAGGGAACATGGCAGCCAATTTAGGCACAGAAAACAACTACAAACAATAATAAAATAATAAGTAGGTAATCTGTGTCTTTTTTTTGGGGTGTTGTTTGTGCTGAAGCATTGGCTAGGACACCAGAGATAATTTTCTTGCTGTCGTTCAAAATAGTAGCCATGTGATCGTTTATGTTCAATTTAGTGTGCAGACAGCATTCCGGTTTAAGTATTATCATCTGAAAGACAGCACCTTGGACAGTGTAGCATTCCATCAGTATTGCACTGGAGTGTCAACCTAGATTAAGTGAGACATGGGAAATGGGGTTCAGCTTAATTGTGACAAATGGGATGTTTTCACACAGATATGCTTTCTTTACAGAAATTCTGTAAATACTTTCATATATGTAGCCTTTTTCTTCTCCCCAGTAGGAGTTAGGTCGAAATTTTTAAAATCACTTTTAAGGTCTCAATGAATCAAAAAATCTCATACCATAAACCCTGGATAGGCTAAAAGTCACCAGATGGAGAATAAGGCAATAATTCATTTGAAAGTCTAACCCTTGTATAAGTTCAAGTAATGTAAGATATTTGAAAGAATTCTAGAGGCAGGCGATACTTCTCTACCATTTATCAAATTAAGGTGAATAGCTCAATAGATTCAACTATCCATTCAACTTTTTTATATCACAATCAGTCCAATCGTAAGAATAGTTACCCAAATAGAAGTCAGGTATTGAGCCACTTGCCTGGTTAGATGCAGAGTAATGCTCAAGAAACTCAGCACCATTAAGCAGCCAACTTGAACAACACTATTTCTACTGACTTAAACATTTAACATTTCCACATAGTGGCATCCATTTACAATATGTACTACAACAAGCCTCCTTCAAAAGTACCTTCCAATTCTGTGGCCTGTATCATCGAGACAGACAGGGCAGTATTGGTGCGGGAAACACCGTTACGTTCAGCTTCCCCTCTAAACCATGCACCATCCTGACTTGGAAATATATCTTTGAGTCTTCACAGTTATTGAGTGAAAGTCCTATTTCAATAACCTAACAGCATTGTCAGTCAAGGATGGCATGAATAGACAATGAATGCTGGCTTTTCCAGCAACCCTCACATGAAAGAATGTTAAAAATTGACAAGTTGAAGTGGCCCAATTGTTGTCAATTAAATCCTTAATTTTAATCTTCTTTATAATTGAATGTATTTGGTCGTCATCATAAGTGTTAATCACCAAGCTATGCTTTGCTTTTGAACTCATGGCACTGGACAAAATCATTTTCACAGTACTGATATCTCCTGATGAGGTAATCTATTACAAGATGGGTTGCTATAGGAACTCCTGAATGGCTTCTGAAGCAAATCACTCAATTTAGTAAGATATGGTTTTGCGTCGGAAAGCTGAGGTAAACCATAGCTCTCAACTGGAGCAATCAGTAGAAAAGGAACTCCAAATGGACAGATAATTGACTGGCAGAATGGATTTCGTTTTTACCTTGTAAAAGGCTTTTCGCTGATAATTTACCAATTTAATCTTCTGATACCTGTGTTTTCATTGGAAGCATCAAACACCAAGTTGAAGGGACAAGGGACTAATGGATTTTACGAACATGTCCCTGCTGATGACAGCAGCTGTCACTAATTTCCTAGTGTTGTCTCCTGGCAACTTTGCACGTAGCAACCAAAATTAAGCCCACTATAAAAAAGGGAACAGGATGAACGTAGGGTTATGAAACAAAACATTTTCAGAACAGCCAGAGCAAGATCAAGAAAGGAATATCCCCATTACAGGTATCTCCGAATGGCAGCCATTTCTAACTAATGGTAATATAACTATAAGAAGCAGAATAAAATTCTAAGGCGATGTATGAATGAAAATTGTTTTTTTAAGAAACTAAAACATTTATCTGATTGTATTTTGCAAACAAGAAACAATTCAATCAATAATTCATTGAGCAATAGACTTTGAATAATTGAGTTAATCTGTTACAAAATTTTTCTGTAAGATATACATTGTTTTTTTTTCTTTTTAGTTAAAGCAGGAGATTTTACAACTTTGCTCTGGAACTGGAACTTTTAAAGAGAAAAGATTTAGAGTCACATTTACACAAGTTTAAATACACGTGGGTCTTTTTTTTTGTTTTACTTTGGACAAAGTGTTTTGCCATTCTGGCAACTCATTCCTGAACTATCGTAATCAACTCTCCCTGTGAGCAAAATATCTCAGGTAGAAAATAGTGTTCGGTTTCTCTAACTCATTCAAAGCAGGGGCAGGATAAGATTGTAAATCCTAAATAAACAGATTTGAGTTGGAAATGTATTGTGTGATTGGCAGTTTTCTTCTGAAAGGAAGATGCAGGGCAATTAATTGTGATTAATGTAAATTACAAAGTGTCTCCACCAGTTAGTGTATAAAGGAAAACTTCAAAATAGGATAGGGGCTGTAAAGATGACATCCTTCATTTGGATTTGAAACTGTTTTGGGAGCAGATCAAGAGAACTTGGCATCATAACTCAATTGACAATGAAATTGGCAGTGTCAAGTGTGAGACTGACACCAAGAGGTTGCCTAATACGAGATTGAGTGCAGTGTACTTTTTACCATTTCGAATATTTCTTAGTCTTTTGCACTAAGGCATATATTTAGACAAGGCATTGTGGGCTCTAAAAGTTACTTTATGTACAAATAACGTAAAATGAATTGTTCATCTGGAATACAAGGCAAGGTGTCTGCATCCAGAAAAAAAAGACAGGAGATTAAAACAGGACGCAGTCACTAGATTTAGTCTTTAAAAAGAGTGGAAAAAGATGGTACAACTGAAAGCAAATTGACTAGAAACTGAAAAAAATTAAGAATTGCATTTTTGGTAAAAGAAAGATATTTGCGAGCAACAAGCTTTTGTGATTCACCAAATTTAACAAAAACACACAATAAAATGCACTTCATAACATTTATAGACACATCTAATGTATTTAATTTAATATAATTATAATCAATCTCAATGGTTAGGCTGAGTTTAATGCCACTAGTGACTGTTCAAGGACAAGATTACAGATAAAAATTAGCACTGAAAAAGGCATTTTAGTTGCTTTATACCAAGGCTACGAAGAATTTTCACTTTGAAAATGTAACTTATCTCTATATTTTGACTTCATTTCCAGTCCCTCCTGTCTGAACCCTCCCCATTGCCTTATAAAAATGCATCTCGTGCAAGGCTATTTAATACTGATCGACAACTGCAATACACTCATCAACAGAATCAGCCTTAACATACTTTACAATCTACTTTACTTCTTTCAAAATTCAGCTTATGTCGAAATGAGGCAGTTTGCCCTGGGTGATTCGCTGTTGCAGATGTCAAAACCAGCCTGTCAGAATCTAACCACTGGGGTAGTGCCTGAAATGGGATCAAGGGCCACAGCTCCCCTGCTGCTTTTCCTGGGGCTGTTGTTCATTTTTGTCAAGACTACCCAAAAGAAAGCAACTTTTCCAGGTAACAAAAAGTGCATTCGTCTATTAAAAGCATTAGCAAGAGGAGCTTTCCTAACTGTGCAATGTCTCTAAGCAGGTCCTTCTTTCTGTCTGGGTGTTGGACCTCTCATCTCTTATGGTCGATTCTTGTGGATGGGAATTGGCAGTGCCAGCAATTACTACAATAAAAAATATGGCGAGATAGTGAGAGTGTGGATCTATGGTGAGGAAACCCTTATTATTAGCAGGTAAATCTGTTTGAAAGTTTGCGGGAAACTAATGTTCTCCCAGTCATTGCTCTGTGATGCATTATCTTAACCACACTGCCACTGTGGAACAGAAATATGTACTCCCCTTGTATTAAAAGTAAACAGGTTTTCCATGGCGTTGGGAGTTTTCTTTATTTATTGTAGTGTGGAAATGGCCAGTTTTCTATTAACAGATCACCAAAGCTTGTGATATATCTTTTTGCAACTCTGATTTCTTGTCTAGATCCTCAGATGTGCTTGTCTCATTTGTAATTAAACTCAGACAAGTATTTTACTACATTATTTTGAGTTTATGACTTTTCTACATTAACCTTATGTGGTGCAAATGACCAGTATTGGACAAGCTGATCACCCAGTGTAGTGACCTCATTCTTTTAATTCTGATTTCTTCTTCAGATCCTCTGCTGTGAACCATGTGATGAGGAAAGGGCACTACATATCCAGGTTCGGAAACAAACAGGCACTTAAGTGCATTGGCATGAACGAAAATGGCATAATCTTCAACAATAATCCCTCCATTTGGAAAATGACACGTCCATATTTTGCAAAAGGTAAGAAGCTTTTACAAAACCTGATCGGAATGTGCTACCTCTGTTTTGTTAGTGTATAATTATGTTAAGATGCTAAATACTTAGGAATTAAAGGTAACAAGGAAAGTGGGTGTTGTAAACTAATCATGAATTACATTCAAACGTACAAATTTTGATTTTGTTTCTAATTTTCTCTTAAAATCTCAATTTGAGTTACCATGTCCAAGAGGCTGTCTTGTTTTTCTTTTGTTTAATTTAGTCTAATACAGTTAAATGTGGTTACTTGTTTTACCAAAAAGAGTATTCAAATGTACCTAAAGCAGAGTCAGCCAGGAGGTGACTGAGATTTATAGTGTATGGTTGATTGAAATAAAACTCTCTCTAGGAAGTGTACATCTGCACTCTATCTGAAAGTATTTATCTTCCAGTGTACAACAAGTCCGTCTCAAAGGACTCAACTGTGGGTATGATTTGATGCCTGCACTTCAGAGATCCATCCATAAAGGTACATGGTATTAACTGCACTGAAACTGGAAAACCTCCAGCTTAAAGTGCAAGCGTCACTCAGCTGTAGACTAAACATAACCAGAGGGTGTAGTAAAGCGTCAACTGCCTCTCGAAGTGATATTGCGGGCCCCTCAGTTGTGTCAACCACTACAAAAAGTATCAACAAGAAAAAACTGTGGGGTTCAACATGAAGGTTGACTATTACCATCTTCAGCCAACTAAGACTGGCTATCTAATAGAAGACAGAGAGCTGGAACAAGGGGAACAATTTCAGGGTAGCAATCTACAAATAATGGAGTGCTGCAGGAATCAGTGTTGGGGCTACAATTAATCACTATATATTCATGACTTTGACAAAAGAAGCGAATGTACTATTGCCTGATTTGCAAAAAGCTAAACAAAAAGATGGAAAGGCAATTGGTGAGAATGGCACAAAGAATCTGCAGTGGGATACGGATAATTTAAGCAAGTGGGCAAAAACTTGTCAAATGGGATATAACAGCAGAAAATGTGATGTTTTACACTTTGACAGGAATAATGCAAGAGATGGAATCCATTTAAATAGAGAGAAATTGCATAAATATCTAAGGAAAGATATAATGGCATTGGAGGTACTTCAGGGACAGTTTCTTAGGTTGATCTGCATGTGGAGGAATTTTCTGAAGAAAAGAGGTTGAGTAAGTTGGCCTGTACTCACTGGAGTTTAAAAGACTGGGAGGTGATCCTATTGAATCATAACATTCTAAGGGATCTTGACAAGGTAGATGCTGAGCCGTTATTTCCCCTTATGGAGCGCATAATCTCAGAATAAAGAGTTCTCCAGTTAGGAGAGAGATGAGGAGAAATTTCTTCTCTCAGGGGGCTGTGAATCTGGAATTTTTTGCTGCGGTAGGATCTCACGGTTGGGTCATTAAGTATCTTCAAGGCTAAGATAGACTTTTGATCAGTAAGGAAATCGAAGGTTATAGGAAAAAAGCAGGACTGTGGAGTTGAGGATTATCAGGTCAACCATGATCCCATTGAATGGTGTCAGCAGACTCAAGGGGCCCAGTAGTCTACTTCTGCTCCTAGATCTTCCAGTTTTATTTTGTGGCCATGGATAATAAAAGCTTGCTTTTCCAGAAATGCCTGATGATAAGTTAAAGAGCGAATTAAATACATCCTTTCACTTTAATCATTAGGTTTCTGGCAATGGCACAGAACTGTGCACTCCTCAGTGAAAGCCATTGATCTAAAGACTGAGATCTTAGGAAGAGATGCTGAAAAAATGCTCCAAATATTGTGTTAACATCAGTAATAACTTTTTCTTTATTATTGTCACATACCACCATCTGAATATATTTTACTCCATGAGGTGACTGTAATTTTGGTGATCTGAGGTTTTCTGTCAGTTGGGATACTGCAGTTGAGGCAAATTTTTTATCAGTTAAAGTCTATTGACTCCAATGTGAAGCAGAAAGAAAGGAATCAATTAATTTGATGGTCCGACCACAAAAAATTCAAACAATTAAAATAATTAAAAGAGGAGAGGCTAGAAAGAGCAAGCTGAATTTGACTGCTTCATTATTTGATCTTCTTTGGACGTATTGTTTTTGTAAGTTTGGATTAGTATCTTGGTAATAAATCCGCTTCAGATATTTGAAAAGCTTTATTATTGTTAGATTACTGTTTAGTTGGAGGTGTATTAGCTGAAATTTAGGAACCTGGCCAGAATATGGAAGATGGTGATTGCCTAAATTTGCGTGAGGTCTCAGTATTAAAGATCTTTACTTTTGCTCTTTCTGTCCTTAATTGTTCCATTCTCTTTTTTTACTCCTTCCCTTCTGCATTGTGTCCTACACTACTCTCTTTATTCGACCTCATTACTTATATTCCAGTTAAGTTTAATATTCCAATCCGTTTTGCTGTGTACCCAGTCTCGTTCATCTTTTGTCATGACTAAGAAATTTAAATCAGATCTTAACCGGCTAAACGTGAAATCAAGGACAGTCACTTGATCTCGCTGCTGCACTGGAATGAGAAAATCAAACTATGAACTGAACTGAGACTGAGACTTAATAACCCACAGCTGTAAGGATGAGTGGTTGTGGGATGGGTATCATCAGTTTTGATTCTTGTTCATTGCATTCATATACACGGGATGTGTTCCTCAGTGTATGCATTCTATATTTAGCAATGAGAAACACTATTTGTGTCAATTTCCCAGCAGTTTGGCTTAAAAACCTGTATGGCAATAGATTTCTATGCATGCCACGGACCCAACTGAACAATAAACAGGCTCCCTATTTTTGAAGTAAGAGACAGGAGCCAGGACATACAGCTGCAAAATGGCTTGCTTTTGTTTTATTTTAAAGTCAGTGGAACCTTCCCATTTTTGATTCTAGGATAGTTTTTAACTATATTTTCTAAAAAGGAGAGGGTTCGGAAGTTGAACAAGAACCTTTTCTACTTTAAATTCTTTTTAAGGATCAATGACTAATTTACTATGTTTGTTTTCTAATTGCAGAATGAATGATTTCACTCAATTATGACATTAACTAAAGCAGAATTTCACAGTCCATCTGTCCATCACAACTCATGCTCTCTGCACTTCCAGTTTTGATTCTTGGCCTATTGTTAGTTGCTTAGACTGCAACTTTAGAGGCTGAACTGTTTGTCACTAAATCCCTCATCTCTGATGTACCCATTTTGTCTTGCTATGTTCACAAGTTCTTCAAAGAAAATGCCTTTGCTTAAAGCCCTGATCTCCTCTTTTATAAAGAATTGACTTGCTCTCTGCAAGGCACACGAGAATAAAACCCATCACTTTTCCACCTCTGCAGATGCTGGAGAATCCGAGATAACAAGCATGGGGCTGGATGAACACAGCAGGTCATTTCCTGCTCCTATGATGCTGCTTGACCTGCTGTGTTCATCCAGCCCCATGCTTGTTATCTCGACTTTTCCACCTCTCTTCATTTCTGAAGAAGTCACATAGCCATTTCTCTTTCAAATATGCTTTCACACTAGCTGTGTTTTCTTCAGCACCTTCTGGTTTTATTTTGGATTTCTAGCACATACTTCTATTTACTTCTCAAATATAAGTTATGTTTTCAAAAAGAAATTTCCACCATCAGGCTCACCGGATCTGGCAGCACCAGTGGAGAGAAATCAGAGTTAATGTTTCAGGTCCAGAGACTCTTCCTCAGAACTGACAGTAGCTAGGAAAAGGCTGAATTTTATGCAGATGATAGGGTGGGGGGAACGAGGAAGGAGTAAATGATAGGTGGAGACAGAGCCCAAAGAGAGAGCAGAACAGTTGGACAGACAAAGGAGTGGATTATGATCAGCCTGGGAGAATGAATGGCTATTAGTGGACAATTAGTGGTTAATGGTTGTTGGTGTGTAATAGCAGACGTTGTGATAACAGGGCTTGATGTGTGAGGGTTGGGGTAAGGACATGGGAGAAGATGCCTCAAGCCCTAAAGTTGTTGAACTTGATATTGAGTCCAGAAGGCTGTAGGGTTCCCAAGCAGAAAATGAGCTGCTGTTCTTCCAGCTTGCGCCGAGCTGTGCTGCAGCACTACGGCAAGCCTGTGACAGAGATGTTGGCTAGGGAATATGGTGGTGTTTGAAGTGCCACTAATAGCTATGCATTCTCCCAGACTAATTGTTAACTTTGATTATCCAATTGTTCTTCTCTCTCTGTGGGCTCTATCTCCACCTATGGTTTCTTCTCATCCCCTTCCCCCACCCTATCTTCTGCATAGAAACCAATCTTTTCCTAACTACCATCAGTTGTGAGGTAGGGTCACTGGACCGGAAACATTAACCCTGATTTCTCTCCACAGATGCTGCCAAACCTGCTGATCCTTTCCAGCAACTTCTGTTTTTGTTTCTGATTTCTGGCATTCGCAGTTCTTTCGGTTTTTACTTCTCCATCATCAGGACTGAACTCTTTCTCCACATTGAATTACAATTAAGATGATGTGTGTTTTCATAGTTATTGTGTACAATGCAGGATTTGTCGTGTGTATCTGTTTCAGCTTTGACTGGCCCAGGTCTTCAGAGGACTCTCGCTGTGAGTGTGGAATCTACTCGTAATCACTTGGATAAATTACTGGAGAGTAACAGCACCACAACTAGCAGCACTACAGCCTGTGTGGATATACTGCTGTTCCTGCGAGCTATCACACTAGACATTTCCAACAGTCTGTTTCTCAGAGTTCCACTGCACGGTAACCCTAACTTCTATCCTGTTTAAAGCAGTTAGCTGGAGTATGACTAGTTAGAAAAATTAACAGAGATAAAAGGTACTGCAGATGCTGGAGAATCCGAGATAACAAGCATGGGGCTGGATGAACACAGCAGGTCAAGCAGCATCCTGCTCCTATGATGCTGCTTG
>JAHRHZ010000047.1:4963661-5010941 GCA_024137785.1 Ginglymostoma cirratum | reverse complement strand
TCAAGCAGCATCATAGGAGCAGGATGCTGCTTGACCTGCTGTGTTCATCCAGCCCCATGCTTGTTATCTAGAAAAATTAACATGCAGCTTCAAATAATCCAAGTGCAGTTTAATACTGACATTGTATATGCTATCTAAATGAGTTAGAATTCACTTTTACAAATCTAATGCCAATTCTAATGCTGTCCGAACAGCAGCCAATCTGGCACCGGCAATAAAAACATTAGTTACAAACACACTGTGGTGTTCACACAAAATCCCTCTGTACCATTTTCATTCATTAACTCATTTGCTTTATTCATGAACTTGCTGACACATGATGTCATTATAAATGTTCAGGAACCCCATGTTCTGCTAACATGTTAATCAGGGATAAAAATTGCCATTTGTGGAAATCTGAAGCAGTGGGGAATATCAATGAGTAGAACTGGATTTGAATTACACATTTTTTAAAATAAACTGCTAGTCAATTTACAACCTCTAGTCATGCATTTTCACAGATTTGCATGTTGAGGGATCATGGATTCAAATACAAGTTCAAATTCAAAATTGCAACATTAATGGTGTGTTTATGAGTAAAAGGAGGTATCCATCACATATTTGACATTTTATTTTGTCTTTGCAGAGGGACAAATTGTGTCTAAAATTCAGAAGTATTTCGACACATGGCAAACCCTCTTGCTGAAGCCAGACATTTTCTTCAAGTTCAAGTGGATATATAAAAAATATGAAAAAGCTGCGTGAGTATTATTCCACTTATCCCTTTATATTGAACCCATTGTCTAGGGTAACTGTAGCTTGGAAGATAACCTCATGTCAAGCAAAAATGTCTTCAATATTGCAGCCCTTTCCTATAACAAAACATATGGCACATTTTAAAATATGATTCGTGAACAATATGAACCATTAGATTGGAGCGAGGATTCACAATCCTAAACTGGAAGTAGAGGGACAATTCAGGGCAGATGAGGAGGCAGCGAGGCATCAGGGTGTAAAGTTGGGAAAGTGCAAACCTTCGTACCAACTGTACCATCAAATCTCTGTTTCACGTATCCTTATTTCTGTGCAAGTTATTTTCTGGTTAATAACTGCGAACAATCACACTTTTCCAATACTGCAGCCATCTCGTGACAAGACAGCATTCCTTTGTATAAACTTACCTAATATTTGCTACCTCCGAGTAAATAAGAATCTGTTCTTGTGCATGAAATGACTTTGAGCTGTGATGCATTCTCTACTTCTAGCCAGGATCTACAAGATGCAGTGGAAGAACTGCTGCTGAAGAAACAGCAGGAACTGCAAGAAGCTGAAAAACTGCAAGACATCACTGACTTTGCGACTGACCTGATTTTTGCACAGGTAACCACATCTGTGAAAATAATAAAACAAAACACAGTATGTGTGTACAAAGATATCATTGTGTTTATCAAAGATAATAGGAACTGCAGATGCTGGAGAATCTGAGATAACAAGGTGTGGAGCTGGATGAACACAGCAGGCCAAGCAGCATCATAGGAGCAGAAAGGCTGACGTTTTGGGCCTAGAGTTTATCGATGTAGTTACTACCACATTATCTGAATGTCTGTTTCAGGACATTTTTGACTTGAATTCCAATGCATGAAATTTCTTTGAACTTATGAATTTCTTCCAAAATTCTACAGTTCCTGCATATTGGAGGGTGTCAAAGATAATCTCACTATCTAAAAGGGAAGGAAAAGGGAAAAAGAAACAGGATTACAGACCAGGCCTAGCCTAAAATCAGTAGGGGGAAATGCTGGAGCCTGTTATAAAAATGTAATAAAAGAACATTTGAAAAGCATTGGATCAAGCTGACATTTTTTTCCTATTCATTTGTGGGATATGGGCATCACTGTCTGGCCAGCATTTCTTGCCCATCCCTATTTGCTCTTGAAAAGGTGGTGGTGAACTGCCTTCTTGAACCGCTGCAGTCCTCCTGCTGTGGGATGACCCACAATGGTATTAGGGAGGAAATTCCAGGATTTTGACCCAGCGACAGTGAAGAAACGGCGATATATTTGTAAGTCAGAATGGTGAGTGACTTGGAGGGGAACTTGGAGGTGGTGGTGTTCCCATATATCTGATGCCCTTGTGCTTCTAGATGGAAGTGGTTGTGGGTTTGGAAGGTGCTGTCTGAGGATCTTTGGTGAATTTCTGCAGTGCATCTTGTAGATAGTGCACACTGCTGCTTCTGAGCGTTGGTGGTGGAGGGAGTGGATGCTTGTGGATGTAATGGCGATCAAATGGGGTGCTTTTTCCTGGATGGTATGAAGCCACTTGAGTGTTGTTTGGGCTGCAGTCATCTAGGCAGTGGGGAGTATTCCATCACAGTCCTGACTTGTGCCTTGTAGATAGTGGAGAAGCTTTGGGGAGTCAGGAGGTCAGTTACTCGCCGCAGTATTCCCAGCTTCTGACCTGTTCTTGTAGCCACTCTGTTAATGTGGTGAGTCCAGCTGAGTTTCTGGTCAATGGTGACCCCGAGGATGTTGATAGTTCGAGGGTTCAGCGATGGTAACACCATTGAATGTCAAGGGACAGTGGTTAGATTGTCTCTTATTGGTGATGGTCATAGCCTGGCATTTGTGTGGCACGAATGTCACTTGCCACTTGTCAGCCCAAACCTGGATATTGTCCAGATTTTTGTTGCATTTGAACATGGACTGCTTCAGTTTCTGAGGAGTCACGCATGGCGCTAAACGTTGTGCAATCATCAGCGAACATCCCCACTTCTGACCTTATGATGAAGCAGCTGAAGATGGTTGAGCCTAGGACACTACCCTGAGGAACTCCTGAAGGGATGTCCTGGAGCTGAGATGATTGAACTCCCACAACCACGACCATCTTCATACGTGTCAGGTATGACTCCAACCATGGGAGTGTTTGCCCCCGATACCTATTGATTCCAGCTTTGCCAGGGCTCCTTGATGCCACACTTGGTCGAATGCAGTCTTGACATCAAGGGCTGTCACTCTCACCTCACCTCTGGAATTCAGCTCTTTTGTCCATGTTTGAACCAAGGCTGTAATGAGATCAGGAGTTGAGTGGCCCTGTTGAAACCCAAACTAGGTGTCACTGAGCAGGTTTTTGCTGAGCAGGTGCTACTTGATAGCGCTGTTGATGACACCTTCCATCACTTTACTGATGATTGAGAGTAGACCGATGGGGCAGTAATTGGCTGGGATGGATTTGTCCTGCTTTTTGTATACAGGACATGCTTGGGCAAGTTTCCACATTGTTGGGTAGATACCAGTGTTGTACTGGAACAGCTTGGCTAGGGGAGCAGCAAGTTCTGGAACACAAGTCTTCAGTACTATTGCTGGAATGTTCTCAGGGCCCATAGCATTTGCAGTATCCGGTGTCGCCAACCATTTCTTCATATCACGTGGAGTGAATCGAATTGGCTGAAGACTGGTACCTGTAATGCTGGGGACCATTGGAGGAGGCCAAGATGGATCATCCACTCGGCACTTCTGGCTGACAATTGCTGCAAAAGCTTCAGCCTTATCTTTTGCACTGATGTGCTGGGTTCTTCCATCATTGAGGATGTGGATATTTGTGGAGCATCCTCCTCTAGTGAGTTGTTTTATTGTCCACCACCATTCACGACTGGATGTAGCAGGACTGCAGAGCTTAGATCTGATTCATTAGTTGTGGGATTGCTTAGCTCTGTCTATCACTTGCCGCTTTTGCTGTTTGGTGCGCAAATAGTCCTGTTTGGTGGCTTCAAAAGGTTGATACCTCATCTTCGGATATGCCTGGTGCTGCTCCTGGCATGCCCTCCTGCATTCTCCGTTGAACCAGGGTTGATCCCCTGGCTTGATGGTCATGGTTGAGTGGGGGATATGCCAGGCCGTGAGATTACAGATTGTGCTGGAGTACAATTCTGCTGCTGTTGATGGCCCACGGCGCCTCATGGATGCCCAGTCTTGACTTGCTAGATCTGTGCAAAGTCTGTCCCATTTAGCATGGTGATAGTGCCACACAACACGATAGAAGTTATTCTCAATGTGAAGGTGGACTTTATCTCCACAAGGACTGTGCAATGGTCACTCTTACTGATACTGTCATGGACAGATGCAACTGCAGCTGGCAGATTGATAAAGATGAGGTCAAGTATGTTTTTCTCTCTTGTTGGTTCCTTCAACACTTGCTGCAGACCCAGACTAGCAGTTATGTCCTTTAGGACCTGACCAGCTCAATCAGTAGTACTGCTGCTGAGCCACTCTTGGTGGTAGACATTGAAATCTCCCATTCAGAGTACATTTTGTGCCCTTGCCATCCTCAGTGTTTCCTCTAAGTGTTGTTCAACATTGAGGAGTACTGATTCATTAGGTGAGGGAGGGTGGTATGCGGTAATCAGCAGGGGGTTTCCTTGCCCATGTTTAACATGAAGCCATGAGACTTCATGGAGTCCAGAGTCAAAGTTAAGGACTCCTACAGCAACTCCCCCCAACTGTATACCACTGTGTCATTACGTCTTCTGGGCCTGTCCTGCCGGTGGGACAGGAAATATCCAGGTGATGGTGCTGTCTGGGACATTGTTTGGGACAAGGTATGATTCTGTGAGTATGACTATGTCAGACTGTTGCCTGATTAGTCTGTGAGACAGCTCTCCCAATTTTGACACTAACCCCTAGATGTTAGTGAGGAAGAATTTGCACGGTCAACAGGGCTGTCTCTGCCGTTGTCTGTTCCAGTGCCTAGGTCGATGCCAGGTGATGCATCCAGTTTCATTTCTTTGAGGTTTTGTAGCGATTGATATATCTGAGTGGCTTGCACGGCCATTTCAGAGCACAGTTGAGAGTCGACCACATTGCTGTGGGTCTGGAGCCACATGTAGGCCAGACCAGGTGAGGGTAGCAGATTTCATCCCTTGAAGGACATTAGTGAACCAAGTGGATTTTTCCAACAATCGGCAATGATTTCATGGTGATCAGTAGATTCTTAATTCCAGACTTTTTTTTTGAATTTCAATTCCACCACCTGCCATGGTGGGATTCGAACTCAGGTTCCCAAAACATCAGCTGGGTTTCTGGTTTAATAGCCTAGCGATAATATCACTAGGCCATCGCCTACCACTGGGACATGGATTTATGAAATGCAAAGCATGCTTATCAAATCTATTTAAGTTTTTTTTGAGGATGTCGCTAGTAGGATAAATAAGGAAGAGCCAGTGGATGAGATGTGTTTAGATTTTCAGAAGGCTTCTGATAAGGTCCCTCATAAGAGCTTTGTGGGCAGAGCATATGGGTTAGGGTTAATATATTGATGCGATGTGAGAATTGGTTGACAGATGGGAAACAGAGAGCAGGTACAAATAGACCTCTCTCCAAGTGGCAGGCAGTGACTAATGGGTTAACATAAAGAAAAGCACTTAGGCCCCAGCTATTCATGATATATGTAAATGACCTGGATGTGGAAACCAAATGCAACTTTCCAAGTTTGCCAATGTCACAAAAATGGGTGGGTTTGTGGTTGAGGAAGGTGTAAGGAGAATTCAAGGTGATTTAGTCAAGTAGGGGGAGTTGACCAACACGTGGTTGATAGAGCACTGCGTAGATAAATGTGAAGTTATACACTTTGGTGAGAAAAACAAAAAGGAAGAGTATTATTTCAATGGTGATACGTTGGGAAGTGTGGATGTACAAATAATCCCAGTGTCCTTGTATACCAGACAATGAAAGTAGATGGGCATGTGCAGCAAGCAATTCAGAATCTAGAACTAGGTGACACAATTTCAGGATATGGGATAAACTGGGACTGGAATGAGGAGAGCTGTCTTTACTCAAAGGCTGATCAATGTGTGGAATTCTCTACTACAGAAGGCTGTGGAGGCCTAGTCACTGTATATTTGAGAAAGCAATAACTCAAACCTTAACCCTAATGCTGTCACCTAATTTGTACATAAAAATCTGCGCAATAGACTATATCTGACTGTGCTCTCAATCTGAT
Organism: Ginglymostoma cirratum; assembly: GCA_024137785.1. NCBI lineage: Eukaryota > Metazoa > Chordata > Chondrichthyes > Orectolobiformes > Ginglymostomatidae > Ginglymostoma > Ginglymostoma cirratum. Next base: position 5,004,971 of record JAHRHZ010000047.1, on the reverse strand, counting down.
TGATTAAAAATTGAACATTGTCTAAAGACACTTTGTGAAATGACATAAAATTCAGCAAAGTAAGACTGGCTAAAATGACAAAATGCTTAAAGTTCATGCAAGTTTCCACGTATATTAGAGCAGTGATAAGCAAGGACATCCATGACAGGGAACATTAGAAAAAGAATATCATTAACTGGTGGCCTTGTGGCAATAACATTTACTGAAGGTTAAGGGCTAAGGATCTGTCCCATTTCAGGAAAATGTGTGCTGAGCAATAAGCCTGTGAGCAAATAAGGTAAAAAAAAAATGCAGTTTGCTCGTTCTGACAATCAAGAATGATTGGAATTACGTCTACAGCATGATTTCGGCATGCTGAGCTTGTACTTTCAAACTGTGCTGATTCTGAGATCTTTGTGAAGCCAAGCTCATTTCTGGCCTCTCATGGCAGCCATTACTTGACATTGGTAGAAGCTGGTAGTCTGGCTTGATTACACTGTCAGAGGAAAGGTAAATAGCACAATGAAACAAAGTAAAAATCAGATGTAAATTCCAATGCAAATTTACTATTTTTAGCAAAAAAAAGTGAGAAAATGCATTTTTTGTTTAACCTTAATGAACCATTCATGATTTATTTGTGAGGTGGGCAATCATGCTTCGACTATGTCTTTGCATACCTCTCACATAAGGACTATGCAAATCTTGGTTTTGGCATTGATCAGTATGGCCTATCATGTTTGTCAATATAAAGCTCATATCAATGCCAGAATAAAAGTTGTCTTTCTCCTGCTCTGTAGACACATGGGAAACTGACTGCGGAGAACGTGAGGCAGAGTGTGCTGGAAATTCTAATTGCAGGACCGGACACAATGTCTGTCAGCATCTTTTTTATGCTAATACTTATTGCACAACACCCTGAAGTGGAAAAGAAAATAGTTGAAGAGATTCAAGAAGTTACAGGTACCACATAAAGAAAAAAGTCAAAAGCAATAATTTCGATGAGCACAGTTTGACTTTCATATGTTTAACTCATCGCTGTTTGAATTTTGTTTCTGTCCTGAACTTTGGCCAAAAAAGTCAAGTGATCTCAACTACAAACAAATGTATTTAGTCAAAATTAAAATAGACCTTTGGATTTAATTGATCATTTGCTATTCATGTTCTTTGACCTGCCACCCAAAATGACCATAATGTCTCCTTCAATCTGTTGTATAACTGTTTCCTCTTGCCATCATTACAGTTCTGCAAACTAGCTTCCACTTCACTCACAGCATTGCTCAAATTAACAAATGACATCCATGTACCTGGAACTGTGTCTCCATCAGATCCATCTCCCAATAGCTCAGTTGGCTAGATACTCATTTGCTGTGCAGAATGATGTTAATAGCAAGGGTTCAGTTCTTGCACTAGCTGAGGTTATTATGAAAGACTCTCCTTCTCAACCTCTCCCCTCACCTAAGGCCTAGTGGCCATTAGGTTAAGCCACCAACAGTTATCCTTCTGCAGTGAGAGAGAGACCCTGTAATCTGGTAAGACTATTGTTATTTTACATTTCACTGCACCAAAGTAGCTGTTACGTCTGCAGTCTCAAATCTCCTGAATCTCAGCCAAAATGCAGCTGACCTGAGCGAGAACACAACAGCAAACCAGCCTGTGACTGGAGGAGCAGCTGGGAAGGTAAATAGTTACAGCACACCTCCCGACCTCTCCTCCAGCTCCGATACTGACACTTCTCCGGCGACTTTAGCTAGATTTGTGTCAGGAGCACATGTTGGTGGGCATTTTACTGCCACGTCTTCACAGCTGGCAGTAGAAGATATGCCTCAGGTTGCTCTGAGGACTGTTAGAGACCAGGCACCTGCTCAACCCCAGGCAGTGGAGGACACCCTAGTGTGAGCAATTCAGAACTTTTTCATTGGAATGCATAAGCTAACACAGGAGAAGCAGGTATATTTGTCAGAGATAATAGGTACTGCAGATGCTGGAGAATCCGAGATAACAAGGTGTGGAGCTGGATGAACACAGCAGGCCAAGCAGCATCATAGGAGCAGGAAAGCTTGACGTTTCGGGCCTAGGCCCTTCATCAGAAATGGGGGAGGGGAAGAGGGTTCTGAAATAAATAGGGAGAGAGGGGGAGGCGGATAGAAGATGGATAGAGGAGAAGATAGGTGGAGAGGAGGCAGACAAGTCAAAGAGGCGGGGATGGAGCCAGTAAAGGTGAGTGTAGGTGGTGGGGGGGTAGGGAGGAGATAGGTCAGTCCAGGGAAGACGGACAGGTCAAGGGGGCGGGATGAAGTTAGTAGATAGGAGATGGGGGTGGGGAGGCAAGGAGCAAACTCATTCAAGATTGGAGGACTCAACTCACTCCAGGTCCAGCACATTCCAAGTCTGCTGGGTATACACTCAGACTCCAGCCATTGAAGTTCAGCATCTAAAGCAATGCAATATGGTAGAGATAGACCTTGGCCTCTGCAGGTGCCCTCTACTAACAAGGAGACTGGGAGGAGCAGGACAAACCCAGTCAGAGGAGCAACCACATGTAGGCCCACAGATGTTTTCCCTCAGGACAGTCCAGAATTGATTAGGCCTTCCACCTCCACCTTGCCCTCAGCCCCCTTTCAGCCCTGTGGAAATTCAAACTGAGGAAGGTGCACCTGCCTCTGGGCAAGAAACACCCTGTCTGGGCCCTCCAGCCACAAATGGTCCTGGAGTGGCCCAACCAAAATACCAAGGCCAATAGGCTTCACTGTAGGGAAGGCTCCATCTAGCCCATCTGTGATCCTAAGACTGCGATGAGCCACCATGAGAGGGAACTGAACAAAGATGGCCCAAGGGAATCTTCATTGTCAATACGTTCGCTGTTCAATATCAGCTGTGTGAGTAAATGTCATTCTAGCTGCAACTACAAGAATGAATGAGGTAGCTATACTTAGTGCTACACAATTTTTTATGGCCCAAGGTGTGAAGTGAGCAGCTCCTGCACCACGTGTAGGCTAACAGACCTTGGAAGGTGACTGTCCCCATTTGCCAAAGGTAGCGATCTTTCAAGGTCACAATACATTTCCTGTGCCTTGCAGCCATTATTGGGACCTGTTCCTGATGCTGCATGATGTGCTCAAGAGAGTCTGGGGCCTGGATCTGGACTCCACACAGTAGATCCATGCCTAAGGTTCACATCCAACAGTTTGTGCTCCAAAGTACAGCATTGTAGTACAAAACCGTCGTGCAAGTAGATCAGAGTTGTGCCAAGAGGGTGCACTGAGGATGGTATATGCCTGATGCCAATGTTCTTGGATGAGGGGGTGCAGGCAGACTCTGGTCATTGAGGATGACTGACATGTTGGTGACTGGTGTCCAAAGTCAGGGGCTTAAGTCACCAGTTAACCACTCTAACTTTCATGTTGTAAATTGTCACTGCCTAGTTACTATCCAAAGAGCAACTGAATGGGAAGCTACATATCAATAAGGTGAGATTAACAAATAATGACATGTTAATGTCTGCAAATGAAAAAGGATAGGAGTCTCACCATTCAGGAGTGAGATTCATACCTCACCACTCAACATTTGGTTTTAAAATGGAGCCTTTTATTCTCGATGTTCAGAATCCCTTTACAGTTGATCCTACCCTATTTTCCCACCTTTTTCACCAATGTGCATGTGTTTCTGTGACTGAGAAGATGCTGCCTTTAGTTTCTCAAAATTGACAAGCAATGGCATAATCTTAAGAAATTAAGGACAACTCAGAGTTTTATTTTTGCATTTCCACAAACAAAACATGAGACGGTGATGGTCTGGTATTGTCATTGGACTAGTAAATCATCTGGAGTGCACCAGCATGGCTGGTGGAATTTAAATTCTATTAACAAATCTGGAATACAATGTTGGTATCAGCAATGCTGACCATAGAATATCATTGATTGTAACGAAAACTCATTTGATTCACTAATACCCTGCACAGGGGGAGATCTGCTGTCTCTGTCTGATCTGACCTACATGTGACTCCAGACCGACAGCAATGTTATTGACTCTTAATTGGCTTCTGAAATGACCTAGCAAGACATTCAGTCAGTTCAAACAAACACTGACCTTTCCAGCAATGCCCACATCCCACGAAGGAATAAAGAAGTTAAAGGTAGTTAATGGTGCCTTAGACCCTAAACAACATTGATGGATTTCTCTTGTTAAGGACTCAAGCTGCTAGGTTTTGCAAAAGTAACAGCTAGAGTTTTCTGTGTCACTATCAAAGTTGACAAGAACCTAAGGGAAAAGGTGCTGAATGGACCTGTTTCGTACCCATTCACTAACTTGGAGAATCAATAATGGAGGAACTGTCACATTAGCTCACAGCATGATTAAGGTTCATGGCTTCTTCTCTAAGATTGAAGGCCAAGGAATCTCCGTTCTGTACTAGGCTGTCCTACTCTTCTCCTCACGTGGCTCCCTCTGTTACTATCACATGTCATAGTAAGCATTGCCTTCATGAAGCAATTTGTCCACTCTGATTGACCAGTGCAGAATCTGACATCTTTGTCTTCTGTCGCTGCACTGCAGGGGGACTGACCGAGACAGATATTTTGTTTCAATTTTGAAAACCTGCTGAGTATCCATTCGACTAGTCAGCAGGCCTTCAATGCTGCACTGTCAAAGGATTTTATCAGCGTTTTCCAAAAAATAAAGCCACAATCTACGTTTAAAAATGGGTTCAAATTCTATGATATGCAATGGTTTAAGAGATCAACATAAATGCCTACTTGTTAATTTGAAGAACAATAAATGCTGGGACAATGACATAGTGTGTAGAATGACAACTCAGTGTCTTTTTGGTGACAGTGATGTTGGCATACTTCCTGATGGCACTGTTCCGTAATCTTGTTTCAGTACACAATGTCCTCATGTCCTTGGTTTTGCCAAAGCAATTTGCTGCAGAGTTAAAGCTATGTTTCCATTTAATTAAGAATAGCATCTTGCCATTAAATTACATTAATGCAAAGTCCCATTGTAATTCAGTTTGATTTAATTGCTCTTAGTATCCAATGAAAAGCTTGTATACAGCTCAGCTGTACTTTCAGATCTCATTGGTGTGAATCTTTCAGACAAATATTCCATCAATGTGTGCTTAAATTGATTATATTTCAGCATGCTATTTTAAATGTCCATTTTGTCCCCTTTGGGCAGCATTTGTAGAAGAATGAAGAAGGGGCCTCTCAGGTGCCTGCAAAAAAATGAGTTGAAAGATACATATGACAGTTTGTCTACTTGTAAGACTGGAGAAGCATTTATTGTTCAATCTCAAGATTCGATCTGTCCATTGGCTTCTGCTGACAGTGTGAGTGGTTGAAATACCACCAGGAATAGGCCTCTCAGGGCAGGAGTTCAGTATTTGGGGCCCTGCTTGTGAGATCCTGCAGCCTTCAGAGCTCAATATTGAGTTCAATAACTTCAGATCTTGAATACCTTTTTTACCTGTCCCATCCCCACACCCCAGGCTCTGCCATGACATGGGCTGCTTTCGATACACTCATTTTCACTTACTAACTACTTTCACCTATCTACCTAATTCACCTCCACTATCATTTTCATTCACCCCAGTACACTATCATCCGTCCCGTTGTCTACCTAATCATCATTTTCCTTCTCTGGGCTGTATCTCCACCTGTCTGCTCACTCCTTTATTTCGCCCCCCAACCACATCTTCAGCATTCATAACACCTTTGCCTAGCTACTATAAGTCATGAAGAAGAGTCAACTTGAAAAGTTAACTCTGTTTCTTTCCACAGAAAATGCCAGACCTGCTGAGTTTCTCTAGCAATTTCTGTTTTCATTTCAGCATTTCGGCGATGGTGTGACATGAATGGCCATCGTCACACACAGCTGTTCCGCCTATAGACCAAGTGCTGCAATCTTTCCCAATGCTTCCTCAAGCAGTTTGAGGGTTGTCCAGAATTTCCAAGGAAGGTCGAAACCTGGGCCTCACTGCTCGGGTCAGGTTGCTGGTGTTTGCAGTCAACTAAGAAGTGCACCATCGAGAGGTGGGACCGTTGACAGTTTCTAGAGGCTGTACCAGCAGGCACTTGGAGATTTCAGACCAGTGTATGAGGTTTTGGTGAGATCCTGTGTCAATTTGTGCCTCATTAGCTGTTAACAGGTGCTAGACTTTGAGGTAGATTTATCCATGTGTACATCAGTTTGCACAGGGAGCCACCCAGATTGTGTTGGTCTCATTGTCCCAGAAACAATTCATACAACTCCCTCAAGGTGGTAACTGCCATTTTGTATGATGACTCCTGAGCCAGGATGAGGAGCTCCATTGTTGATAGACCAGAGCCTCTGAAGCAGCAACTTTCAAATGGTATTAAATTCAAAATGATATTAAAGTAAGCTTTACAACTTGAAAACCTACAAACTAAATTAGTCAATAAGGTGACTGGATCCTTGCCTACCAGATTCACAGTCCGAGCAGTAAATTGAATTGGAAAATGCTTGAGAATGATTTGTGGCAATGCTCACTGTATATTCCCCTGCTAGGTAATTAGCAGAACCCACTGTATCATACATTATGCCCCCCAAATTACACTTACTAAGCCTCCTGCTATTTCATCAAATGCTCCCCCTATACACCCTTCACAATTCAATCGCTTGCTATGATTTTGGCCACACATTGATATATTACTTGCATTCCCATTATGACTAAGGATTGTCACCGATAAAAAACTTACAATAATATCGCACCTTTTACAACCACAGAATGTCCCAAAGTACTTTACAGAAAATTAAGCACAACAACCAATTTACACACAGCAAACTTCCATAAACAGGAATGCGATTATGACTAGACCATCTCAATGTTATTTGAGGGATATATATTGGTAAAGGCAGTAGGAAAGACTGTCATATGCTTCTTCAAAAGAGTGCATGGTGTATTTAAGTCTGAGAGAGTAGACTTGGTTTAACTATTTGTCTGAAAGGCAGCATCACCAACAATGTAGCAGTCACCCTATCCCACTCTGGAGTGTTAGCCTTGAGCCCAAAACCTTGTGGCTCAGAGGCCAAGGTGCTACTCAGTGAGCCATAGCTGACACTATGGTATTACCACTTCACAGGGTAACTCAGATTCTTTTATAACAAACAGTTAGAGATCACAGACACTGCTGTCCACCACTGCTGGCATCTTACATGGTGTTGGATTCTACAACAACCATCTGGGATGTTGAGTAGGTTCCTGCCATCAATTCCCCTTCTGGTTATTTGTCTGCAATACTGATATGTAATAGGAAAGCATGCCAACATTAGGCAGAAGATATGCTTAACCTTGACAAACAGCAAATAGGTTTCTTTCTTATTATTTAGCAGCTAGTGCAATTACATCTGAGATACATGATGATCTTTTGTGACACTGGTGACTCCTCAAACTCTGGTTAGCTCTTTAAACAGTTCTCTATATCCTGATAGTCAGAGTTTATCACGTGATATTAATTAACCATTTCCGATCAGAATTGTCTTATACAACAAATGAGTTCTCAATCCACATGAATGTCATCTGACCACTTCTCTAAGTGCCAATGATGTAAAATCAATGGAAGCTGGAATTATTGTTTTTTATCTACTTCATACGCAGGATCAGAAGTCAGATGCTCAACTGGGTTTGCTCTTCCCTCCTTGTTTTCAGGTGAACGAGAGGTACAGAACAGTGACCTACAGCAACTGACAATGGTGGAGAACTTTATTTATGAGAGTATGAGGTACCAACCTGTGGTGGACTTCACTATGCGCAAGGCTCTTAAAGATGATGTGATCGATGGCTACCCAGTTAAAAAAGGCACCAATATTATCCTTAACCTGGGCCGTATGCACAAAGTTGAATTCTTTCGCAAGCCAAATGAGTTCAACCTGGAAAACTTTGCACAAAATGTGAGTTGCTGAAAATTGAGCTTTATATCTAACAGTTGTATACACATTTCAAGTTTCATAAAGGTAGTAAATGACAATATTCATTACGCAGGGTGATCTTTATGTGGTGACATGCTGTCATCTCTCCGTTCATTACATTATGTATTAGATGATGCTTAGATGATGCTCTGAGTCACCAAGGCCAATGTACAGAAGGTAATGCTTTTAGAGTAGCCTACTATAGCTAGCTTATGCTCACCACCATCTTCTCAATGGCAATTACAGAGAGAAATAAACGCTATGGAGATCTTGTGGCAGAGAGTGTAATGTTGCTGGCTTTAAGGCAGAAACTCTTGGCTCAAGTCCCACTCCAGGACGTGATGTCTACAGAAGGTATATTCATAACACAGCCAATGTGCAATCCTCTCAAAACACCTACGGCAGACGGGAAGAGCAGGAGTGTCTCATGGTCAGCCATTCTTGATGTGGAGTGGTAGTCTTTGATGTCAGTCTAGCAACCTGATCAAGGACAAACCTAGTTACAGAAATAAACTTAAGCATGTGGCATATAAAGTGATGGTAACAAGGTCAGTCAGGTGGGCCTCATAGAATGTGAGTTCACTAATTGGGGCTGTTAATTTGATCCAATCAGGGACCCTTGGCTGACAGATATGAACAGGAGAGTCAGAGGTTCTGTTTATTCTCAGAGCTGGCTCTGAGGAATCTTGATCAGCGTCAAGGATTTTCTGTGTGTAAATGAAAGGTGACATGGTGACAGTATACTGGCCTCTGTAGAGTTATTTCAGTATGTCTGCCTCATATGTCATTTAAGACAAGAGTGTCTCAAAAACAAAGAATAAATGCTGATCTTACCAATAATGCTCACATTTCATAAATGAAAAATGTTCTGTCTGGGCGGAGTGGAATTCTATTTATTGAACGGAGACTTTACAGATTTCAACAAGGACCATAATGTTTAGCCTGAATTACTAAAAGCATTTTTGGTCAGACTTCCAAACAAAGCTGGTTGCTGCTTTCTTTAAGACTGCATGAACAGGTGGTGCAAAACTTTTGCCTGACTCAGATGTATGTGAAAATTACGCTTGCTGAAAGTGACATACAAGAGCTGGATCAATGTAGAAATTCACATAGTCAGTTCCTGTTTGCCATTTCTCGACTGTGTTCAGTTCAATTCTAACAGTTACCAGTCATCAGGGCCTGCGAAACAAATATGGTCCCTCAGTTAACAAGCACATTCTGTCTTGTGTCATCCCACTTCTATACAGTCAGCCTGCAGATATATAAAACGTGCACCTCTGCCAGTCGACTTCTTGTGACATTTTCTATGTCAGAGGAAGCACAGCTTTGAGTCAATTAGGCCATTTCTAATCTTCTTCCCAAGCACAAAGGAAGCAGCCAAGTGGGTGCTCTGTAAACGCTACTTGAGAACTATCACAGAAATGCAGGGGGTTGGAAGAGGTGGCGTGTTGTACAGAAACCTTTACAGATATAAGTGGAGGAATATCACCAACAGGGAGGAGAAACTACAATTCTCTGAGTCCCTTTATCAAGTGCAATCAAGGAGCCTCAATGCAGTTTCATGGATTGTTACAGTATGGATACTGGTAATCAGAGTCACCATTTGACTCAAATTGATCTTAATATTGGGACCCACGTTCTAGAATGCTGAAACTATTGAATGATGCAGCAGGCCTGAGGGGCCAAGCAGCCTACTCCTGCTCCTGATTCATACATTGTTAGCTTGTAGGAACATAAAGCAGAGCTGCCATACTGAAATAAATTGCCTTGGCAGCCATTGCAAGACACTTCTTTTAATTTTTTTGTTCCAGAAATTCTAATTGAAGAATCTGACTTGAACCGTTAAATTCCTCTCTTGGATTTAAAAGGGAACACAACCTCACTTAGAACTTCTCAAACATTACTGGAGTCACATAGTGATAATGCTGTGTTCTGCGCATGCGTAGGGTGGCATTCATCAACTGATTTATCAGAGTTACAACAAAGTCAAGTCATAGATATTTCATTCAGAACATTTACCCCCCCAAAAAATGTCAGTTCATTTTGCTTCTCTTCTTTTTTTAATGACATAGAGGTTTTGTTTCATGTTACTGTTGAGGCTGCTTCACTCAAGAAGACATTGCTTAGATATGAACTTAATAATGAGGGCCAGCAAACTATTTGATTATGAAGACTATCACAGGTAAACCTTTATCTGATGACCCAATATATAGTCTTTTCAGCAATGATCCCCAGACAATGACCAGGAGCAGAAACTATTGTTAATTTATCCCTCCCCAAGTGTGATGTTCCTACAGTCACTCAACAAATTCCGTGTCTTAATATAGACGAAGTATCAAACTTGAGGTCTATCTGGCTTCAATTCTCCCTGAAATCAAACACACTGTGCTTTCAACTTTTAGGCCCTTTCCAGGCTTCAGACAACTCATTGGGAGGAGGGCCATATTGGCCAGTTATATAAACTAAAGAGTTCAATTCCAAAAGAGGGGTAGAAACCAAACGACCTTGTGGGTATTTATGTCTGTGTGTGGTGAAGGTAGCATTTCACACTGAGGTATTAGTTTACAAGCCATACAATATCCTGTGTGTTAGAAATAGAGGCATAAAGTGTAAAAGCAATGTTGTTATGATAAATCTTTGGTTTTGGGCATCTATGCCATGCTCAAGTATGGCCATCATAATGGATGTGAAGGCTTTGGAAACAGTTCAGGAAAGTCTCACAAGAATGCTTCCAGGGATGAGGAACTTCAGCTACTTGGACAATAGATTGAAGAAGCTGGGACTGCTCTCCTTAGAAAAGAGAAATTTGAGATGAGATTTGATAGAAATATCAAAAATGATGAGGGATCTAGACAGACCAGATGGAGGGAAACTTTTCCCATTGGCAAGACGGTTGAGAACTAGAGGTCACAGATTTAAGATGATTGGTAAAATGTCCCAAAACAACAAGAGGAGAAACATTTTTACTCACTGAGTGCCTTCTACTTGAATGGGAAATGGAAGCAGATGGCTTTTCAAATGGAATCCGATAAGTACTTAACAGGAAACATTTGTTTAGCCACTGAAAAGATTGGAGACATGGCACCAGCTCATTCAGAGAGTCAATACAGGCTCGATGGGTTGAATGTCCTCCTGTGTCAAGAACAGACAATAGACATCCAGGCAGGAGCAGTGAGATGGGGCCTCAATGGCAAAGATACAAAGTTACCTTGGAACATGTTCATCAACTGAAAGTCAAAAACAGCCAAGCTAGAACTTCAGAAGTTTCTCTGAATCAGCTTGCAGGCCAAAAATTTCATCAAATTTCATTGAATGCTTTGCTGTGTCCTAAATAGCGGCAATGATTGGGTTTAAACCTCATACAAATAGACACTGTACATAACCATGATAATTTATCCATAAATTATATCCTGCTCGTACCCATCTACATCAGTGTAAAATAGCTTTAACTCTCCTGTATTTATAGGTTCCACATCGCTACTTCCAGCCATTTGGCTGTGGCCCTCGGTCTTGCGTGGGAAAATATATCGCCATGGTGATGATGAAAGGTATCTTGGTGACCATGCTGAAGAGGTACAGAGTGCATTCACATAATGGAACAACACTAGAAAATCTCAAAAATAATCATGACTTGTCCTACCATCCCAATGAATCACATTCACGTCCCCGAATGATTTTTACCCCAAGGAATCAAGCAGAGGCCTAAGGTCCCAATTTCAATGCAAAGTGTCATGCACAAGGTTTCGTTAGCATGGTGCAGAGTGACTGGAGGGAAATCATCCAAATTAAATGTGCCATCTTTATATAAAAGTTAAACCAAAGTGCTCGTTAGCATTAGGATTCAAACCTTTGTGATAAAAAGATATTTTTCCTTCTTTATATCCACTAGTATTATTGTTCTAGGGATAGTCTTGAAATAAAGCACTCTATTTGCAATAATGGATTATCATTTTTAAGTTGTAGCTTCCATTAGCACCTTCAACCCTATCCAGGACTCATCTAGCCTACAGGGGGCAGCAACCTGGGAGTGGGTGAGATGTAAGGAGGGCAAAATCAGCACAAGTGACAAGCCAGAAAGCATGACTGATCACCTCCGTTGAGAGATCTGAGACCTCTCCATGTTGTCTTTTCAGCAGAAGGAAGAAGCGTATTGGGATGCATTGGCAGTGCGAAGATTCAGGGAGAAGGGAAGTGTGGTGATGGAATTAAAAAGAATATTATTTTCATAATTCAGTTCGGTTTATGTTTTTGAGGGTCAATTCCTTATTTCACCTGTCCCGCATGTATTTGTACTATATACATACTGAGGCACTCAATGTTAAGTTAATAGATGTAGAAAAGAATATAGACAAATAGAAACAAAATTAGCATGACTGAGGGGGATACAGAGAAAAAAAATAAACTTTCAAGAAGAGAATGGTAAGAGAGAAATATAGCTGATAGTAAAGATAAAAGAGGAAGAGCATTGTTAATTCTGTTTTGAAGGAGAGAGGGGCTGAGTTCAATTCTATATTAAGGAAAGAAGGTGAATTCTATTCTCTGAGGGTAGGTTCTACTGTGCTGGGGACGCCAGAATCATATACCTCCCACATCTGCAAGTGTGCTCCATTGAGAGTACACGAAACCTACCTGTGTAGTCAGACTTCAGGGCACCTGGAGATGGCGACATCAGACTTTCTGTGCATGGAATATTTCAAAGTGTTTGTATTTTAAAGACTGAAACATACTTAAGAAGGCTCCTTATTTAGGAAGTAGCAGAATATTTTTTCATACTGCAAAGAGATGTCATATTCATGAATGGTACAATGTACTCTTTTACAGACTTTATGGCTTTCTACCTGATTTTACACTTTGGGCCAGACAAAATCTTATTAAAATGTTCAGTATTCAGAGCACTGTCAGCACCTTCTCCACTGGGACAGAACGCCAAGTATCCATTTTGATGAAGCTACAATAAAGTTGTTATTGTGGCTGGGCCTACAATCTTTTCTCTCATATTTTAAACAAACACAGAATCAAGGTGAAACGCTGTGATTATTTACAAGTGAAACAGCAGTTCAAGGCAATACTAGCACTCTACCTTCGGCTGTCTAACTGCCAAAAGGAAAGCAATCCTATTCCATACTGCACAACTCCTTTAGGACTGAAGCAAAGTGAAACAAACCTGGAAGGAGGGGATATGGTTGTGGATGGAATGTGATGCCAAATATTTATTAACAGTACAATTATTGGCATTACTGAAATGCCCATCTGACTGAAAATTTAGCTTTTACCCCAGTATTGTTAACTAAGGTTTCCACATTTTAGTTATAAATCCCAATTGTAAAAGTGAAAATTATCTCAAAACCAAAACTAAAACCAATGATTAGATCTAACTTATGAGATGTGCTCAGAATTTCTGTACACTTCTACAGGAGCTTTAAATTTTAATGTCTAGATCGATCATTTTAAATGGAATCTTGAGGGTGATTAGTGATAAAGAGTTATATCGGCTTGGCCTCATTTTGTGCTATTCATTTCAGCTCATTAGAATGAAAATCGAGTTTGCAGACATGAGTGTATATTATTGCGTACACAGAAATGTGTATATATAGCACCTTTTATAACCTCAAGGAGTGCCCAAAGCTTCTTGCAACCAATAAAAAAATTTTAAAATCATGGTCACTATTACAATATAGGAGACACTGTCACTAATTTGTGCAAAGCAAGGTCTCAAAAACATTAGTATAATCATTACCAGACATAATCGGAATTGTATATCGGCTGAGGGGTAAATCATGGCCAGAGCATTGAAAGCAACTCTTTTGTTCAATTTCAAAATTGTATCTTCGGTTCTTTCATGTCCATGCAGCTCCTCAATTTAATATTCTTTCCCAGTGTTTGGATCGTCAACACTGCAGCATTCTACTCCAGTTGGAGTGTTAGCATAGATGCGCTCAACTTCTGACATAGTCGTTGAATCTATTGGTTTCTGACTCAAAGGTGGAAGTGATGCCACTGAACCACAAATATTTCCTTTTATAAATCAAATTGTGGGCAATGTGCCCATGATGTGACGTCCCTGATTCAGTCAGTAACATTTTTGTCTCTGAGTCATAAGGTTCACATGTCTCTCTGGAAGACTTGAGCACAAAATATAGCCTGATATTCTAAGTGCAACACTAAGGGAATGCTGCATATCATAGGTGCCACCTTTTGAATGAGACATTTAAACCCATCTATTCCCCCAGGTGGTTGCAAAAGATCTCTAGCTTTATTTCTCGAAGAACCCTGATGTTCTGGCCAATAGTCATTCCTCAATCAGCATAGCAAAACACACAGATTATCTCATCATTATAATATTGTGTTTGTTGGAGCTTGCTTTATGCCCTATTCCCTATTTTACAACGGTGACTACACTATGCAAGAGCATTAGAAGATCCTAAGGTTGTCAAAGGTGTTGACAACATGGTCCCCAGTTGCACGAATGTAAAAGATCAATCTTCTTGTATCTGGCAAAATTCAAAATAAAAGCCCAAAATATTGCTTAAAATACCGTAAATTACCAATAGTTGAAATTCAAAATATCTGCTGACGACTCTGCAAACATATAAGTATTTGGAATAGACTGTTGTCACAGGCAAAGGGGCAATGGGGGTGAATTTATGTGATGATTGTTTCTCTCTTAAGTCCGAGACAGTGAGGCATTGTTTCATTTATTCTTTTCCCTTGTTTATTACAGCCTCTCACTGAGATAAGTCTAAAGGTGTTTCCAAATCCTGTTTATCAGACTCTAATTTTCAAGTAAACTCAGTACTGAAATCTTTAAAATAAAATCAAAGATAATGTTTATGCACAAAACACTCAGAGCACAGGGAATTGCTTCACTACTCCATACGTACACATAAGCACTCAGGAAATTAAGGGAGACAGGACTGATGATGGGATATAAATTAAAAGTTTCCGTAAACTCAAAGGTACTAAAATCAGTTCAAATGATTTTCAACTTCCTGAAGGTCAGTGTCTAATAATAACTTCCTTGATGAGCCAAGTCCAGTAGTTTTTCACCTTGCAGGCAAAGTGTAGGTTTCATTCCAGTCAGCAATCTGGAGACAGGGATGGAGAGCTTGAGGTTGGCAGCCAGTTCAACCTGAAGTGCTGATCTCCCTCTGGAGGTCAAATACCAACTGACTGGCTTCCATTGTGAGGTGGCCTAAATAAAGCATTAGTCTCATTTTAGCATAATTTATCTTAATGTTTCTCATTTGTCCAGAGCTTGCTGGAAGCAGACAGCTCATCTCCAAGTCCTGCATCAGCTTTAGCAGAAATATCTATGCAAAGCAAGGTGTTCAGAAGCTTTTGGAAATACAAGCACTTCTTCTGAGTCCAGCAAGGTTGTCAGCTTGTAAGTGAAACAGAAGTTAAAAGTAAAAATATCAAAGAGAATAGAGTTTTGTTTGGGGTTTCTCTTTGTGTTCTTTGGCCGTGACACCAAGCAATTAAACCAGTATCTCAAATGATCGTACCTTACAAAACATCTAATTATCTCAACCTTGAATGTTCCATTTGCTCCTATGTCTGAAGAATATTGACCTAGATTTTGCCATTGTAATAACAATGAAACTTCAACATTTGACTTCATCATCACTCCTCTAAAACTGGAGACCACAATTATAGATGGGAATGCAGAACTTGCTATCAGTGATGCCATGTTTCTCCATAGGATTCATGGAACATCTCTTCCCAGACTGAGTCTGTAGTCAGTAAAAAGTACAGAAGGAATGAAAATTTGCCCTTTTATTCATCTTTTTGTAAAACTTCTGGAAATACGTGCACCCAATTGAATAAGGTTAGCTGGGACTTAACAAAAAATTAAGTTCATAATTATTTATGAAATATCTCTGGCTCTGGAAACCTACTTTTATATTTGTGGAATATCAAATCAAATTTTTAAAATTAATTTTGTGATAATTTAATTTCTTCTTGAATCTCATTTGTCTGACCCAATAGTTTATTTTGCTCTCTGTAAAATACAATTAAAAGTGTAAAATGATTTTACTTCCTAGTTTGCTATCTGTGAGACTATGTCAATGTGATGGGCTGCTTGCTTGATGACAGCTGTATTGCTGGTTAGGCAGTAATCCCCCTACCCTTAATTGGGGCGGTGGGAGGAGCAGATGCTAGTGCCGTAGTGCTCATATCACTGGGCTAATAATTCAAGAATATGAGGGCGTGGGTTCAACTCCCACCTTACCTGAATTATTTTTTAAAGTCTAGAATTCACAGCTGCTCTGATGGAGACCACCGGCGATTGTTTTAAAAACCCATCTGGTTCACTCTTGCGCTATGGAAAGCAAACCTGCTGCCCTTACCTTGCTGGGCCTACATGTCACTCCTAACTCTTAGGTGATTCTTAACTGTCTTCTGAAATAGCCTAGCAAGCCACTCAGTTCAAGGGTAACTGGGGATTGGCGATAAATGCTGACCAAGGCAGCAACACTCACATTCTACTAATGATTTTTTTAAAAAACCTAACACCATATCTAACCTTAGGAAAGAAGAAATTTATGCCACAGACAGCGCTAGATCATGATGGACAGCTTTCTTCAAGATCTGTAACCACTTTGTCGCTGCCCACAAACTCCAAGCTTTATGAACTGTGCTTTCCTACACTCACAATTAGCAGTGAAGCCATAAACCTGGATATAAAGGATGCATTTACAATTTCTCTACAGAAGGTGAAGAGCAGAAGTTCACCCCCACAGTGGCCAGTAGATGTCCTTCCTATCAAACTCAAACTGGTAAATGAGGCTTGTCATCTTCTATGCCACAGATCAGTTTTGGTTCACCCTTTCAATATCTGATTGCCCACTGTGACATACAGGTTCACCTTTGAAAGGCAATTGCATCTCACTCGCAAGATGGACCCTAGCCTATGCCTCATCAGTATAAAATCCTGATCTCTGATTGGAGGCCCACTAGATCTAAAGCCTCAGACTTCAATTTGATCCATGGATCTCTTCTCATGGTGAACCCGAATTGATCTCTACCCCACAGTGGTGAGACAAATAGAGGAGAGAAATAATGCCCTTTTCTTCTCCTCTTATTCTTTTAGGGGTGCAGGACTCACTGGTAGGGCCAATATCTTTTGCCAATCCCTAACTGACATTGAATTGAGTGAGCCATTTCAGATGATAGTTCAGGGGAAAGCACATTGCTATGGGTCTGCAGTCACATGGAGGCCAGATTGGGTAAGATCAGTAGATTTCTTTCCCTAAAGGCCATTAGTAAACCAGAGGGATTTTTTTCAACAATTGATTGTAGTTAGCGTGGTTATTATTATTGAGATTGGCTTTTGATTCCAGATTTACTGATTGAATTTAAACTCCACCAGCTTGCTAAGGTGTCTTTATGAACTCCTATTTCCAGGGCACTGGCCTGAGCCATTGTAATTCCTGTCTAGTGACATTAACACTAGTCATTATCTCCCATTGTGGGCATGGAATGCAGCACTTACAAATACTTGGTACTTTTGGCGGTTATGGCTTTATGGGAATGCATTGTAGTCTGTGCTTAGGGAGAAACACCCTGAAACAGCCATTCATTGCAGCGCCCAAGTTAGCTAAATATTTTGGTTCCTTCCTGCTGATCATACATTAACATCAGAGAGAGTGAAGAGCAGAAGCACACACACAGGCTCCTCTATAGTCCAATTTGTAATCATAGGTTGAGCTGTGAAAATAATGAAGACAATCAGGACTGTTGAATTGGTAAAAGTCATGAACAATCAGCCAATTAAGAAAGGAATGCAGAGGTGATATTTTGTTGTATGAAGTCAACATCTGGATCCAGCTGTCTGCCCAATCTGTTTGAGAAAATCACCAGACCAGATCATCAAAAACTATCTCAAATATATATCTTTTCTGCTTCAATGATGAGTCCCAATGGGCTTGAAGTGTTGTAAGGTCCAGAAACTAGACAATTATTTAAAGACCTATTAATCCATGATTTTATCACTCAGATCGCACTAACAATATCCTTTCATGGTGCAACCCAATACATTCCATTTCTGGATATAGAACGATTCTTCTTTGTCCGCCATGTAGAGCAATGAAAACCGATGGGAGCTGTGTGGTCGGCCAATTTTGTCAGACTAACATCATCACATGAAAGCCACTGGGGGTATTGTTTTCAGAAACAATCAAGGGAGGTGATCGTGTCATGGTGATGTTGCTGGGCTGGTAATCCAGAGCCCCAGCCCACCGCTGTAGGTTGCCTGGCTTCAAATCCTACCATGGTAGATTGTACAGTTCAACAAGGTCTGGAATAAAGAGCTGAAGCTGCTGTCAATTTTTTTATAAGAAAACTCCTCTAGTTCATTAATGTTCCTTAAGAATGGAAATCTGTTATCCTTACCCACCTGGCCTACATGTGACTCTATGCCCACAGCAAAGTCGTTGATTCTTAATTAGGGCTAGGCAATAAAGTCAGTGATGGTCTCTTCCTGTGATTTTAAAAACGTGAGTAATTTTGAGCACAAAAGCAAATTTTGCAGATGCTATAAACTGAAAATAGAAATAGAAGAGTCTCTTCTGACAACATCTACAGACAGAGACTATATGGCCATTGTATCACCGTTGCTGAGTCAAAATCCTGGAACTGCTTTTCAACCAGCACCTTGGGCATACCTTTACCATATCCTTACCTTCTCAACAGCAATTACTGATGGGCAACAAATGGTGGCATTGCCAGTAACATCCTGAGAATAATTTTGTTTTATGCTGATCATTTCCAGTATTTTCTGTTTTTATTACATAACTAATCTTGAAGTCTTCCTGACATTCTGCATATTTCTTCAATTCTCCAGCACGATTAAACTCTTCTGTTACTCTACTGTTCTAACAGGGTATCCTTACCATGGGGGTGCTCAACAAATGTCATGCAATCGAACAGATGTCATATTATAGTCAAAATGCAACGGTCTCGCTATAAAAATCTGAGACACAGCATGCTGGAAATACAAAATAGGTCAGCATCTCTAGACATTTCACTAGACCCCAGCTTTGTGCAGAAGTCTCAATGTTGTGGTGCAAGACCCTCTCAACGCCACTAATCCTGTTCATCATCTAACAGGACACTGTCAATGTCGGGTGTGCCACTCTCTGGACTTTAACTGGCACCATCACAACCACACGCCACTTCTCTGTGCTTTCTGAGTCTCTCCCACTGAAGATGAATGGGGAAGTACGTGGGAAAATTCAGCCAAATATGTAATATAGGGCGTGTGTTCAGATGACATCTATTCATGGAGAAAAGATTTCTGCTGTAACTCATCTGGATTATGATGTAAGGTTATTCTGTTTCAGTTTATTTCACTCTCTCTCACCCTGTCCCTCTTGTCTGCTCCCCCTCCCCCTGCCCACTAAGAAGGAGTACCTCTCCTTTATTCAACCCTCAATGGGTTGGCTACAGTTTTTTAAAATTCATTAATAGGGTGAGGGCATTGCTGGCTAGGCAGCATTTATTGCCCATTCCTCATTGCCCAGATGGCAATTGAGAGAAAGCCACATTGCAGTGGGCCTGAGTCACATGTAGGCCAGTTTTCTTCCCTAAAGGGCATTGGTGAATCAGATCTTTTTTAAGGAAAAGCAATGATAATCAACAACAATTATTGCATCACCATTAGGCTTGCTTTAATTCCAAAGTTTCATTGATTCAAATTTCACCAGCTGCCATAGTGGAATTCAAGCCCATGTCCCTAAAGCGTTAAGCAAAAAATCCAAAGAACTGTTGCTGCTGGAAGTTAGGTACAAAAAGCTTCTGTAGAAGGGTCACTGGACCCAAAAGGTGAACTCTGCTTTCTCTCCACAGATTCTGGCAGACCTGCTGAGCTTTACAAGCAACTTCTCTTTTTGTCCCCAGAGCATTCGCTTGGGTCTTAGCCCAATGCAATGCCAATCTCCCAACAGTTGCATGCTCCTCTTGCAGAATGTGGAGGTAAGGGTCACTGCTGGTGGCCCCTCTGACTTCACCTGCGAGAAGGGCACCCAACTCCAGCTCCTCAAAAACCGCTTTAGGGAAATGGGGCTGGAACTGGATAAACTCCAGATCATTCGGGAGGCTGAAAGGGTGATGGAGAGGAGTTATAAGGAGTTGGTCACAACCAAGGTACAGGAAAAAGGTAGCTGTGTGACTGTCAGGAGGGGGAAAGGGAATAGGCAGTCAGTGCAGAGATCCCATGTGGCCATTCCCCTCAATAATAAGTATACCGTTGGGGGGGACAACCTACCAGGGGAAGGCCATAGCAGACAGATCTCTGGCACTGAACCTGGCTCTGTGGCACAGAAGGGAAGCGGGGAGAATAGGAGATCAATTGCAGTGGGGGATTCGATAGTAAGAGGCACAGACAGGCAGTTCTGTGAACGTGAACAAGACGAACAGATAGTATGTTGCCTCCCGGATGCCAGGGTCCGTGATGTCTTGGATTGTGTCTTCAAGATCCTTAAGGGGGACAGTGAGCAACCAGCAGTCACGGTACACATCGGTACCAATGACATAGGTAGAAAAAGGACGGAGAATGTGAAAAATGAGTACAGGGAGTTAGATTGGAAGCTGCAGTCCAGGACAAACAGGGTAGTTATCTCTGGATTACTACCAGTGCCATGATAACAAGGTAAGAAATAGGGAGAAAGTGCAGCTAAACATGTGGCTACAGGGCTGGTGTAGGAGAGAGGGCTTCCATTATGTGGATAATTGGAGCACATTCTGGGGAAGGTGGGACCTGTGCAGTAAGGTCGGGTTGCACCTGAACCAGGAGGGCACAAATATCCTGGGAGGGAGGTTTGCTCAAGCTATACGGGATAGGTTAAACTAGATTGGCAGGGGCTGGGGAGCCAGATTTGTAATTCAGAGGATGAGATATTCAGCATTCCAACAGACGCAACAGGGAGTGAGGTTATTAATAAAGAAATGCGGTTGATGGAGTGAAATTGCGGACACAGGGATGGTTCAAAGTGTGTCGACTTCAATGCTAGAAGTATCATAAATAAGGCGGATGAACTTAGAGTGTGGGTCAATACTTGGAACTATGATGTTGTGGCCATTACAGAAACTTGGGTAAGTCAGGGGCCGGAATAGTTGTTGGAAGTTCCGGGATTTAGATGCTTTAAAAGAAATAGGGAGGGTGGTAAAAGAGGCGGCGGAGTGGCATTGCTACTCAGGGCCAGTATAGCAGCTACTGAAAGGCAGTTCGAGAATGATATGTCTACAGAATCAGTTTGGGTTGAGGTCAGGAACAAGAAAGGAGCAGTTGCATTGTTGGGGGTTTTTTACAGACCCCCTAATAGTTGCAGAGAAGTGGAGGAGTGGATTGGGAGGCAGATACTGGAAAGGTGCAGAAGTCACAGAGTTGTAGTCATGGGTGACTTCAACTTTCCAAATATCGATTGGAAACTTTTTAGTTGTAATACTTGAGATGGAACGGATTTTATCCAGTGCGTTCAGGAAGGATTCCTGACACAGTGTGTATTTAGACCAACATGAGGGGAGGCCACTTTGGATTTAGTGCTTGGCAATGAATCGGGCCAAGTGTCGGACCTGTTGGTAGAACAGCATTTTGGCGGTAACAATCATAACTCTATTACTTTTACAATAGTCATGGAAAAGGATAGGTACATACAGCAGGGTAAGGTTTATAACTGGGGGAAGGGTAATTACAATTCTGTTAGGCAGTAACTGGGTAACATAAAATGGGAACAGATGCTGTCAGGGAAGAGCACTATAGAAATGAAGAGATTGTTTAAGGAATGCATACTGCGTGTGCTCGATATGTTTGTCACTAGCAGGCAGGGATGATGCGGTCGAGTGAGGGACCCTTGGATTTCAAGAGAGGTCGAACGACTGGTTAAGAGGACGAAGGATGCTTATATAAGATTTAGGAAACAAGGATCGTAAAAGGCTCTAGAGGAATACAAGTTAGCCAGAAAGGAGCTGAAGAAAGGGCTTAGGAGAGCTATAAGGGGGCATGAGAAAATCTTGGTAGATAGGGTCAAGGAAAACTCCAAGGCTTTTTACACGTACGTGAGGAATAAGAGAATGACCAGAGAAAGGGTAGGGCCGATCAAGGATTGTAAAGGGAATTTGTGCACGGAGCCTAAAGAGATAGGAGAGGTCCTTAATGAATACTTTTCTTTGGTATTCACAACTGAGAGGGACCTAGTTGTAGGGGAGGACAGTGTGAAACAGGCTGGTAGGCTATAGGAGGTCGATGTTCGTATGGAAGATGTACTAGGAATTTTGAGGAACTTCAAGATAGATAAATCCCCCGGGCCTGATGGGATTTATCCAAGGATTCTATGGGAAGTGAGGGAAGAGATCGCAGGACCTTTGTCGATGGTCTTTTCGTCCTCACTGTCCACAGATGTAGTGCCAGAAGATTGGAGAGAGGAAAACGTCATTCCCTTGTTCATAAAAGGGAATAGGGATAACCCTGGAAATTACAGGCCAGTTAGTCTTACGTCAGTGTATCAATTATTGGAAAGGGCTCTGAGGGATAGGATTTATGATCCTAGCCTTGGAAAGGCACAGTTTGATTCGTGATAGTCAGCATGGATATGTGAGGGGTAGATCATGCCTCACAAACCTTATTGAATTCTTTGAAGAGGTGACCAAACATGTGGATGAAGGTAGAGCAGTGGATGTAGTATACATGGATATAAGTAAGATGTTTGATAAGGTTCCCTATGGTAGGCTCATGCAGAAGGTAAAGAGGCATGGGATAGGGGGAAATGTGGCAGAATTGGCTGACCCTTAGAAGACAAAGGTTGGTGCGGAGAGCTGTTCTAGGTTACCAAGGGACATTGATAGCCTGCAGAGCGAGGCTGAGAAGTGGCAGGTGGAGTTTAACCCTGAAAAAAGTGTGAGGTGATTCACTTTGGAAGGACAAATTTGAAAGCAGAATATAAGATTAATGGAAAGATTCTTGGCAGTGTGGAGGAGCAGAAGGATCTTGGGGTTCATGTCCACAGTTCGCTGAAAGCTGCCACCCAGGTGGATAGAGTTGTTAAGAAGCCGTATGGTGTGTTAGCTTTCAATAATAGAGGGATCAAATTCAAGAGCTGTGAAGTTATGCTCCAGCTATTCAAAAGCCTGGTTTGGCCACAACTGGAGTATTGTGTCCAGTTCTGATCGCCTCATTATAAGAAAGATGTGGAAGCGTTGGAAAAGGTGCCGAGGAAATTTACCAGGATGTTGCCTTGAATGGAGGGAAGGTCTTACGAGGAAAGGTTGAGAGACCTAGGGCTTTTCTCTTTAGAACAATGAAGGATGAGAGGTGACTTGGTAGAGGTGTACAAAATGATAGAGGTATAGATAGAGTGGACAGCCAGAGAAATTTTCCTCGAGTGGAGGTAGCTATTACCAGGGGGCATAGTTTTAAAGTGAGTGGAGGTAGACATAGGGGAGACGTCAGAGGTAGGTTCTTTACTCAGAGAGTGCTCAGGGCGTGGAATGCATTGCCGGAGAGGATAGTGGAGTTGGCCTCATTAGGGGCCTTTAAGTGGCTATTAGATAAACATATGGATGATAGTATAAGGTAGGGTTGGAGTAAAAGTTTGGCACAACATCGTGGGCCGAAGGGCCTGCACTCTACTATACTGTTCTATGTTCTGTCTCTCCACTATTAAAGTTCACAAATTCAAAATCATTGTACAATAAATATGGCTTATGAAAAACCTGTATTTCAATTCAGGGCTCAGTATGCAGTTTTCCTAAACCAACAGCATAATTTAATCACACACCAGCTGTCAGGTTAACATGGGCAGATAATGATCTCCCAAACAGTTATTTGATATAGCAATATGTTTATTTTACAATGTACTTGGCTTACAATGGAATATTTTAATCATTACATTTGCCTTTTAGCACAGTGCACTGTGTTCTTTCCCGTTCCATGTTTACAGGAGTGTTACAGCAGAATTTCAAAATTTCAAAAGGATAAAATCACTTCGGTCAAAGGGTCAGTAAATCACTTTATCAGGATGTTTAAATAAAAATATGTGGCGAGGGAATTGTTTGACCTATAAAGAGATGTTTTTCAGTTAAAGCTCTGCTGCATAATTACTGCAGCCCCGTGACTCCTTAATGTAGCAAGGATTGGCCTATTAATTAGCAATTATGACTGATTGCAGCAAAACTGCTGTGAAGTGTAGTGAATAAAAATTTTTTTTTTTTGGGAAATATTAACTATTTTTGAGGTGGTGTGTTGCTGTCCACTCTGAAGTCTACGCTACTTCTTCACACACAAGTTGCGGACTGCAGGTCTGGGTTTTAATGATGAATGCTCCAATTGTCTTTCCATCACACAACTGACGAGGAATCTTTCCTGGTCTTCTTGCCTGCCATTGCAGTGGGTTTGGAAGGATTTGCAGGCTGTTTAGCCATTGTGAAGATAGCCACATTTTGAAGATGCCTCCCTTGAACATTAAGCCATTCACTGGAGCTCGACCCTGGCTGAGAGGTAGGGGTGCCACCCTCAAATGCTTTTGACTCAGTGGAATATTAACCTTCAAGTGATTTGACGATCATGGGATGGGGAGAATTGTCAATTATTTAAGTACCACTAAACATGTCGGTTCATTATTCATTCTACAGTTGCTTTAAATAAGCAAATTCCAAAAACCTTACTTTTTGTTACAGTATTCCAAAAGGGGATGCTACAGTGTATAATGTCAATAGCCTGATTACAATAGAAATTCTCAAATGGCGGGTTTCTTCATTGAAAAGGCAGACAGAGACGGCAGCTAATGGGATGACATGGAATTCGACTTGATTTCCAGCTATATTTTAGACAATTGGCCAAAAAACTCTTGTGGAATTTGTTGTAATCATTTGAAAAAATTTGAGCTGTTCAGTAAATTGAACAACACCAAACAGGCTGATCCTGAAAATAATGTATGGTCATTCTCCTGCTCAAAAAAGCCATGCCATGGAAGTGTTCGGGTTAAAAAAAGTTGGTTTACATTGGGTTTAGTAGGTGTACTGTCTGTGCATTTCTCAAAGTCTCTTTGCCCTTGAAGCTGAACACAGCCTTGGTTTATTAGGTTTCATATACTCATTCTTGTTATGGTTTTTTTTCGGGAAATAGCTTTACATAAAAACTTGTCTAACTAAAATGTTCAACACAATATGAATTTTAGTTTATAGATTCATATTGTTATTACCTTATTCTTTAGGAAAAGAGCATTTGAGTATGTCCGAATTGCTTCATTATTTGCTTAACATAAGCAACATTACCATATCCTTCACTTTCATTTGTTCATCTTTATAAGGGCTAGATGTCCCTTCTGCAATTAGCTCAAGTCATTGAGACTAAGCTTGCTGTAGCCATGTACTATTTACCTGCTGTTTCTATAGTTACCACACGTTATAAGCATCCAGTCAAACACACAAGTAAACACATCAACTTGCACAAGTACAGATCTGAAGCCCGTACTTTGTCTCCATATACCTAGTAGTCGCAGTGATTCAATGTAAAGCCATCTTGAATTTGATAAATTATTCTCATCCACAAATATAAACTACAGTTGGACATGTTGATTTATAGAAAGTACATTGCCATTGAGGGGACTTTGACAACACTGGCATTATTGGATGTGGAAATGATAAGCTTTACTATATCTTAAAGCACTTCACGTACAAAAATGAGCTGCAACAATTTTTTCATACAGCATCAAATGATGGCCATTCTCTTATCAACAGCCTCCCACATACCCAAATGAACAAAGGAACATTAATCTAATTTTGGAACAAATGGTCAAGGCCAGAACGCAACAGCTCAATGGAGATAAATCAGAGTTAACAGTTCGGGTCATGTGACCATTCCTCAAAAATGACCTGAAATGTTAACTCTGATTTCTTTCACAGATGCTGCCAGACTGCTGAGCTTTTCCAGCAATTTCTGTTTTTGTTTCTGATTTATAGTATCTGCAGATCTTTTGGTTTTTATTCACAATAGTTCCATACAGGTTGTAATCTCCAGCTGAGCCATAGTCACTGGTAACATTTCTGAGGATAGAGACAACCTCTTGTCAATAAAGGATTCAGTCGGCAGTGGGCCATCAGCCTAGTCTGAACATCCAAATCCCTGGGTGTGTGCCTTTAATGTACAACATTCCAACTCAGAGCTGAGACTGCTATCAACTATAATAAGCTGACCATGATCATTTATTCACATTAAGGTAGATCTTGGCTTTGTGCAGGATTACAATGGTGATAGTGAGCCAGCATCTCTTTCATATTCCTCATAATTTTTCTTACCTTTGAATTCAATAGGTTGATTTCAATGGGATTTAACCCAGTCGCTGCTTAACTATCACCTGTTTTACACTGCTGCATAAAGTCAAATTTTATTCCAATATAGTCAATTTACAAAGATCATAAGAGCCAATGAAAAACATATGAATGTTGGCAGTCACTCCATATTGTAGCATTGAATTTAAAATACCTATTTACTCTGGTTAGATTTGGTCTCTGGTGATTTTGACATGATTACATTTCTGATTAAAATGTGTAAAGTTGGCAATTAGGAACTGTCATGTCTGTGCAGGCTGTGCATGCGACAGCATGCAGTGAACTGACAGAGGGTTGTGCCTCTACTTTGTGTTACTTTGAATAGCAGCAGTTTTGCAGCCTCTTTGGAGCTGTGTTGAGATGTGGATTAGTGAGTACCTGTTGTGAAGCAAATGGAAAACATGGCTTGGTCAGAACAAATGGCCTGAATGTGGTCTGCTCAGCACTTTCAGGGCAAGCTGAGCTGAACTTAGATTTCCTGTTGCATGTTGGAATCAGGAAGCTGAATGCTGCTTAAGTGAAAAAAGAACTGTAATTTACCCACTGGGTCCCCAAAGCAAAAATATTAAAAAGCGGAGGTTTCTCAAGCTGTGCAGCACGTTGCATTTTGTGTATTTTTAGATGGAATAAATACCTGAAAATGGCTAAGTGATTGATTCTAAAACGATGGAAAATATGGAAGGATTGAATTTGGATAGACCCAATTTGCACACCCGCTAATAAAGGGTCAAGGTGCAGAGTGGCAAAGTCAAAAATACAATTCAACCAAGTCTATAGGATATGGAAGACAATTATACAGTCATAGAATCATAGAGACGTACGGCACGGAAACAGACTCT
The DNA here is from genome assembly GCA_024137785.1 of Ginglymostoma cirratum. Classification (NCBI taxonomy): domain Eukaryota; kingdom Metazoa; phylum Chordata; class Chondrichthyes; order Orectolobiformes; family Ginglymostomatidae; genus Ginglymostoma; species Ginglymostoma cirratum. The sequence goes on along the minus strand of JAHRHZ010000047.1, from coordinate 4,977,900 downwards.
CTGGTCTAACTCATCCATGCTGACCAGATGTCCTAAATTAATTAAGTCCCATTTTCCAGCAGTTGGCCCATATCTTTCTAAACCCTTCCTATTCATATGCCCATCCAATGGCCTTTTAAATGTTGTAATTGTACCAGACTCCATCACTTCCTCTGGCAGCTTGTTCCATATACGCACCACCCTCTGCGTGAAAATGTTGCCCCTTAGGTCTCTTTTAAATATTTCCCCTCTCACCTTAAACCAATGGTTTGGATTCCCCTACTGTGGAGAAAAGGCCTTGGCTATTCACCCTATCCATGCATTAAATCCTAATAAATTTATAGCTGCTCCAAGAAATGCTGCCCTTGGAAGTGACTTTTATAAACTGCAAATCCAGGTAGCTAGTTCGCAAATTTTAATGAGACAGCAGGGTGATGGCTCCCTTGTACAACCCAAATAAATTAGCAGTTTTACCTAAGAAGCACGATTGCAAATGCTGAAAGAACAAATGACAGTCAGGAACGTAAATCACGGACTAAGAGAGAAACAAATGTTCAACTTGTCTCATATTTGAAAACCCCTACAGCTGCTGGCTGGAGAGATCCACTGCCACGGGCATGTGGTCAAACCTGAAGTCACACCAAATGTGCACATGGCTCATGTAGTCTCTGAAGAAGCTTCAATAGGGTTACACCTTCTCAAAAATCAGACCTGGGTAATTTTCGCAGCTTGGCACTCTCTAGATTAATATCCCTGAGTATAATGATTGTAACAAGGTCAGTCAGGTGGACTGCGTTGAATATGATTTCCCTGATTGGGGCTATTAATCCAGTCCAATCAGGGATCCCTGGCTGACAGACAAGATCAGGAATGTCAGACAACCTGCTCACCCTGAGAAAGCTCCATCAGTGTTAAGGACTCTCCATGTGTAAATAAAGGGTGACTTGGTGGCAGGATACCAGCCTCTGTGGAGTTATTTCACTGAGAAACCAATTTGTGGAGAAATGGATGAAGCGATCCCAGCCATTTCTTCGCACACATGGTTGGCTTTGGGCAAATGTGAGAGATGCCCAAAGCATAATTGTTCTCACAAGGTGAGAGTGACTTGGGGTTTGAGTAGGTTGGTTGTGTTGAACATGTAAAAGATTATGATTGCAGTGCGGTACATACTAATTCCCTTTCTCCTCTGAGTCAGAAGGAAATAGCTGAAGGTTCATTTCAGCAGCTGCTGATCTGATACTCGGGATCAGTTTCCAGCCAAGCAGGCTTCTTCCATTAGCTGGCTTTCTACTCCATGAGAATTCTAACTGCCTTGCTTTTGATAAAGAACCTGGTGTCTTTCTGGATAAAAATCTTTCATCTCATTATATATAACTGACTCCACTTCTAAGTTAATAGAAAAGTTAAATAAGTGATTGTGTTACCAAAAGACCGTAAGATATAGGAGGAGAATTAAGTTATTTGGTCCATTGCGTCTGCTCCACCATTTGATCATGGCTGATGTTCCTCAACCCCATTCTCCTGCCTCCTTCTCGTAATCCTTGATCCCTCTACTAATCAAGAACTTTTCTATCTCTGTCTTACATACAATCAATGACTTGGCCTTCACAGCCCTCTGTGGCAATGAGTTACACAGATTCACCACCCTCTGGCTGAAGAAGTTCCTCCTTATCTCAGTTCTAAAGGGCTGTGCCCTCAGGTCCTAATCTCTCCTACTAATGTAAACATGTTCTCCATGTCCACTCTATCCAGGCCTCTCAGTGATCTGTACCTTTCAATCAGATCCCCCCTCCTGAACTCCTCAGATGACAAACACTTCATCCCTGTGATCATTTTTGTGAACCTCCTCTGGACACCCTCCAGCATACCTTTCCTTAGATTTGGGGCCCAAATCTGCTCACAGTATTTCAAATGTGGTCTGACCAGAGCCTTATACAGCCTCAGCAAGACATCTATATTCTTGTATTCTAGCCCTTTTGAAATGAATGTTAATATTGCATTTGTCTTCCTAACTTCCAATTTAACCTGCATGTTAACGTTAATAGAATCCTGAACTAGGGGTCCTTAGTCCCTTTGTGCTTCGGATTTCTGAAGCCTTTCCCTGTATAGAAAACAGTCTGTGCCTCAATTCTTCCTACCAAAGTGCATAACCTCACATATTCTCACACTGTATTTTATCTGCCACTTTGTTGCCCACTCACCTAACCTGTCCAAGTCCTTCTACAGTCTCCCTACTTCCTCAACACAAGCTGTCCCTCCATCTATCTTTGTGTCATCTGCAAATACAGAAGCAATGCTCTCTGCTTTTTCATCCAGGTCATTAATGTACGAGAACAGTTGTGCTCCCAACACTCACCAGTTGAAACTCCACTAGTTGCTCACCATCCTTAAAAAAGAACCCTTTATCCCTACTCTGTGCCTTCTGCCAATCCTCTATCTAGGCCAGTACCTTTCCCCTAACACCATGGGCTCTCATTGTATTTTGCAGCACCTTGTCAAAGGCTTTTTGGAAATCCAATAGATCATGTTTGCTGGTTCTCCTTTGTCTAACTTGTTTGTTATATCCTCAGAGAAATCTAACAGATTTGTTAGGCATGACCTCCTCTTGGTGAAACATGCTGACTCAGCACTATTTTATCATTATACTTCCAAGTGCTCCGCAATCTCATCCCTAATAATGGACTCCAAAATCTTACCAATGACCGAGGTCAGGCTAACTGGCCTATAGTTTCCTATCTTCTGCCTCTCCCCCTTCTTAAACAGGGGTATTAAATTAGCCATACATTAGCCTCTGGCACCTTTTCGGACTCCAATGATTCCTGAAAAATCATGACCAATGCCTCAAAAATCTCCTCAGCTGTCTCCTTCAGAACACTGGGTGTAGTCCATCTGGTCCAGGTGATTTATCTTCAAACCTCTTAGCTTCCCCAGTACCTTCTCTTTAGTGATGGCCACTCATCTTACCTCTTGCCCCGACTGTCTTGAAGTTCTAGTATGCTCTTGGTAACCATGCCCATTCAGTTCTTCTGCCATGTCTTTGTTCCCCATTACTACTTCTCCACCCTAATTTTCTAGAGGTCTCATGATTACCTGTGCCTCTGTCTTTTACCTTTTATAGATCTAAAAAAAATGCTTGCTATCTTCTTTTATATTAGGCTTTTATATTTCACTTTGCCCCCTCTTATTGCTTTTTTTCTTTGGTTATCCTCTGCTGGTTTTTAAAGGCTTCCCAATCCTCTTCCAACCAAATGTCACTGCTTTTTCTTTTGCTTTTATGCCGTCCCTGACTTCCTTTGTCAGCCATGGTTTTCTCATCCTCCCCAATGTCTTTCTTCTATGCCTCCTAAATAACCTACCATTGCTACTCCACTGTCTTCCCTGCTAGGCTTCCCTTCCAATCAATTCTGGCCAGCTTCTCCGTCATGTATTTGTGGTTACCTTCATTCATTTGTAAAACTGTTACGTCTGATTCCAACTTCACCCTCTCAAACTGCAGGGTGAATTATATCATATTATGGTATGATATAATATGATAACATACCATCATATTCCCCCTAGGAGTTTCTTCACCTTAAGTTCCCTAATCAAGTCTGCCTCATTACACATATTACCAAATCTGGAATTGCCTGTTCCCTGGTCAGCTTGATTAGAAGCTGACTCAAAAAACCATCTCATAGACAATCAATGAATTCCTTTTCTTGAGATCCGTTACCAACCTTATTTTCCCAGTCAATTTTCATATTGAAGACCACCCTGTCCCCCATGATTATTGTAAAAATGCCTTTCTTACATGCCTTTTCTATCTCCTGATTTATTTTCCTCCCCACATCCTGACTACTGCTAGGAGGCCTGTATCTTTCTTTTTCCTTGTGGTTCCTCAACTCTATCCACACAACTCGTACCCTCCTGTCCCTGGCTACTGAACAAATGTGAGGTAGTTAAGGGGTATGACTGCCTCCTGAAACACAATGCCCAGGTAACTCTTCCCTTCCTTGAAGTGTCAGTGTTCAAAGTTCAGAATCCAACTCACCAACTCTGAGCTAGAGTTCCTCAAGCAACTAACCCTTGCTCCGCATGTGGTCACAATGAATCACAGTGGGATCCATCAGCTCCCACATCATGCAGGTACAGCACATTGCTTGGCCCCGTATCTTTATTTTATTTACTTAGTTCCTAAATTGATTTATTAAGGTTTCCTATGGTTTGCAACGTGTAAATATTTCCCTTGTTTATTTTCAATCTGAAAGTAACCTATAATAGATTGTCAAATTAGTAGTTATTATCAACCAATGAACTTACAGTTTTCCTGTCATGTCACTCTTTGGTGCTGGGCCCCAACCCTGAGCTTCAATTTATCCTGTTGAAAATATCCTGACCAACAATGAGCCAAATAAGCAAGGAAAAAACACCTCTTCCTCTCTCTGCACTGGATTCTCACATTCCCTTCAATTCTGCAAACTACATATTCACTTGGGATGTGATCTCTCCTTCCTGACTGTGTGAAGCGTACTGATGAAGTTGAATGTTCATGTTATGTTTAAATTTATTGTTTACACTTTTGGAAGCAAGCAATTAAAACACACCATGCCTCTTATTTTCTAAGAAGGGAAGGAATACAGTATTTAGAATTACATCTTACATTTTGTCTACGTAAGGCCATGGTACACATATACCAGCAGATTTCTCTTCACAGATGCTGCCGACGGGCTGATCATTTCCATCAATTTCAATTTTTTGTTTCTGATTTACAGCATCCACAGTTCTTTCAGTTTAGATTGTGTGAGATTCTCCTGTGCAAACCACTTCCCTTGCAAGCCTACTGCGCTCCGCCCCACCCCACCTCCCAAAGAAATCATAATGATAGGGCTCAGTTTGATATTCTTAATGCTTTGTCAGTGTGATGAGTTAGATATAACAGTGGAGAGGAAGTAGCACTTAAGAAACAATGATTTCTGACCAAGAACTACGGCTATATTTTTAAATCAAAGATGCAGCTTTAAAAATACCTTCAGTGCTGTTGCGAACAAATTACACTCCTCATGAATTCCCTTCCAAAACTTCCCTATTAAAAAGTTATTGTGCTTTACAATACTGCACATCAGTTGTTCACCAGTAGAGGACAGTGTGTGAAAATTAAATTGTAGTATATACAGTCATAGAGATATACAGAACGGAAACAGACCCTTTGGTCTAACTTATCCATGCCAACCAGATATCTTTGTTAAAACTAGTCCCATTTGCCAGCATTTGGCCCTTATCCCATGAAACCTTTCCTATTCACATACCATCCAAATGCCTTTTAAATGTTGTAATTGTACCAGCTTCCACCACTTCCTGTGGCAGCTCATTCCCTGCAAGCACCACCCTCTGCATGAAAAAGTTATCCCTTAGGTCCCTTTCAAATCTTTCCCCTCTCACCTTAAACCTATGCCCTCTACATTTGGTCTCCCTCACTCTGGGGAAAAGACATTGTCTACTTACCCTATCCAAGCCCCTCATGATATTATAAACCTCTATACGGTTACCCCTCAGCAGCCGCACTCCAGGGAAAATAGCCCCAGTCTATTCAGTCTCGCCCTATGTCTCAAACCCTCTAACTCTGGCAACATCCTTGTTAATCTTTTCTGTACCCTTTCAAGTTTCACAACATCTTTCCTACGGCAGGGAGACCAGAATTGCACACAGTATTCCAAAAGTGGCCTAACCAATGTCCTGTAAAGCAGCAACATGACCTCCCAACTCCTATTCTCAATACACTGACCAATAAAGGCAAGCGTACCAAACACATTCTTCACTATCCTATTTACCTGTGCTCCACTATCAGGGAACTATGAACCTACACTCCAAGATCTCTTTGTTCAGCAACACTCCCTAGGACCTTGCCATTAACTATATAAATCATGCCCTGATTTGCCTTTACAAAATGCAGCACCTCACATTTATCTAAATTAAACTCTATCTGCCTCTCCTCAACCCATTGGCCCATCTGGTCTACTCTGAGTTAACCTTCTTCCCTGTCCACTACACCTCCACCTTTGGTGTCATCAGCAAACTCACTAACCATACCTGCTATGTTCACATCCAAATCATTTATACAAATGACAAAAAGCAGTAGACCCAGCAGCAATCCTCATGGCACACCGCTGGTCACAAGCCTTCAGTCTGAAAGGCAACCCTCCACCAACACACTCTGTCTCCTACATTCAAGTCAGTTCTGTATCCAAATCCTAGTTCTCCCTCTATTCCATGCGATCTAACCTTGCTAGGCAGTCTACCATGAGGAATCTTGTCAAACGCCTTACTGAAGTCCATATAGATCACATCCACCATTCTGCCTTCATGTGTTACAGAATATGTTCTTTTACTTGGAATAATATTCTAAATCGTTTGGGCTGTTTTCCATGAAGGATTCTACTGATTTTATAAAACGTTACACATGAAAGATTTTGAAGAACTAATGTAATAATGATTATCAATGTTTTCTGAGAGTAGGTATTCTGTACATCCCGTTTTTCACTGAAGGTGATGGATACCTTTTATACCAGTCTTTCTGTAATATTTTACATGGTGTTCCTCATTAGAAAACAACACAACTAACGGAGAGGTAACTCATTACAGAGTATTAGAATTTGTAGGATTTAAAACAATTGTGTATGTGCTTGACCGAGGGCCCTTTATGTGCAGGGCTGGCTAATTAACCAAGGCACACATTCACTTTATTACATGTTGTAGAAATATGCCAAAGCACTTCACATCAAGCACATTATTCGTCACCGCAATGACTGTTGCTGTGTAGGCAAATCTATTAAAAGGAGGATCAGGGAATGAGTTGAGGGAATCTTTCATTTCTACTCCTAAACCTTATTGCAGTGCATTATTTTCATTAACTATATTCTGTGGCATAACACTCCTTTCCATTTCATAAATAACATGGTGGATTTTCAAAATAAGAAGAGTCTTAACACAAAAATGATCCTTTCCTTTTCACTGCGTTGAGACATTGTGTTTCATGGTAGTGGGTGTACAGAATTAGCAACCTCACAGAAGCTCATTGTTCACCTCCTACTATAGGCTGTTGCTTTTACATTGAATCTCTGAAAAGAGGAGTAACGTGTTTCTGGATATAAATATGTGACATTGTCTAGCTAATGAATCATATCTACACAAAATCTTTTAAAGTGAGTCTGACTTCTCAAACCTCAGCTTCAGGTTTCAACCATTATTATGTCTCTGATTAATTATTATAGAGCTAAGACGACAGGAAATGGGAACAGGGGTAGGCCATTCACCCCCTTGAGCCTTCTCCACCATTCAACAGGTCATGGCTGATCCCACACTATTCATAGAACATAGAACAATACAGCGCAGAACAGGCCCTTCGGCCCTCGATGTTGCGCCACCCTGTGAACTAATCTAAGCCCATCCCCCTACACTATCCCATCATCATCCATATGCTTATCCAAGGACTGTTTAAATGCCCCTAATGTGGCTGAGTTAACTACATTGGCAGGCAGGGCATTCCACGCCCTTAGCACTCTCTGAGTGAAGAACCTGCCTCTGACATCTGTCTTAAATCTATCACCCCTCAATTTGCAGCTATGCCCCCTCGAACTAGCCGACGTCATCATCCTAGGAAAAAGACTCTCACTGTCCACCCTATCTAATCCTCTGATCATTTTGTAGGTCTCTATTAAATCCCCTCTTAGCCTTCTTCTCTCTAATGAGAACAGACCCAAGTCCCTCAGTCTTTCCTCATAAGACCTTCGCTCCAGACCAGGCAACATCCTAGTAAATTTCCTCTGCACCTTTTCCAATACTTCCACATCCTGCCTGTAATGGGGCGACCAGAACTGTACACAATATTCCAAGTGAGGCTGCACTAGTGTTTTGTACAGTTGCAGCATGACATCACGGCTCTGGAACTCAATCCCTCTACCAATGAAACCCAACACATCATATGCCTTCTTAACAGCACTATCAACCTGGGTGGCAACTTTCAGGGATCTATGTACCTGGACACCAAGATCCCTCTGCACATCCACACTACCAAGAATCTTTCCATTGACCCAGTATTCTGCCTTCCTATTATTCTTCCCAAAGTGCATCACCTCACATTTATCTGCATTGAACTCCATTTGCCACCTTTCAGCCCAATTCTGCAGTTTATCCAAGTCTCCCTGCAACCTGCAACATTCTTCCACACTGTCCACCACTCCACCGACTTTAGTGTCATCTGCAAACTTATTAACCCATCCACCTATGTCTGCATCCGAGTCATTTATAAAAATGACAAACTGCAGTGGTCCCAAAACAGATCCTTGCGGCATTCGCATCCACTTTCCTGCCCTTCCCTTTGCTTCAACGACTGATCAAGAATCTATCTCCACCTTAAATATACACAAGGACTTTGCCCCACAGCTCTCTCCAAAGACTCACTGAGAGAAGAAATTCCTCCTCATCTCAGTCTTAAATTGGTGCCCCTTTACTCTGAAACTATGCCCTCTGGTCGTAGGCTCTCCCATGAGGGAAAACATCTCAGCATTTATCCTGTCAGGCCCTTTAAGAATCCTACATGTTTCAATGAGATCAGCTCTCATTCCTTTAAACTTACACGCCCAACCTGTTTAGCATTTTGAATAAAAAGTAATGAATCAGGGCTTGTCTGGGACCTAGTCATAACTTTTAATAATTTTTATTTATTTTGATGTGCAGTAAATTGAAAAATAGCCATCCTATACAATTCAGAAATTGCCATTCTAATCTTTATTATATTTTGAAGAACGGTGGAGGCAGGAACCATTGCATCTTTAACAACGGCTTGCATTTATGGAGCACCTTTAATGTAATAAAAAGGTACTAAGGGCTTTCACAGATGCTTTATGAAACAGAATTTGATATCAACCCACAGGAAGAAATGTCACGGCATGTGATCCGAAATTAGGTCAACTGCCCAATTTGAGTCACTGAGCGTCACCATGAGACGGGAGCTGTCTACAAGGCATCAGAAGCAAAGGTAAGCAGCAGTTATGATGAAATCTGTCACTGCCTCATAGGGGAAAGGGGACATCACCTCAGAGGGCCAGCAGCCTCAGTGAGCAGAAAGATGTCCAAACAACCAAGCTGATGGCAATGCCCATCATCATTTGCATCCCATAATGGGATCATTAAACCCCTCCCATTCTGTGACTTCCCCTGGTCTCTAAAGCTTGAAACCCCACCCTCTCACCCCATTTAGACCCCAGCCCCAGCGTTAGGTCTCCAATTCCTCCTCAATCAAAATGCCTGGACTTACCTGTTAGTCTGGTATCCATGTTCTTCCTTCTTGAGGCTCTTTGCAGTGGCTATTACTGTGTTCTGGCACTGCTGGACATGCTCAGCTGCCTGCCTCCAAATTGGCCAATTCCTCTCAAAGTTTGGCCTTCCCATCTCTGAGGGATAAAGTCCCATTCTGAGCTCATTATGACCATGCCCAGTACATTACCCCCTGTTTCAAAATCGGTAAATTGACGACCAACTGTCAAATAGTGGTGCGAGTGAGGGAATGATTGAGGGGTGAAGGTGGGAGTCAGGGAATACACACCCCTATAAAAGTCACCTCTTTAATAGCATGTTTGATGTGATGTTAGTTACAATTGTTGTGTTCTTGTACAAACAAGGCATTTAACCCAATGCGGCAATGCTTATGCTATCTCTTGTAATATGAGGAATCAGGTATTGATATCATGCTATTGAAGAATCCAACAGACTTTTTGATAACTAACTACAAACTGTACAAACAATATATTCCTCAGGCACATTAGTTTGTAACAGGTGATCATGCTTCCAGTGGATTGTCATGCTTCAAGAAATCTGAGGTAAGATGGAGCCCGAGGCCATCATATCCACAGGTCATATGCTTTGATATATGATGATATCATGAGCATGTCTCTTAAAGGCATACTGACAGTAAGACATAACATGATGACAATCTTGTAGTAAAATAAAATAAAAAACTGCAGATGCTGGACATCTGAAACAAAAACAGCAATTGCTGGAGAAACTCAACATACGACTTGAACTGAGATTTTCGGGCTCACAGGCTGGGATGCTACCCACTGCATCACAAGACCTCAGCACAACCTATAAGGTTGTCATAAAAACAGAAATTGCTGTAGAAACTCAGCAGGTTTGGCAGCATCTGCTGCAGAGAAGAAAGCAGAGTTAATGGTTTGAGTCGAGCGACCCTTCATCTGAATGCAAATCTGATGAAAAGTCACTGGACTTGAAATGGCAAATCTGCTTTCTTCCCACAGATGCTGCCAGACCCGTTGAGTTTCTACAGCATTTTCTGTTTTTGTGACAACCTTATAGGTTGTGCTGAGGTCTTGTGATGCAGTGGGTAGCATCCCAGCCTGTGAGCCCGAAAATCTCAGTTCAAGTCGTATTCCTGGACTTGATGGGTCTAGGAGGGACATTCATAACTCAACCAAACAGACTGAGAACCAACTTGTAAGTCTTTCCAAAACATGTCAATGATGGGAGGTAAGAGGAAGAAATTCCTAATCAACCATGTGATGAAAAAAAAGTATAGTCTCTATCATCATTATCTAGAACTCCTGACTACAAAATGCAGATAAAAGTGGGTTCTGGGACATAGATAAGGTGAATGACAAGAGTCTTTTCCCTAAGGTGGGACAGCTCAAAACCAGGGAGCATATCTTAAAAGTGAGAGGAGAAAGATTTAAAACGGACATGTGGGGGAACGGTTTTTACACAGAGTGGTTTGTGTGTGGAATGAACTGCCAGAGAAAGTGGTGGATGCACGGACAGCTACAATGTTTAAAAGACATTTGGATAAGTTCATGAATAGGAAACATTTGGAGGGATATGGGCCGAGTGCAGGCAGGTGGGACAAGTTTGGTTTGGGAACATGGTCGGCATGGGCCGAAGGGCCTGTTTCTGTGCTGTATGACTCTATGACTCTATAACACAAACCCTGCAGGGAGTGCAGTCGGGATGGGGTAACCACACAACTAACGTTGATATAGTTTGGGTTTGAAAGTCGATCCGGATGAGGTGCTTTGTGACCTACCACCTTGTTGTACCCGAGGTGGAGCTCACGATGCCGAACTTTGGACCTCCTGTTCTGGCAGAGAACTCAAGAAGAAAATCGTGCCACCAAGTTCTAACTTTTGCCTGTAAATTAGAGGATGTGTGTGGATTTAATGCAGAATATTGTGTCAGAAACACATCAAAAGCACAGAGCTGAGTTGGTTTCCAATAATTTTGGTGAACAGAAGATTAAGCAGGTTCAAATCCATGTTGGAAGTGCCACTTCCCAGTCTGTTATGACAGGTGTGCTAAGGTGTAAAATAAACAAATTTATAAAATTTGTAACAAATGAAAAGAATTACAGAATATTGTACTGTATTGCTTTGTCTGTTTCACAGTAATTTTTGCGGCAAAATAATGAAATGGCATTTTAATAATTCCCCTGCCTGCGTTGACATGGCATTGAGCCATTTGACAATCAAGTTCTATTTTCAATTTTATGCCAGTGTTCACGAGGGAATGCATGATGATAACATTGGGTTGAATTGTTAAGGAAAATCCCAATTTTAATCTACCGTAGACAATGGGCATGAGACAAGTTTGGGTTAGTTTTAACCAATTTTGTCCTATCTAACTTGTTATTGAAGTCAATGGAGCAGAAAATCATAGAAGTAAGAAATAAGGAGAACATTAAATTCTAAATGATAAAATCCAGCATTGAAAGAGCATTTAATCCAAATTTTTCCATTGCCCAATTGTTTGGTTTAGATTAAAAATTGAATCCAGAAAGTTATGTTTCTGCTTAAGCCCATATTAATAGTTAATAGTTTGTGATTTAACACCTATTGTGAACGTTTGCTAAATTGATTGGTCAGGTTGTGGCGGATTATCCTGGCCAATGTTGATTCCTCAAGATTAAACTAATTTCCTGATCATTTTCATAATGCTATTTGCAAGCATTTGCTGTGTGAAAATTGGCTGTCACATTTCTGACATCGCAACGCTTCAACATATATGACAATGGCTGGAATGTCCTGGCATCCTGAAGATGCTAGGGAAAGCGATACCTCCTTTTGGGGCAAACAGCTCAGTCTTTACATCCCTGTCCTTTAAGTCAGGAGAAAAGCAACTGCACAAAATAAAGATTGCCTGTCACCTGTAATAAAAGATATGATAAAATAAACTAACTAAATAAAATAAACATTCTTAGTCTTCCAACCTAAAGAAGCTATACCTGCCTCATGGTGTGTGCAAATGAAAATTCATTAGTTTGAATTCTGGGATGACAGCGTTATTCCATGAAAAGTTATGGGTCGGATGGTCTTATCATCTCTTGGGATTTGAAAATTTTGGGGTAATCTCATTAGAATGTGCAAACATCATAGAACAGTTACATGTTTATTAGCAGGTGGAGAATGGAACCTCAGGCAGAGATGATGCCTCCATAGAGTTGATGGCCTCCATACATGGTGGGAGAGTGACCAGTGCCACAATGTGATCTGTAACTGGGGCTACCCTTGGGAAATTTCCACAGCAGCTAGAATGTGTTGAGGAGTCACTCCTATTTCCCCCACTATTCTCACTAGTCCCATTCCCCACCACCTTCAAGCCTGGCACTATACAGTTGGAAAAACTCAACCCAAAGACACAGTTGCCCGAGGCGATAGAATCTGGAAGCTTAGAGCCATAATCTCAGAATAAGATGTCAGCCGTTTGGTCCACGGAGATAAAGAACTCACTTCAGTCATGGATTGTGTATCTTTGGAATTCTTTAAGAAGGAAACCTGTAGAAATTCAGATGTTGAATATATTCAAAACCAAGCTTGAAACAAATTTGAGCACTAAAGACCGAATCCTCCCAGCCACTAAATAGTAGGAAAGTTGGAAGAATCATGTGAGATGGCCAGTGAGTGCTTCCTGAGAGCAAAATGTCCTATTTTCTAACAAAGTGCTGAACAATGGAATGAGATTCTTGCTAGTGATTGACAAAAGGCCTATTTTCCTGTATTAGCATCCCATTATTAGTTAATATTGATTTGCAGCTTCCAATTCATTCAGCTCATTCCTCTGGGTATCCATCTTGAACACCAGGCACCAAAATCTTAGGGAACACTCCATGGTCACTGAAGCTGATGGATTTAGAATTCTCATGAAATATACAACCAATCTTAACAATTTGGAAATGACCCTACATTGACCCAATCACCAAATTAAATCAAGGGCCTATAGTCAAGAGAGTCACTTCTGGTACAAAGACAATTGTCATAAATTTGTATTACTACAGGTATGGACCCATCTACACTCTCAGGCATATGTAAAAGATCCAGATTCCCATTGGCAAAGTGGGGTGGCAATTTGCCTTTGCTTGACATATCTGGAGAAATTGACAGGAACTGTGCAGGGCAGCTGCAGACTGCTAGCACTTTACCAGGTGCAGGGCTAAGTTTTCAAGGTGGCACTGAGAGCTCCAGAGCCTGGAATCCCAATAAGTCCCAGCAGTGGCCAGTATGCATTTACCCATGATGGGTCCTGATGCACACTTAATGAGGCTAGTTCGGGAAGGTAGCATGAGAAGACCCGATTGGCATGGCGGAAAGAAATCCTCATGAAATCTGCCAAAATTGACACTTCTGGTAAGATTCAGTCCAAAGGAAAGAAGGCCTTGAATTGGGAAAGGGAAATCACAGTAGAAGATCAGTTGCTGAACTCCATTCCCTAATGGCATTTGGAGTCGACTGCAGCAGTTCATGAAAGCAGCGCACCACCACCATCCCAAGGGTAACTAGAGATGGGTAAAAAATGGATGGGCCAAAGATTCCCATAATCCCATGATTAATTTTTTTTTAAATAGTCTAACTGAATGGCAGAACAGACTCAAGTTGATTCAAATTCTCTTGTGCTTCTATTTCTTACATTCTTATAATCTTAAAATTAAATACCTAAAGCAGAATATCTAACCAATAGAGATAAAAGGTACTGCAGATGCTGGAGAATCTGAGATAACAAGGCGTGGGGCTGGATGAACACAGCAGGCCAAGCAGCATCATAGGAGCAGGAAAACTTGACGTTTCGGGCCTAGACCCTTCATCAGAAATGGGGGAGGGGAAGAGGGTTCTGAAATAAATAGGGAGAGAGGGGGAGGCGGATAGAGGATGGATAGAGGAGAGGATAGGTGGAGAGGAGACAGACAAGTCGAAGAGGCGGGGATGGAGCCAGTAAAGGTGAGTGT
>JAHRHZ010000047.1:4915033-4963261 GCA_024137785.1 Ginglymostoma cirratum | reverse complement strand
GTCAAGTTTTCCTGCTCCTATGATGCTGCTTGGCCTGCTGTGTTCATCCAGCCCCACGCCTTGTTATCTAACCAATAGGTTCTTAATCAACTCAGAAATTGTATTGTCTCCTCTCTCAAAAGGATATAATTTTCTCTCAAATGTACCTGTTCAAATGCTACAACTGTTCGAGTGCTTTGTTTAAGCATTTTATTTGATTTCCATGTAAAATATCACCGGACCAATCAGATTATAAAATATGTTCCAATGGCAATTTTCCCACAAACCCCGATTATTAGATTCAGTAGATGTCGCAGTTCTCTTGATGGGTCAGTAAGTATATCTGGTGAGAAACTGAGTCATACCAACTTAGCAAGGACCAGGTTCCACTGATGCCTGTGATGAGTTAATCAATAATAACAGGAACACCAATATAGCTAACAATATAGTTAATGAAGAGAGATTCCTGGAGTCCAAATACCATCCAAAGCCTTTAGCTACAGGTGAAAAATATCCCAAGGCATATCCCAGTTACAGGCGTAAGGAAACTGGAGGCTAAGTCGAAGATTGGGATGGGTACACAAAGACCTGATGATTGGATCAATAAAGTAACTTTTATAGAATGTCAGAAGTCTGACAACACCAGATTACAGTCCAACAAGTCTATTTGAAATCATGAGCTTTCGGAGCTCTGGTCCTTCGTCAGGTGAAGTGAAGAGAAGCACACAGGCACAGAATTTATAGGCGGAGAGATCAAAAGATCATACCAATGGCATGAGTGGAGTTTTGACAGGCTGAAAAGCCATCTCCACGGGTGATCAAAAATGTCAGATGGTGTGAGTAAAGCAAGTTAAGGGATGACCTATGATTTGATTAATTGAGGCAGAGATAATTACATAAAATAAAAATAAAATGGTGCTGGTGACAAACCGAATGACATGATAGGTACAAGTGGCAGATGCCAAGGATCTAACCAAAGTAACAGTAATCCAAAACTGTACAAACTAATTAATGTAGAGAGATCATAGCAAGTTACCAAGGTGATGGTGTCAAAACAGGACAATAAGGAAGATTTTACAGATACAGAACGGTGTGATGGGATCACATGTAGTGTGACATGAACCCAAGATAACGGCTGAGGCCACCTTCATGGATATGGAACTTGGCTATTAGCTTCTGCTTGGTGATTCTGCGTTGTTGTGTACCTCAAAGGCCACCTTGGAGGATGCTTATCTGAAGATCGGAGGCTGTATGTCCTTGACCGCTGAAGTTTTCCCCCACTGGGACGGAACATCCCTGTCTGGTGATTGTTGCGGAGTCTATTCAACGTAGCGTCTGCATGGTCTCGCCAATGTATCATGCCTCGGGGCATATTTGCCTGAATGATGACAGTGAGTCAGAGGAGATTAAGCAGGAAGTTGTAAAGTGCGAGCAAGTTTGAGGGCTGGCAATCCTTCTCACTACAACCAATATATGTCACAGAAACATTCAGAGTGGAACTGTGACTTACAAGTGTGAACCAGAAATAGGAGGCTATACCCATCAAGAGCTTTTTCCTCCAGGAATAGAAAGGGGACCCCTCTGAACTCTTCAATATTGAGAAAGAGTTTGATAAGGGGGAGATAATTCTACTTGTGGAGGAGACCAAGGTAGGGACCATGATTCTAAGATAGTGACTATGTAATTCGATGTGAATCTTGAAATCCCAGAGAGTCAGTAGGATTTGAAATTCGTTGCCACGTGAGGAGGGTGAGAACTACAGCATAGAGGCTTTCCTATGGAAGGTAGATAAACAACAAGGAAGAAAGATTTAGAGGATTACACAGATCAGGTTTGAAGAAGAGGGCTGGTAAAAGTCTCACAGGCAAGTTAAACATTGTCATGGTAAACAAACAGCACTGAAGAAGGGTAATACCTGAAATGTTGACTTCTCCTTTCCTCCAGATACTGCCTGGCTTGTTGCGTTCTTCCAGCTTCCTGTTTGACTGCCTTGGATTCCAGCATCTGAAGTTTTTTTGTCTTTAAACATCGGTAAGGACTGGTTAATCTAAATGGCCTGTTTCTGTGCCTGTCTATGGAATCCCATGTAATGTGAGTCAATACATCATTTGTCAAAAATGATTTATAAAGTGTACTTCTGAGGATTAATTTTACAAACCAGTACTACAGGTGGCAGAACTTGCTCCAATGAGCCACAACAATATCCTGATAGCTGCAGCAGTGGGTCTCCCTGTTGGAGGCGTGCATCCAAAAACTTGGCCCCAAGGTATTTGTCAGAACAGTCTGCCTGTCCTTCATGTTCTTCTGTTTAATGCTGAAATAGTCCAGCGTATATCTTGGGAAATACAATACTTAGAATCTCAGAGTACATGAGAATCCATATTCATCAAATTGAACCAATTCTAACATTATAGCTGTCTGATGAGATCAAACAAAATATTGTGCTGGGAGTCCCATTCAAGTCAAATGGAATTTACAAAGAGCACGCTAACATATTGAAAGAGGCGAAGAAAAGTAGGATTTAATATCCCCATTTTTGACATAAGCATTATAGTTTGCTAAAGCTTATTAGTTAGCTTTTGAAAGCCATTCCTAAGCATTTGAGAGGGAATTAGACAAACACTTGACAGGGAAAAACATGAATAGGAGAGCAGGGATATGGAATTAAAGTGATTGCTTTGATGCGTAGTTTGCTCCAGAACATACACAGGGCTGAACAAACTTTTCCTCTGTTTAAATATTCTTGGTTCTATGACTGATTCAAGAAGGAAAACTAAAAAATATTTATACTTATCCCTTCCATTCACACTAATGAGTAGCAGATTGACAAATATTTTTAAAGTGTTTCCTTTATCAAACATTTTGTGCATTCACTTATTCTGCTGTCCATTCCTAAACCAGTGTGTAGTGATTATAATGAGGTCAGCCAGGGGGACTTCGTAGAATCAGTTCCGTGATTGGGGCTATTAACCTGGTCCAATCATGGAGCCCTGGCTGACAGATATAAACAGGAGTGTCAGATGCTCTGTTCACTCTGACAGCTGGCTCTGAGGGAACTGGGTCAGTTTTAAGGACTTTCCATGTGTAAATAAAGGGTAACTTGACAACAGGATGTCAGCCTCTGTGGCGGCAATGAGAGAAAAGCACCCTCCAGTCGTCTTTGAGTTGGGGGTAAGCATTTCTGGCAATGTGCTGTTATTTGGGAAGCTTGACTGATTTAATCCTGCCATTGAAGACTGGGCCCAGTAGGTGGAAAGAATGTGTTAATTTTTCTGGGCAAATGATATTGGAGTAGATAGAAAGCAATGAGTAATTCTTCTGACAGCTTATGGTCTGCATTTTTGGTTGTTAGGAGCCTGTCATTCTCTGACGCACTAGATACTAAAACCTTTCAAGAGATGATGGATTTAGTTATGGAATATTATGACCCTAAGCCTTGTCTGTTTCTGAGATGCTATTCCTTTTACTTGGCAATTTGATAACCAGGGGAATCTGTATTGGGATTTTTGACAAGGTTCTGACAATTGGCAGAGGTATGTGACTTTTTAATCTTTAATGAGATGCTGAGAGACCATTTGATATGTGGGATTAATGATGTAACCATTCAAAAAGTGCCTACTATCTGAAGCCCAACTGGACTTCAAAATGGCACAACAACTGGCTTTATCATTGGAAAATGAGTTGCAGGGTGTTCTGAAGGAAGTGGACACCCTCACCAGATTGACTGAGCTTGGGGAATACTGAGTGCAGGCAATTGCATAGCCTTACTCAGGACATATCCTGTGCAGAGGGACTCTCAGTCAGCCCACAGCAGAACACTAAAACAAAGCCAAGTCTCAGCCAAACAGTTAAAATTTTCTTCCAGGCTGGCATACCATTGTTGTTGCTGAAGGTAATGCGGACTCAAGTCAGCAAAAGAGCCCCACTAGATCTAAATTGAGTAAGAGAACTCATTGGCTGGTATCTGGGAGTGCGCATACCCTGGAAAGTCTGCCTGTATCTGGTTTGGAAAAGTTACATTGCTTAGCAACATCCAAATCAGAACCAATCAAAACAAACATCTGGTTAAATGATCACGCTGTTCTAATGGAGGTCAATACCAGCACAGACACTTCAGTGATCACAAAACAAATCTTTAACAAAATTCTGTCGGGACTCCAACTTTAGGTTTGCGCAAGACCTTGTTTAGACTGAGAATGTATACCAATGAACCTTTACAGATTAAGGATACAACTTCAATTCCAGTCTCTTATGAGAAGCAATTGGTTCAGTTGTCACTGATTGTAGTAAAAGGCCAGGGCCCAAGTTTGATGGGGTGTAATTGGTTGAGAAAGGTTCACCTAGACTGGCTTAATCTTTTCGATTTAGAAAATGTCTGCCTGAGTGCAGTCCTAATTAAATTCCCAGATGTTTTTCAGGAAGGTCAAGTGGCTATCGAAGGAGACAAGGCCACCTTGCGTGATGTCCAGGAAGTAATCCCATGGTTCTGCAAGGCCCGCCCAGTGCCATTTGCCTTGCAGGCAAAAGTAGAGACACAAACCAGAAGGCTGGAAAGAGAATGAAGCATCAAACCTGTCCGGTTTATAGAACGGGCAGCACTGAATGTATTGATTATGAAGCCCAATGGGTCGATTTGCCTTTGTGGGGTTTTTAAACAAATGGTAAACTGCTTCTTGTAACTGGATAAATAACCAATCCCTCGAATAGAGGATTTATACACAAAGCTGGCAGGGGGCTGTCTTTCACGAAACTGGACACGAGCCATGCGTACTTGCAATTGCAGTTAGATGTGGATTTGCAGAAATATGCTGCAATTAATGCCAAAATGAGACTGCCATTTGGGGTATCATCAGCCTGTGCAACCTTTAAGCGGACAATGGAGAACATTTTACAAGGTCAGCCCCAGATTGCCAATTAGCTGGATGGTATGCTAATATCGGAGATGACCAATAACTAGCACTGAGAACTTGGACAGTCCTCTGATGTTTTTCCCAGGTGGGCAAATGCCTTAGAAAGGAAAAGGTGTGTTCCAGACACCAAGTGGCCTACATGGACTACAGTGTCAACAAAAGCCAGTTACACATTGGACAATGAAGTGAGGGTGATCAAAGGTGCCCTGGCTACCACTTCAGTACCAGAGATTGGGTCTTTCCTTGGGCTGGTGAAATACTACAAAAAAGTTCATACTTAACCTGGCCTCCATCCTGGCACCTTTGCATCAACTGCTAAAAAAAGTGACCCTAGGAAATGGTCGCATAGCCAAGCCATAGCTTTAAGGGAAGTATAGAAACAGCTATAATCCTCTAAGGTGTGGGCACGCTGTGATCCCAAATGAGACCTAATATTGACATGTGATGCCTCCATGTACAGCATCAGGTTAATATTAACTCATTGGTGGTCTAATGGAGAGGAACACCCAATAGCGTATGCTTCCAGGACTTTTGCTAATGCAGAGCACGTATATGCGCAGATGGAGAAAGAAGGTTTGGTGGCTATATTTAGAGTCAGGAAGTTCCATCAAAACCTTTACGGATGTAAATTATTAATAATAATGACCCCAAACCCCTGCGAGGTCTACTTCGAGAACAAGGCAGTGTTGCCCATAGTTTCAGGGGTGTGTGTGTGTTTGAGTAGGGGGTGAAATGCCAGGAACAAGACTCTGCTATGTGAGAGGGGGACAGTTTCCTTCCTGGAATGGAGGCTGGTGTAGGAACCACAGGAATGGTCCGGCATGGATAAGAGGCATGGATGACAAGGTCAGGTCCAATGACCTATAAAGTTCAGATAGGTGTGACGGTCCTGAACAAGCACATGGACAATATGAAAGCTGCAAACCCACAAATGGTGTGGGAGCAAAACATGCCTGGTTCCTCCACCTTAGTGACTGTTCCAGAACTCCATGTCAAGGATTTTCTATGTGTAAAGGAAAGATGAATGGGTGATGGGATACTGGCCTCTGGAGTTATTTCACTGTGCATCAGATGAATATGAATAGGTTATTTCAGTTAAACAGCAACAAGGCCCTTGCTTTTTAATGGTGACTACTATATGATTAAGCACAGGAAGTCCCTCCTTCAGTTACCACTAAAACAGAAGGTAATTAGGCTGCAAAATAACACAACCATATTTCAAAAGAAACCTTTCTACAAATGTTATGGTTGAGACTTAATCTGAAAATGGAAAGAGATACTCCAGGATTGGGGATATCTTGGTGAGACCAGGAACCTAACAGTTAAAAGTTATTGGCTGCTGGTACTGAAGGATGGGAAATGCAGAAAAAAACATACTTCAAAATTCTTAAACACGACCACAGGATCTCCAGGCTGAGTGTGAAATGTTTTCCCCTCTTTCAAGGTCTGACGGGTCAGCTGTGATATTGGATTTCCTGGATTCACTGCTTCCTTAATTCTCCCTTTGAAACCCCCGAGATTACAAACTGACCTTTGGAACAATAGGTTAAGGTGTTTATGTTCAGGAGTCACCTTTGCAGCCAACTAATGATATCTGCAAGGAAGTCAGATAGTTTGGATATTACCATTATACACAAGAGACTGAATTTGTTTGTTGAAAATTTTAGAGTCCAAATTATAAAAAGTGCATGGCAACAGAATCACTACTAATAAGGGGAAAATAAATGTTAGACTTTAAATGTTAAAATACAGATCTGTTTCCTCACATTTCCTTTTCAATGAAAATAAACTAATTACAGAGAATCCACAGCTGCATAAACAGATGGATGGTGGACCGTCTTCAACAGATTAGATTGTTTTTCGCTCTTGGACGGATAGACACTATGCAGTAAATACATTTGGTAGAGCTCTTTCAGTCAGCACATCTGGAATAGAATCTTAATTAGATTTAGAAGTAGAAAAAACCCTCTGACATATGCAAATCTGATTTTATTCTGAATTGGTGGAAAAAAGTTTCTTTTAATGATAGAAGTCATTACAATTTTCAAGTTAGCCTGCCCACCTGTCATATTGAACATCTAACCAGTGTATTTTCACTTAGCATGTTGTGTATTTGTTCATGGGAGATAAGCACAACTTAAAGGTGAGCTTTGCCTATTATCATCCAAGATGATTCATAACCTATACTCACTTTTAAATCTATCACTGTTGCACCTTAATACAGACATTATGGTTTGGGAAATGTCTTTGTTTGTAACAGCTGGAACACCATAACTACAAGCAATGAAGAAGAAATGGTGAATATTCCAACTCTGGAACAAAAACCGGTCAGGAAGAATTAAAGAGTGAGATATTTCTGACTTTCATACCCTGGTTGTCAAGTACAGAGTTCTATCCGTGGGAAAGACTAAACCCTAGTTAAATTGAAAGTGCAGTATAAGAGTTTAAAAACAATTGCAAGGTATGGAGCTGGATGAACACAGGCCAGGCAGCATCAGAGGAGCAGAAAAGCTGCATTTCAGGTCTGGACCCTAAACATCAGCTCTCCTGCTCCCCTGATGCTGCCTGGCCTGCTGTGTTCATCCAGCTCTACACCTTGTTATCTCAGACTCCAGTATCGGCAGTTCCTACTATCTCATTGCAAGTTGTGTCTGTGCAGCCACTCTTTCTCCGTAGCTCCAGCAGATTGCCTGATCAAGTACAATTAACATATAGTGCTGAAAGAGTGAACTATACTGTGCATATAGACTTGGATTTCTAGAAAGAAAGTGTGGGACTTCAGCCCAGGCAAAATTGTGCCAGAGTCCTGATTCCAGAAGTTCCATCCCTGTAACCAGGACTTACCGTTTCATTAAGGGGGTTTGGGTGGAGGGGACGTTGCACATCCATTTTTCATAGATTTTACACAGTCAGCTACACTTGCAAAAGTGCAACATGACTTGTGTGCTTTACACATTCGAACAGAATGTACAAAGCTGTCAGAATTCTTTGGAGAGCAGACTTGTGGAGCAGACTCATTGGGCTGAATGGCCTAATTCTGTTCCTGTATCTTACGGCCTGTTTTAAGGAGAGATAAAACATCTTTAGGTGAGTCCAGGAATACCTCTGGGACAGGTTTGGTGGTCTGTGGCAGATGTCTGTTGCTGTTTGGGATTGTTACAAATTGATGTGAATGTGGTCAAATGTACATAACCTCATCAGATTTCTCAAGCTATCAAGGTACTGGAACTGTCAAGTTGTCAAGGTGTTTAAATCTCCTGGTCAAGAAAGTGAAACAAAAAGAAGTTCTGCAGTTGTGTAATAAACAGTGATTGTTATTTCATTCTGTCTGTCCACATAAACCTTAAGACCAAGATTATAAATTGGTGCTGAATGACTGATTCTATAACCGATCATCACAGTGGGGGGGGGGGAAGGGGGAAGTAACGGGGGAGATGGTTGCCTATTTACTTAGTTTGATCAATAGCTCTGAATGGTTATAAAGTATTTGATATGGATGTATAAATACAAATTCTTATTTTGTAACAGATTAAGTAATTGGAGGAATTTAAAGGTAGTGGTTTTTATCAGTGAAAGTGAGATTTTTAATACTAACATCAACAATGGGCACAAAGAAACTTATTTCTTCTCAGTCTGGATTTTGAAATCTTCCTTCCAGGTGAGCTGGTGTGGAAGGTGTAAAAAAGGCATAGTTCATGACAGGCCACGGGTTGGCAAATGGACTAAGTATGACCATTGGAGTGGGCATAGGTTGACATGGAGGTTATTAGCAACTGTGGTGGATGGGTGCATGCAATGGAATGGGTTGCCAAGGATGTGGTATGGGGAGTGTGTTATGGGGGTTTGGTGAGGGGGCACACTCCCTCAAGTCAAGTTTGTGGAGTTGGGAATTGTCCTGACTGCACTCTAGGCCCAGGAGCAAAGTTTCAGATGAAAAGAAAATTGACTGCTTATTGTTTTTCGGTGAAATTTTAGATACAACCTTTTTCACAAGAAGTAAGGATCTTAGGAAATATTTCTATTCCTCCTCATGACACACTCTCAAAAATTGAGCCAATTGTAAAATTTAGTAGATTTCAAAGTTAGTATTTTTCAATTTTCCTGAATGTTCCTTACTGTCCTCATCACCTTAAATAGATTGAGTAGAATTCATGGTATAACTAGGTGAGGAGCTGGATGAACACAGCAGGCTAAGCAGCATCATAGGAGCAGGAGAGCTTGACATTTCGGGCCTAGACCCTTCATCAGAAATGGATTGTTGGTTGCAATATATTTAATGGTCTTTTCTCATGGGCAAGTTCTGGAAATTGATGGATAAGGAGAAAATCAAGCCAGTTCAACTTACATGATTGATTCATCTATTGGTGATTTCAGTAGCCTAATGTAATTAGAGCACAGTCTGAATAGCAAAGTCACAGAAGCATTTATTAATTACTTAGAAACAAATAGTTACAATTCTGAGACAGCCCAATATCAGGCAGCAAAATTATAGGTCGAGGCAAGTGTGGGAGAGATGCCAAGATGTGGGTGTTGGTAGGGGAGGAGCATGGATCAATGTGACCATAGTATTTGCTATGGAGTCTTGGAGACTATTCTTCCACCCCCTGGATCCACAAAGATCATTTTAAACTTACCTCTAACATTTTGCCACTTCACAATCTGAATGCCCTGTGCATTAGAAGATTCTGATCTTCCTGTTGAACTGTCTGAAGATGACAGTCACTGAACGTCAATGATGTTTAATGGGACTAAAATCATCAGGTCTCCCACAAACATGTTGGGTTACTATAAATGAGAAAAGTCTTAAACCAGCCATGTAAATACACTGGCAAAACAACAGGTTAGGAGCTGCTTTGTTATCAACAATCAATTCACCTCTGAACTCCACTGAGCTTTTCTGCTATCTACAGGGCACAAGTTAGGAGTTTGAACACTCTTGCCTAATGTGTGCTGCTCTAACGATGATAAAGAAGCTCAATATCCTACAGAAAATAGCAGCCTGCATGACTGACACCCTACATGGCACATTAAAAATTCGCCCCCACGACTGGTGCAAAATGCCTCCCGTGTGCACCATCTATAACTGACACTGCAGCAGCTCACCAAGGCTCCACCAATACCTTCCAAGCCCATGGCCTTTACTACTAGCTAGGACAAAGGCAGAAAAGTTATATTGGAGCACCACTATCTTGAAGTTACCCTCCAAGTCCTGACTTGGAAATATAGAACATAGAGCATAGAACAGTACAGGCCCTTCAGCCCACAATGTTGTGCTGAACTTTTACCCTAATCCTAATGTCTGTCTAACCTCCACCCCTACCTTATACTATCATCCATATGCCTATCTAACAGCCACTTAACTGCCCCTAATGAAGCCAACTCCACTACTGTCTCCAGCAATGCATTCCACACGCCTACCACTCTGAGTAAAGAACCTATCTCTGATGTCTCCCCTATATCTAGTTCCACTCACTTTAGAACTATGCCCTCTCGTCATAGCTACCTCCACCCGAGGAAAAAGTCTCTAGCTGCCCACTCTATCTATACCTCTGATCATTTTGTACACCTCTATCAAGTCACCTCTCATCCTTTGTTGTTCTAAAGAGAAAAGCCCTAGCTGTCACAACCTTTCCTCGTAAGACATTCCCTCCATTCCAGGCAACATCCTGGTCAATCTCCTCTGCATCTTTTCCAACGCTTCCACATCTTTTCTGGAATGAGGTGACCAGAACTGAACACAATACTCTAGACGTGGCCAAACCAAGCTTTTGAATAGCTGGAGCATAACTTCACGGCTCTTGAACTCGATCCCTCTATTAATGAAAGCTAACACACCATACGGCTTCTTAACAACTCTATCCACCTGGTTGGCAGCTTTCAGCAAACTGTGGACATTGAACCCCAAGATCCCGCTGCTCCTCCACACTGCCAAGAATCTTTCCGTTAACCTTGTATTCTGCTTTCAAGTTTGTCCTTCCAACATGAATCACCTCACACTTTTCAGGGCTAAACTCCATCTGCCACTTCTCAGCCCTGTTCTGCATCCTATCAATGTCACTTTGTAACCTAGAACAGCCCTCTGCAGTATCCACAACGAGACCCACCTTATTGTCTGTGAACTTACCAATCCACCCTTCTACTCCTTCATCCAAATCATTTACAAGAATCACAAATAGAAGAGGACCCAGAACAGATCCTTGTGGTACACCACTTGTAACTGAGTACCATGTTGATTATTTTCCATCCACTACCACCCTTTGTTGTCTAAGGGTCAGCCAATTCTGAATCCAATCTACCGCATTTCCCCCTATCCCATGCCTCCTTACCTTCTGCATGAGCCTACCATGGGGAATCTTATCAAATGCCTTACTTAAATCCATGTATACCACATCCACTGCTCCACCTTCATCCATGTGTTTGGTCACCTCTTCAAAGAATCCAGTAAGGTTTGTGAGGCATGATCTACCCCTCATCAATCCATGCTGACTATCATGAATCAAACTGTGCCTTTCCAAGTGGTCATAAATTCTATCTCTGAGCCCTTTCCAATAATTTGCCCACCACTGACGTAAGACTAACTGGCCTGTAATTTCCAGGGTTATCCCTACTCCCTTTTATGAACAAGGGAATGACGTTTGCCACTCTCCAGTCTTCTGGCACTATACCCGTGGACAGTGAGGACGAAAAGATCATCACCAAAGGTCCTGCGATCTCTTCCCTCACTTCCCATAGAATCCTTGGATAAATCCCATCAGGCCCAGGGGATTTATTTATCTTGAAGTTCCTCAAAATTCCTAGTACATCTTCCTTATGAACATCGACTTCCTCTAGCCTATCAGCTTGTTTCACACTGTCCTCCTCTACAACTAGGTCCCTCTCAGTTGTGAATACTGAAGAAAAGTATTCATTAAGGACCTCTCCTATCTCTTTAGGCTCCGTGCACAAATTCCCTTTACAATCCTTGATCGGCCCTACCCTTTCTCTGGTCATTCTCTTATTCCTCGCGTACATGTAAAAAAGCCTTGGAGTTTTCCTTGATCCTATCTACCAAGATTTTCTCATGCCCCCTTATAGCTCTCCTAAGCGCTTTCTTCAGCTCCTTCCTGGATAACTTGTATCTCTCGAGCCTTTTCTGTTCCTTGTTTCCTAAACCTTACATAAGCATTCTTCGTCCTCTTAACCAGTCGTTCGACCTCTCTTGAAATCCAAGGGTCCCTCACTCGACCGCATCATCCCTGCCTGCTAGTGACAAACATAGAGCACACGCAGTATGCATTCCTTAAACAATCTCTTCATTTCTATAGTGCTCTTCCCTGACAGCATCTGTTCCCATTTTATGTTACCCAGTTATTGCCTAACAGAATTATAATTACCCTTCCCCCAGTTATAAACCTTACCCTGCTGTATGTACCTACCCTTTTCCATGACTATTGTAAAAGTAATAGTTATGATCGTTACCACCAAAATGCTCTCCTATCAACATGTCTAACACTTGGCCCGATTCATTGCCAAGCACTAAATCCAAAGTGGGCTCTCCTCGTGTTAGTCTATCTACATACTGTGTCAGGAATCCTTCCTGAACGGAGTGGACAAAATCTGCTCCATCTAAACTATTACAACTAAAATGTTTCCAATCAATATTTGGAAAGTTGAAATCACCCATGACTACAACTCTGACTTCTGCACCTTTCCAGTATCTGCCTCCCAATCCACTCCTCCACTTCTCTGCAACTATTAGGGGGTCTGTAAAAAAACCGCCAACAATGTAACTGCTCCTTTCTTGTTCCTGACCTCAACCCAAACTGATTCTGTAGACATATCATTCTCAAACTGCCTTTCAGTAGCTGCTATACTAGCCCTGACTAGCAATGCCACTCCCCACCTCTTTTACCACCCTCCCTATTGCTTTTAAAGCATCTAAATCCCGGAACTTCCGACAACCATTCCTGTCCCTGAGTTACCCAAGTTTCTGTAATGGCCACAACATCGTAGTTCCAAGCACTGACCCATGCTCTAAGTTCATCTGCCTTATTTCTGATACTTCTAGCATTGAAGTATACACACCTCAAACCATCTGTGTCCACAATTTTGCTCTATCGACCACATTTCTTTATTAACAACCTCACTTCCTGTTGTGACTTTTGACTTTTCTTCGTGGTAGGGTTTAACATCATGGGGCTGCCTACCAAACAGCTATCATGCAGTAGTGAGTGATATGGCATTCTGACTAAATGTGTATATCTAAAAATTGCAAGGTAGTTCCTAAATCATTTGGAATAACCTAAAGCGTTAACAATATTGAAGTTGTCTTCAATGTTTGCCTATTGTATTAATGCTGCTGTAATAAATCTAAAAACATCTCATTTCCACCTTTATTTTGCTTCAGAATAGCTCATCAACTTTCTACATGCCACGTGTAGCTCAGGCAGCAAACCCATTGTAAGCTGTTTCTGACCTTCTACCAAGAAAATAACATAAATTCAATAAAATCCCTCAAAGCCCACATCATTAGCCTCCCCTAGTGTCATTATAAAGAGAAGATTTAACTGTTGTAAATCCTTTCCGTGTGATATTTATTTAAGAGCAGAAGTAGCAAGACAATGACAAGAGTCCTCAGGCTGTGGTTAGGCTCAGGGGCTTGCAGTGGTTCCAAACACCTTTATGGGGATAAGACTTTGACTTTAACATCCAGACATTTTTCTTACCTCTTGGCTTTTTTTTTAATCTCTGCTGTTGCTTTTTAGAATTCTGGTTTTGTAACCAGGTGGTGCTAGAAAATGATGACTGTACACTTTTCACTGTACTCCTATGCTTGAGTATACATGACAATAAAATCTAATTCTAATCAGGGCAGTTCCTAACACTTTTATTAATCAATCCATTCCTTGTATTACCTTATTTTCTTTCCTATCTTTTCAATTACTGTGGATGTATCTATAATAATTTATAGGTAACATCCTAGAATGTTTCACCATGCAATTTTTTTTCAACATATGACCAATTCTCCAACTCTTTCAGTCAATATTGGTACCAGTTTTATTTTGTATCATTTAGGTGGCATTACTAAACCACAATAGGAAATAACATTTCTTGCATCCTCATGGTTACATATCCAGCGAATCACTTTTGAAGAACATAAGTCATAATTGAACAGCAGGCGAATACAGTAGCAGCCACCTTGTAATTGGGCCCACAAACAACAAATGGTATAAAGGATTAATCACTTTGATAACATTGGTCAGAACATCAGATGGACTTCTGCTCTCTAAGTACTGCTATCGGGTCTTTTAAAAGTAGCTGAACAAGAAGATAGAACACCAGTTTCTCTGACCTAAAAGGAGTGCATTCCCTTGTTAGGACTGAAATAAAAGCATCAGTTTCAAGTACACGTCTGAGTCCTGGACCGAGTTTGAAAACACAGCCATTAATTATAAGGCAGCAGTATTACCCTGAACCAGGCTAACACCAGGAATGGAAAGCTCATTGCTAGATAGAAACTCAAATCCTTAGCATACAAGTGTGTGGACAGCATGTATTGTTCTCAACCGTTATTAGCAAGGTTTTGTCAGAGTTCGAAACCACACTTTGCCCTGTCGCCTCATTGTTAACTGGAGTTTAAATTTACCTTCAAATAGAAACAAAATACTTCCCATGCTGGAATTCTAAAGTGAACACAGAATATTGAGGTAACTCAGCAGATTTGGTAGCACCTGTAGAGA
The DNA here is from genome assembly GCA_024137785.1 of Ginglymostoma cirratum. Classification (NCBI taxonomy): domain Eukaryota; kingdom Metazoa; phylum Chordata; class Chondrichthyes; order Orectolobiformes; family Ginglymostomatidae; genus Ginglymostoma; species Ginglymostoma cirratum. Next base: position 4,948,653 of record JAHRHZ010000047.1, on the reverse strand, counting down.
GAAACAAAGTTAACATTTTGTGTTCAGTGATCCTTCTGACTCCCCTTCAGTGCTCTGAAGAAGTTCTGAAGAGTCGTCGTACTGGACATTAAACTCTTTAAGCATACTCGACACGAAACATTAACTGTTTCTGTCTCGACAGTTGCTGCCAGACCTGCTGAGTTCCTCCAGCATTCTCTATTTGTTTTGAATTTATCTTGTTATTTTAGAAGTTGCTACCATCAACAACAACCTCATTGGTGTGGCACGGTGGCTCAGTGGTTAGAGCTGCCTTACCACGCCAGGGGCCTGGGCTCAATTCCAGCCTTTGGTGACTGTCTGTCTGTGTGGAGTTTGCATATTCCCCCTGTGTCTGCAAGGGTTTCCTCTGGGTGCTCTGGTTTCCTCCAACAGTCCAAAGATGTGCAGGTTGAGGATTGGCTATGCTATATTGTCCATAGTATCCAGGGATGTGCAAGCTAGGTGGATTGGCCATGGGAAATGCAGGGATCGGGTGGGTGGGGTGGGATGTTTGTTCGAGGGTTGGTGTTGACTTGATAGGCAAAGTGGTCTGTTTCCACACTGTAGGGATTCTAAGATTCTCTTGCATAGCTCAAACATTTTTAACCTAAAACATTCCAGGATACTTCACAAAGGATGATCACTACAGGACATATTAGGACAGATGGCAAAAAGTTTGGTTTTAAGCACCCTAAAGATGGAGAGATGTTTACAGTGGTGAGGGGTTTTTGAGAAAGTTTTCCAAACCTTCAGGTCTAAGGAGCTGAATGCGTGGTGACCAATAGGGGAGTAATTTAATTCAACCTTTTTTGATGTTAAGTAGATCAATGGGGAGGAAGCTTTGCTCAGTGGTTAAACCTAACTTGGGATTACTCAATGTTAAAATCATTGGTCATATTTTTCCTGGTTCACCAATGTCAGCAAAGTAATTTGTCGTTGCATCATTTGGGTGCTGCTGAAATTGAAATTTGGTTCATAGTAATTTTGAAATATCTTTCCTTGATTAATGTAAAAAATGAGATTGTTCATGATATTGCCTGTCATGGCTTATTAAATGGAGTGTAGTTAAGGCAGATAATTTGCCATAAACTGTTTCCATTAAAGGAACAGCAATATGGCAAGCTGGATGTCACCACATGTTGTTCCTTTGAGATACTGAGCATGCATGGTTGCATAACAAAATGAAAGGTACCGTGTACTTAAATGAATGGACTTTATGCACCAAAAAGAAAATTAGAGGGGCAATGGTCATTCATGTAACTTTATTCCTTTGTCTTGTTCCTTCCTCTTCAGCTTTGTTCTTATGTCTAGAGGTACATAAGGAAGACAAAGGATAAATTACATAAATATATTTTTCTGAAATGGGTTACTAGTCTGTCATAAAGAATTAAGGGGCATCATTCCATATCAAGCATGGTTGATTTGGAGATTTCCCATCCCCATTTCATGCACAGGCATAGCAGGAGAAGTTATGCGCTCTAATAGAACTATTGGGCACAGTATAAATGTCCATTTACACGGAAGTTATGGAGTGGGACTTGAACCCAGAGCTTCTGGTCAGCTGGGAAAGCTGCTATCCATTGGACCTGTTTGTTCCTTTGCCATGTTTATAAAATATCATGCTAAATACTTCCACAAACTGGGCTTGTCAAAAACTTTGAAGGTTTCACACGTTTTTTCAGAGACATAAATATGCTGTGATTTTGAAAGACCCTTCAATCTTAAATTGTAACTCCAAATTAGAGAGATTAAATTATGCTCGCGAAGCCACTAACTAGCTTTTGAATCCAGAATTAGTTATAATATTTGCTTTTGATGGCAAATCAGACTAGGTGGCAGCAACCTGGTTGTAAGGAAAACTTAAGTATAGTAGGTATGATTACCAGCCAATTATCTGTATAAATGAACAGGAATGTGGTGATATTCCTGAAAACTTTGTCAATTTTTGACAATCATCTATTTAAACAGTAAGTTGTGAAGTTTAGGAAGCTTCACCTCATTGTAACAAGGGATATTTTAATAGTTAATAACAATGCAATCAAGAAAAAATTGTATTCCATCTTTATCAGTCCAAACATTTAATTTATCTTTCTAGCATTTTGGGACTTCTTCAGAATTTATGATCCCAAAGTGGAAAGTTTGCAATGCCTAGCAAGATTAGTGAGCAAATATAAGGCAGATGTACCACCTAGTCCCTAAGCAATAGCTTATTAATTAATTCAAACCTGCTGGCAGATGTGTATTCATTGGTGCACTACATTTCTCCATCTCGTCGTTGTTGTTTAAGACCTTGGCCAAGTTTTTGGTCATCCCTAATAATTTCTCCTCCTTTGGTTCAGCAATTATTTTTCTTTACAGTATTAGGTATTTTCCTGTATTAAAGATATTGAATAAATGCAAGGTGCTGCCACATGGCACTCAAAAGTAATCCTTCCTTACCAACTTCTCACTTCAACCAATTTTCAAAGGTACGAGAAGGGAGATTGAAGACATGTTTTTACACCGAGTGGTTGAGTTCTGCAATGCACTTCCTTTAAGGCTGCCAGGGTCAGAGCATTCAGATTGCAGTTGAGGGAATCTTGAAGAGGATGCAAGAGGTGTAGGTTTTGCCGAAAGAGCTCAGGTGTGAGACTAAATTGGCCAGCTCTTACAGGCGCAATGGACCAAACAGCTCCCTTGCCTGTCCTGCATAATTCTTTGGTGGACCCTGAAACATTGTTTTCAAATTTATTATGACCTTCCAGCTAAGTAGACTTGGACAAATTGTGTGCTAATGCAATGAATCCAGCTAGTATTAAAATTGTGGTGTAAATGTGATGACCATTAGGAATTTCAAGGCAGCAATTGTGGATTGGATATCATCATATCTGCTGTTTGAAAAGTGGGATCTTGATGGTAAAAATTCAGTGATAAATCGCCCAAACACAATATACTGTCAAAAGACAACAATTGAGTGCTTCCATTTTCATTGAGTTGGATATTCCCTACAGCAGGTTGAATGTGTATACTGGTTTGGAGGAAGATTTAAAGTCTACTCATAATTGTAGAAGTGATCTTAAAAGGCTGCAAATTAAAATTAAATATAGAAACACTAGCTAAAGTTCCAATCCATCATAGACATGCGTTAAAAGATTTTTAAAATTTCACCTATTTCCAGTTTTTGAAGAGTGAGGAACTGAGGGAGTGGTAAGCCTACCACATTTGATGGCTTGTTCTACAATTTGAGTCAATTTAAACACCAGCAAATCAGTGTCACATTCTGCTGGCTTGAATCTTGTCCACAATTGTCTGAAGTGTGAAGAAAAGTGTTTTCTTTGTAGGAGAATCGTCTGTGAAATTCAGCAATAATTCGACTGAATGCAAATTTGTTGAAATCACCAGCAAATGGTGCTTAAGTGTTTAACCAATGCTTTTGTCAGTTGCCCTTTGTAAAAGTGGTAGGTTTTACACATTAACATGGAAAACCAACTCAAGACCACAGTATGCTTTGCATGTCTCATCATTAGAATCAAAATGAGTAGGTGTTGAATCAATCCATCCTTTTCAAAGTGCAAATAAAGCACGATTAAGTCCAGATCAATAATGTATGCAATAGAAAAATCCTTGAGTACACCAGCAAACAGAAATAATATTAGCAGGGCTTTACTCTTACAGATGTCATTTTAAGAAGTCTCCTTTTATGTTGCAAAGTGACATGTAGGCCTCCTACTTCACCACTACACTTAGGATGTTGTGGCTGCATATTGCACTGACCAAACAACATATGTTCCTCTGCTCGCCTATAAATAGCGCAGACTTTATGCTTTAAATTAAGAGCATGGCGGTATCCTGATACAGTCCTAAAAGAGTTATTTCAGTATCGAGACTTTGGGAAGGTAATGATTAGACTAAAGTCCAGCCAGGACTTGGAGATCTCTGCAGAATCAACAACAAAAATGTAAAACTTGAAATTGCTTCAAGAATCTTAAATCCAATGTCTTGAAACTGTTTTGTAATTGTATTCTTTCTCAATGTGGAACTTTAATTAATTCACGCACATGCATGTGAAAAGATAAGGGCTGATTAGGGATAGTCAGAATGGCTTGCGTGGACTTCAGAAAGGCCTTTGACAAAGTTTCACATGGTACACTGGCAAGTAAAATTACACCACATGGGATCCAGGGAGAGCTAGCCAAATGGATTGACAGTAGGAGACAGAGGGTGGTGTTAGAGGATTGTTGTTCAGACTCTAGGCCTGTAACTGGTGGCGTACTGGGTCCACTGTTGTTCATTATTTATATACATGATTTGGACGAGCATATAGGAGGCAAGGTTAGCAAGTCTACAGGTAACACAAATTGGTAACATTGTGGACAGTGAAGAAGGTTATCTAAAGGGTACAACAGGATCTTGATCAACTGGGTTAGCAGGCTAAGGAATGGCAGCTGGAATTTAATTCAGATAATTGCAAGTGCTGTATTTTGGTAAGATAAACCAGGGCAGGACTTACATAATTAATGGTAGGGCCCTGCGGAACAGATCTCTGCAGAATCTCAGCACGGTGGCTCAGTTGTTAGCATTACTCCCTCACAGCGCCAGGGACATGGGTTCAATTCCACCCTTGGGTGACTGTCTGTATGGAGTTTGCAGATTCTCCCCATGTCTGTGTGGGTTTCCTCCCACAGTCCAAAGATGTGCAGGCTAGGTGGATTGGCTATGCTAAGTTGCCCATAATGTTCAGGCATGTGTAGGTTAGGTGGGTAAGAGGGAGATGGGTCTGTGTGGGATGCTCTGAGGGTCAGTGTGGACTTGTTGGGCCAAAGGGCCTGTTTCCACACTGTAAGGATTCTATGGAGAGAGGCCTAAGGGTGCGGGTATATAGTTCCTTGAAAGTGGCTTCATAGGTAGATAGGGTGGTGAAGAAAGCATTCGGCATGCTTGCCTTCATTGGCCAAAGCACAGAGTACAGGAGTTGGGATGTCATGTTACAGCTGTACAATTCTGGTTGCCCTGCCATCAGAAGTATGTTGTTAAACAGGAAAGGGTGAAAAAAAGACTTACAATGATGCTACCAGGACTGGAAGAAAGGAGTAATAAGGAGAGGCTAGATAAGCTTTTCTCCCTGGACCATTTGAGGCTGAGGGGTGACCTTATAGAAATTTAAGGTCATGAGGGCCGTAAATTAGGTGAATAGCCAAGGTCCTTCCCCCATAGGGAACAGTCCAAAACCACAGGGCAGAGGTTTAAGGTGCAAAGAGATTTAAAAGGGCTCCTGAGGGGCAACACAGGGTGGTGCATATATAGAACAAGATTCCAAAGGAATTGGTAGAGGTCGGTACAATTACAGCATTTAAAAGACATTTAGACGGGTACATGGATAGGAAAGGTTTGGCTCATATTGGTCTAAACACAGGCAAATGGGACTAGTTCAGTTTAGGAAACCTGGTCAGCATGGACGAGTTGGGCCAAAGGGCCTATTTCTATGGTGTATGGCTCTGATTCTATGACTCTATGAGCATGTTTAAGACATGGCATTGATATATTTGTGTGGACACTGAAATAGCTTTGACAAATCAACTTGGGAAAGTGAAAAGTGTTATCATTCAATCTTCAAGGCACTAACAATGTTTAATGTTATTTGATCATTTATCATAAAATGGATTCATTCAAGAAGCTTAGCACATGCTATTTCATGGCAACTTTCCAGGATAACAATAAATTTTCCTTATTGCAGCCTGAAATATACTTTTGGAAGCAGTGGAGAACATGATACTTTCTTTTATTAAAGATGGAGTGTGCTGTCTAGGCCAGCATTTACTGCCCATCCCTAAATGCCCTCAAAGATGGTGTTGAGCTGCCTGTACAAAGGGAGAAAGGGAATTCCATTATTTTGACCCAGCAACAGTGAAGGAACAAAGATATCATTCCAAGTCAGGATGGTGTGTGGCTTGGAGGGTAAGTTACAGGTTATGTTCCCATATACCTGCTGACTTGGACCTTCTAGATGTTAGTGTTGCACTTTTGTGCACTATGTACAATTCTGTAAGCTTCTCAAGTTTTTTTTTTTGTTTAATACCATTTCCACACTATTGTTTTTGCATTATACACTGATTGGTTTTGACCAGCTAGTTTATTAAAATGAAGAAATTAGAAGTTGGTGCTGCATGAATCCTCACACGGCCTCTGCAACTTACTCTGATCTTTCAGTGATAACAAGGCGTTGGGCTGGATGAATACAGCAGGTCAAGCAGCATCATAGAGTAGGAAAACTTGACGTTTCGGGCCTAAACCCTTCATCAGAAATGGGGGAGGGGAAGAGGGTTCTGAAATAAATAGGGAGAGAAGGGGAGGCGGATAGAGGAGAGGATAGGTGGAGAGGAGGCAGACAAGTCGAAGAGGTGGGGATGGAGCCAGTAAAGGTGAGTGTGGGTAGGGAGGAGATAGGTCAGTACAGGGAGGACGGACAGGTCACCAAAACGTCAAGTTTTCCTGCTCCTATGATGCTGCTTGACCTGCTGTGTTCATCCAGCCCCATGCTTGTTATCTCAGATTCTCCAGCATCTGCAGTACCTTTTATCTCTGATCTTTCAGTACAGCTTTATATTTTTGGAAATTGCTGGAAAACTCTCAGCCGGTCAGGCAGCATCTATGGAGAGAAAGTGGAATTAATGTTTCGGGTCCAGTGACACTACTTCAGAACTTCTTTCCACAGATAATGCTTGACTTGAGTTTTTCCAGTAATTTGTTTTTGTTTTCCAGCATCTGCAGTTTGCTTAATGTTTTACTGCAGGAGGGTAAAGAATGAAGCCAACAGCAGTGCAAATACAAACACCCGCACAGCAGCATAAATCTTTAAGTTTCTGATGTTCATACTATTTGTTGCATTAAGTCGTAATGAAATGAAATCTTCATACGTTGCCCTTCATTATGTTGGCTGAATATAATTGAGAGAGACCGAGAACAGTCAAGCAAAAAAGCTTGCAGCATTCTGACTTTCAATCAACAAACTCTGGCTGTAGAACAGTAACCATACTTGCTACAGATTATGCATTTCATTTCTTTAAAGATAAGCACAAGAACAGTCCAGCAGCAGTGGTCTCTGTCTATGTGCCTTCCTTCTGTTTCCTTCACATTTGGCCAATGGTGAGCTAGTCAATGGCATAAAGGTCATGAGGGTACCAATTCACATCCACCAACTCATCACTGTATTTTCTCAGACAACCACTGTTAGCAACCAGCAAACGGCACTAAATCAGAAACTGAAATTGTTGGAGAAACTCTAGTCTGGCAGCACCTGTGGAAAGAAAGCAAAGTTAACATTTCAGGTCCTCTGACCCTTAAATTTTTTGATTTCAGTACTGAATCAGGGTTGTTTGTTGGAATTCACTGGCACTTTGGCTAATACAAAGCTTCAAAGGCCAGACAGGCAAGGAAGGTTTGGTGGTCATATTTGGAGTCAGGAAGTTACACTAATTCTTTTACAGATGTAAGTTTGTAATATCAGACCCCAAATTCCTGCTAGGCCTACTTAAAGAGGACAAGGCAGTGCTGCCCATAATTTCAGGCCACATTCAGCAGTGGGCTCTAATCATAACGGAATACAACTAGAAGTTGGAACATCATCTGGGAGACCAAGCAGCAAATGCAGATGCATTGAGTCACCTCCTCCTGGCAGCTATACCATTGGGGGTACCGCCACTGGGAGAGTCCATAGAGGTTTTAAATTTTCTGGATACATTTCTGGTCACAGCTGACAATATCATGCAGAATATAGATGCAGAATGATCTTGTCCTGGCAAAGCTGTAACAGCTGGTGATGGGGTAAACCAAAGGGCCATCACAACCAGAACTGAAACCTTTTTGGACCCAGAGGGACCAGATCACAGTTGAGGATGCCATAACATTCTGGGCAGCAACAGTGATTGGCCCAAGCAATGGTCACTGCCAGATCATGGCTGAACTCCAGGGTCATCCAGGGGTTTCCAAAATGAAGGTGTTGGCAAGAAGTTATGTCTGTTGGCCAGGATTGGATGCAGACATAGCCGCATTGGTGGGGCAGTGCCCAGAGTGTCAACAAGGAAGGGTCACAGGACCCAAAACATTAACTTTGCTTTCTCTTTCACAGATGCTACCAGATCTGCTGAGCTTTTCCAGCAACTTTGTTTTTTGTTCCTGACTTACAGCATCCACAGTTCTTTTGGTTTTTATTACAGAAGAGATTCTCCAGGATGTAGCCTGGGCTGGTGTGTTTCAGCTATGAAGAGAGACTTGTAAGGCTGGGGGTTGCTTTCCTTAAAACAGAAGGCTGAGGAGGAACCTGGTTGAGGTCCACAAAATTGAGGGCATAGATAAGGTAGAAAAGAGGAAAACATTCCCCTTAGAGGCATCAATAACCAGGGGGCACAGATGTAATGTAAAGGACAGATGGTTTAAAGGGGATGTAGTAATAAAATAAACACCTGGGTGATGATGTTTGTCTGGAACTCACTATCTGAAATGTGGTTGAGACAGGAGCCACCTAATATTTCAGAAGTATTAAACTGATCACTTGAAGTCCCTGAGCATTCAAAGTAATAAGCCAAGAGCTGGGAAATAGGACAAGAATAGAGAGGTACATGATGACTGGTAATGACATGATTGGCTGAAGACCTGAATATCATTTCAATGTTGCTTTAAATCTGCTCTTTAAACTTGTACTCTTGTCTTCACCAATGCTATTTTAAATCGAATGACTGCAGAACTTGTTAAACTTTACCACAGCAAAGTTTTAGCATTTCCCTTATTTGCCAATGTTTTAAACTGTATTTGTGATTTTATGTTTGTCAATGTCCTTCGCCAATGGTGAAGGAAATCCACCATTCTGCCATCTGACCTACATGTGACTCCAGACTGAGCGATGTAGTTCACTTCTAACTTCTACTGAAACAGCCTATCAAGTCCCTTATTTGTATCAAAACCACTACAAAAACTGCAGAAAAGAAGGAAACCAGATGGATGACCTGATATCCACCTAGCCACAGGAAATGACACCAGCAATGACAGTCCCATCAACACAGAAGTTCCCCTTAGCAAATTCTGGGAGTTGGAGCCAAAATTAGGTGTTCCACAGACTAATCAAGCAACAGCCTGACATTGTCATAGTAATAAAATTATCTTACAGATGGTGGCTCTCACTACACCTTCACCATCCCCGGGGTATTTCCTGTTCCACCAGCATGACAGGCCTACCAGTGTTGTGTAGTGGCAAACAGCCAGGAAGGAGTTTCCCAGGGAATCCTCAACATTGCTTCTGAATCCCATGAAATTTATTGCATCAGGTCATGTATAGACGAGGAAACTTGATTATCACCAACCAACCCTGCACTACCGTGCCCACCTGCCTGATAAATCAATGCCTCCACCAGCTGGGGGAACCAACAAGAGAAAAATCTGTTGCATCTTGTCCTCCCTAATCTACCTGTTGCAGATGTGTCCACCCATGTCAGTATCACTAGGAGTGGCCACCGCACAGTACTTGAGATTTCATGTTGCTTATACACTTCTTATGTGGCACCACCACTGTGCTAAATAGGACAGACTTTGAACACATCCAACAACTCCCAACAGGGCATTCATGAGAAACTGTAGGCCTGTAGCAGCAGTAGAATTGTGTTCAACTACAATCTAAACTCATGGCCTGGCATGTTCCCCACTCTGTCATAGTCATCATGCCAGGAGATTAACTCTTAGTGAACAATGCAAGATGTGTGATTAGTTGACTCGAGGATTCTGATTGATAGAGGTGTGGGCATGAAGAATGCACCAGTTAACTGCCAAGCTCTCCAAATTTTAAACAAGGCAGATTGACTTTGATTTGTCAATGCATTTCCCTGAGAAATGAACTGGAGAATGACTGTCACCTATTTTGTTGCACTGAAATGGCTGCAGTGTGTGTACTTGTCCTTACTGTTTACAAACAGTATGGTGCTGTGTATTTAATATATGCAGATTCCAATGCATGCAAGTGTGCCAAATTGTGAACCTGACTGAGTTTAAATTGGTTGTTACCATAACTTTTCATACTCTAAACAAACGTTTTTCCTTTACTCTGGTTTATCTTGTCAACTGTCCTGATGAGTGCAATACTCTAGTACAATTATATTTGGTGAAGCTTGCTTACTTACTAAGAGCTAAGAGAGCTGGGACAGATACATCTGCTCCCTCTAAAAGCAAGAGAACCCCAGGTCTCCACCCACAGACTGTGACATTTGTAGAATAGTGGAGGCAATGGAACACAATTATTCCCACCTCTTCAGAAATATTTCCTTATGGGACTATCATAAACCCTAGCTCTTGGAAAATCTAGGCTTTGCTGTCCAGTTGGCCTGACAAGGCTGCACCCATCAAACTGTACCTTATCATGAGAATGATTATGAAAATAGAGTTGCTCATTGAACTGAGTTGCATTTTCCAAACTAGATATGTCCCATTCTTCTTTCCAATCAACCTCTCTACAGTAATGACCACGTTCACTTAGTATTATGTATCAACTTGAAAGTCCAATGCTATTGTGACGCATTGATTGTGGGAACCTGAATCGGTCTTTATTTTGAAAGTTTAAAATAAATCACAAGTGTTGGAAAGGTACAGAAGAAAGTTTATCATCTGAAAAATCGGGATAATCTTTTAGATTAAGATTCACTGGAGCAGAAATGTCTTTGGTTGATGGCATTATGCTCTTCTACCAATGTTAAAGTCTGTGGATGGTGTTGTGCTGCAGCTTTCCAGATGGAGTGAATGTACTTGAGGTCCCCTAGCAATTAAACCTGTAAAATGGATGGTATTGTCACCCATTATACCCAACACCTGATGTTTAATTCCACTGACTACAATGGAACTGAACGTCAGTCAGTGTAATGAACAGGCCCATCTGATATTGCCTGCTCTGTCACCATAAGACGAATTTTGAGTCCATATTGAATGGTTTTCTAAACAATAGCCTATGCTTTTGTTTTCTCAGGTGGTACATTTCCAGTTTTTTGACTTTGTACCAATCGCAGCAAACTATTATTGGATCCTATACAATAGATAAGATTCATCTGGTCACACATTCAGGAAATGGATTACAATTCCGCACTTGCATCCTGTATCTAGAAGTGTAGCAATATTACAACTCTCCTGCATCCCACCTTAATAAAGGAACCAGACAGGGATAGACCTTATCTCCCCTCCATGTCTGTTGTGGTCATTCAATATGTGAATCAACAATGTACAACCAAAAGGGACTGAATATAAAATATTCCTGCTTGTGGGAAAGGTACAACAATATGCAACCACCTAAGTTAACAACAGCTGTCAAGCATCAGAGAATTTGGTCACACACAAAATTCACTCTTCTAAAATAGCAGGTGTGTCATAGTCAGAAGTCACATGACTCTAGGTTATACACCAATGGGTTTATTTGAAATCACAAGTTTTCTCAGCTCTACTCTTATCAGGTGACGAAGGAGCAGTGCTTTGAAAGCTTGTGAATTCAAATAAACCCATTGGGCTATAATCTGGTGTCATGCGACTTCTGGCTTTGTCCACCCCAATCCAACACTGGCACCTCCATATCATGTGTACCATATATCGTGCCCTTGACTATGGGAAGCTACCTCTTTATATAGTCAGAGGTAATTTTGTTACTTTTGTATGCATGTCGTACCAGAGTTTGATGCTCTGTACAAAAGGAATTTCCCAAATGCTAGCAATCTTACATAAGCCAACCCAGCCAGATGGAATAGCCAACACTTAATGCTTGTGATAGAGGTGAATATACGCCAACTTCTCTATTTGAACTAATTGTATTTTGCATTCTGCAGCCTAGACTCACATCTCAGATCCTTAAAGTGAGAAAGAGGCCACAAACTTGCCTCAAGTTTCCTACTCCCAAAGCACAAGGGAGGACACCGCCAAACCCACAGATGGAGATCAAGATCATGTCTCCAATCCCTTCCCAATACAAGACCCCAGAAGCCAAAACCAAACATCAGCCTGCCCTTCGAATCCGAGTTTGCTTATACTGAGTCATGGTGGGGGAGGGAATGCAAAACGAAAGGAAGGAGGGATAGTTTGTACAAAGGGAAGGGAGGAAGGAAAGAGTGTAGTGGGAAGGAGAGAAGGAACACTCCTTCTACAGACACTGTGCAATCACTGCATATAAATGTACTACCTCCATAACAAAGAACTATGCTTAAAATTATTGTGGGTGCATAATTTACATGTGAAAGCACAAACATATGTCAAAAGGCTTCATATAACTATGTGGAGCTACACAACCATAAAAGGACTGAATTTCTTGAATGTGCTCAATCAAATAAATCTAACTGTCGATATTGCCAGTCATGATGTGAAGGATATGGTAATGTCTCTGTAGAATTGCACATTAATTAATCTGTCTGAAAGATGCTGACTTCACCAAAGCTATTATATTATGTAAGGGAACAGTTTTGCTTGCCATTGATTTTTGTTACACTTTTCTCAGCTTGACTCTTTATGACTGTAGGTCCGCAGTTTGTAGATTAAAGTGCCACCCCAGTATTTGAAGATATAACCTAGACTTACACTCCAGTGTAGAACTGACAGAGCTCTAAGTGTTGATGGCAAGGACTGTCAGACTGAAAAAGGAGCAGCTTCAGAAGAATGAAGCCCAAACTCCCCTTGGGCCTATCCAAACTGAAACAGCATCTCTGGGCTGCAGGGTTTTGAATTGGTGGCCTCCCATTCAGAGACCCTTCTCTACGTCTACTTCACCCACTTGATGTGATGTTTGAATGTTAATACCCTAAATGTGCCAGAGTCAAGAGATGCCTGCTAAAGCAGGAGAGGGACATAATGGGGTCTGTCATTGCCTTACACAAGAGAAGGGGAAGGCAGTTAGAGGCCAGAAACCTCCCTAATCAGAAATGGTCAAACAGCCAGCCATACTGTATTACACCTGATCTCTGAAATTTTCAGGCATCTACAGTATTTTGTTTTTGAATTTGTAAATTCACTGCCACTTCTCCTCCAGGTATGCTCACCTTGAAGAGCCTCTGCTCTTCTCTCTAATGGGATTTCTGTTTTAATCTTTCAGCTCATTACCCTCCTCTGGTAAAACACCCCTAATACCTTTCAGCTCTGAAGAAGAGTCATGCTGGATTTGAAACGTTAACTCTCTCTCTCCAAAGATACAGCCAGACCTGCTGAGTTTCTCCAGCATTCTGTTTCTGATGAAAGACCAACTAGAAGTATTGGACGCCATTTTAATTTTGTATAAATGGATTGGTTTTGAATGAGTTATGACTTAAGAGGTTGAATCTCACACATTAACTCCGTTTCTCTCTCCACTGTGACCTGTTGAGTATTTCCAGTGTTTTCTATTTTGTGTGTCTATACACATTTGGATAACATTGCAACTTATGAACTGATACATATCTTTTGTCATGCCTGGAAAGCTGTAGGCACAGACTTAAAACTGGCTGTTAGTTATCATGTTGTCTGCCTCCTTTTTGTTGTCAGACACTCTGATTCTGACATCTCTCTCTAAATACATTCATTTGTGAACAAAGCCTGAAAGCCGTTCCTTGGTTTATTGTCTGCTGATGCTTCACCCTAAGCCTTTAGTCTTGGTAGATTTTGTCAGTGGTGATTGGACACTGCCTTCCACTCCCAGTGGCAAGGCAAGGACACAAGTCCCAGGTTTCATTCAGCAAGAACAGGAATTAGATGTGATTTGTCAGCAATGCTGTGACCTATACATTAGCCAAACGGTCAAATAAGTTAATCAGCCTTGTCATGTACAAACAATTTTGAGAAGCAAGGCTTCCAACTTGACCACTAAGATATTTGTTTGACCAATTTCACTGCATATAGCTTGATTGCCAATTTGATCAAAATTTAAATAATTTAGTTGGTTGGTCACTCCTTGAACTGCTCTTAATTGTAGTTACCCCCTCTTTTTTTGTCATCTACAGGAGCAAATCCTGATTCAGGCCCAAACATAGTCAGCTGCTTCATTAATGGCCCTCCCTCGATCAAAAGCTCAGAAGTGAGGGCCAATGATTGTATAATGTTCAGCACCTTTCACAATTCCTCAGATACTGAAGCAGTCCATGTTCAAATGCAACAAGATCTGGACAATATCCAGGCTTGGGACTGATAAGTGCCAAGTAACATTGCCTGATATTTGTGTGGTACCGATGACCGTCTCCTTGCTGCACTATGATATTTTCATTTCCCAATTCTACAGCATCAAATTTAACCAATGGTGAAAGCATGAGATCATGTCTATGTACTTAGCTCCATAAATGTGGCATCCAATGACCTGTGCCTTTTTCACTCTTAGAATTTGGTAAGTGTATGATAGTCTCAGGAGAGCATTGGATCATGTCTTGCGGACTCTAATGCAAATAACATGGTCCCAAGTGAATCAAACAGTTCCAGTGGCACCCAGGAAATCTGCCACGAATTGGACTTGGGTCTTGAGGCAAAACAAGTTATTTTTTAACAATTTCCTTAAGAGGTCCCCTCCTTGCTCCACAATGTACCCTTGTCATAGATCTCTTTTCATTCTATTCAACAGTTATCACCTGTCGCCTCAGCTCCTTCTGCAGGCTGGATTAGTCCCTGGGGTCCCCACCAGTGACTTTCAACTGCCTGATGTCCCACTCCCATCTTCTGGCCATCAATTAATCCTGTCTGGCATCAGTTCAAATATGGATTTGTGGTCCTGCACTTTAAATTATTTGAACCTATTTCTGGAGTGACCATTTTTCTAGAATTACAACAAAAAGAAAACATGCATCCCATTGCTCTTAGCTCAGACCCTCATGGTGGCCTTGAAACCCCATCCTTTCACCATTGATTTAAATCAAGATGAAACATGTGTAAATCAGTCATACCTCCAGTTTACTATATGTACATCAAATTCACATATTTGCACTACAGACAAAAATTGTGCTGATCAAGCATTGTTAAAGCAGGTGTTACAAAACTAACATTTCATTAACAAACCGTATTCGAATGTGCAATCTTCCAGCTGCAGTCTAATCTCATTGAAGTCAAATTATTTCATACCCAACCAAATTATTCAGAGTGCTAACCTCTTGTAATAGTCACTAAAACAAACTGACAAGTTTTTGCTTTGAAGCTTAATGACTAATGTTTTGTTTTTGCTGACTAAACAGCTTGGCTGATGCTTTGGTACAGATCGAAAGAGCACAAATGTGTGGGTGCTAACAAGTGGGCATCTGTGCCCAAGGCTACCAAGCTTGCAGTGCAGCTGATTTCCATGATAGCAATTTATTTCTTTCGTTCACAGGATGCGAGTGTGGACACCACATTATGACCACGTTATCCAGAAGGCAGATGCTGTGGGTCTGAAGTGGGTCTAAGCCAGACCAGGTAAGGACGGCAAGTTTCCTTCCCTAAAGGGCGGTAATGAACCAGATGAGGATTTCTTGACAATTGACAATGGATTCATAGAATCATAGAAGATCATAGAATCCCTACAGCGTAGAAACAGGCCCTTTGGCCCAACAAGTCCACACTGACACTCAGAGCTTCCCGCCCAGACCTATCCCCCTATAACCAACTAATCTACATATCCCTGGTCACTAAGGGCAATTTAGCATGGCCAATCCACCTAGCCTGCACATCTTTTGACTGTGGGAGGAAACCAGAGCACCCAGAGGAAACCCACGCAGACACAGAGAATATGCAAACTCCACACAGATAGTCGCCTGAGGGTAGAATCGAACGCCCGTCCCCCGATGCTGTGAGGCAGCAGTGCTAACCACTGAGACACCATGCCATATAAATTGTTTAATGGTCATCACTAGACCTTTAATTCCAGATTTTTATTGAACTCAAATTTCACCATCTGCCATAACAGGATTTGAATCCCAGTCTCCAGAAGAGTCTGTTCTGGGACCACAACTTTTCATTTATAATTAATGATCTAGAAGAAGGAACTGAGGGCATTCTGGCTATATTTGCAGATGATACAAAGATAGGTGGAGGGACAAGTAGTATTGAGGAGGCGAGGAGGCTGCAGAAGGATTTAGATAGTTTAGGAGAGTGGGCAAAGAAGAGGCAGATGGAACATAATGTGGGAAAGTTGAGGTCATGCACTTTGATGGGAAGAACAAAGGCATAGACTACTCTCTAAATGGGGAGAAAATTCCGAAATCTGAAGTGGAAAGGGATGTGGGAGTTCTAGTCCAGGATTCTCTTAAGGTAAACTTGTAGGTTGAGTCGGTAGTTAAGAATGCAAATGCAATGTTGAGATAACCAGGTGTAGAGCTGGATGAACACAGTAGGCCAGGCAGCATCAGAGGAGCAAGAAAGCTGATGTTTCGGGTCTGGACCCTTTTTCTGAAGAAGGATCCAGACACAAAACGTCAGCTTTCCTACTCCTCTGATGCTGCCTGGCCTGCTGTGTTCATCCAGCTCTCCACCTTGTTATCTCAGACTCCAGCATCAGCAGTTCCTACTATTTCCAAATGCAATGTTGATATTTATTTCAACAGAGCTATAATATAAAAGCAGGAACGTCATTCTGAAACTTTATAAAGCTCTGGTCAGATCACTTTTAGAGTACTATGAGCAATCTTGGGCCCCCTGCCTAAGGAAGGATATACTGGCCCTGGAGCCAGTCCAGAGGAGTTCAAGAGAGTGATCCCAGGAATGAAAGACTTTACATATGAGGAACGTTTGAAGACCCTGGATCTATACTTGATGGAGTTTAGCTTCCCCCCACCCCCAGTCCTTCTAATTGAAACTTACAGAATACTGAAAAGCCTGGACAGAGTGGATGTTGGGAGGATGTTTCCATTGGTAGGAGAGATGAAGACCCAAGGGCACAGCCTTAGAGTAAAGGGAAGACTCTTTAGAACAGATGAGGAAAAACTTCTTCAGCCAGAGTGGTGAATCTATGGAATTCACTGCCACAGAAGGCTGTGTAGGGCAGGTCATTGAGTATATTTAAGACAGAGGTAGATAGGTTCTTGATTGTCAAGGGGATCAAAGGTTATAGGGAGAAAGCGGGAGAATGGGGTTGAGAAACTTATTAGCCATGATTGAATGTTGCAGCAGACTTGATGGGCTGAATGGCCTAATTTCTGCTCCTATGTCTTATGGTCTAATTTTACCTGGATCTCTGGATTAATAGTTTAGTGATTATACCCATTCTTGCAAACTACTAGAGCAGAATGTGATTACTTCTGTACAGGAAAGGGAACAAGTTGACTGGGATGAGTGGTAGGTCATTTCTGGGCTGCTGTTACATTTCAGCCAAACACAAGGTGATATGTAACAATAGTTTCCACCACAAATGCAAGATGAGAAAAATCTATTTGTATGACATTCTCACAGACAGATACACACAGACCTGAACGCCTCCCATCATTTTTGGTATGTTACCAGAAACAGTGGGGTCACGTGTTGAAACTTTCAGTACCACATTAACCATATCTAGTTCTTATGTTATGGAAACTAACATAAGCATTATCTAATCAGGTAAAAGTCCCTGCTGGACACAAAAACCTGCATATTAATGAGAGTTCAGAAACTTTTCCTTTGATCTTCTAAAGAAATTGAAATGAAGCTGTCCTATATTGTCCAAGCTAATACTGCCTCTCTTCTGCCTTTCTCCCTTGCCAACTTGGTTGGGATCTGCCTTTGGTCCCAATGTCAGGAATCATAGCACTCTGGTACAATCCCAGGCAAGGTCAATGGTAAAACTAATGGTAACACTGCAATATCAAATTTGCACATCCTTCACAGCAACAACAGGCATGGGAGAAACATGTTTGGAAGTAGATCTCCTCTAAAGCAATATTTTCTCAAATTTCTATATTCATAATTTCTGGATAGGAGGGTTTTATACTTTATCTGATTGTTTTCCCCTAAGTTAAAGTTATTTTGAAGTGATTCAACACAGAATAGGCATCAAACTTATGACTTTCCCAATCCCCATGGTGACTTTCCCCGCTGAAAGAACTATTGCCTTGTCCCCCACACCAAGAGAACCACCCTGGCTTCTCAACCGTTGTAAGCCTATGCGACATATACCACAGAGACCTCAGGTTTTATGTTGAGTGAGATATCTGGAATATTTAACAACCAGCTATATCTCAGACTTAGGTATACAGTCTGAGTGCTATCCTTACTTAGATTAATGTAGTGTTACATACATGGTCAACAGGTTGACTAACAGATGGACTAGCTGTCTGACTGCTGACTAACTGTTTGCTAACAGACTAACTGTACTGAGATCATAGAAACCTCATGTTATAATGTCACCTACCATGATGTCATCTTAAAGATATAGTGCCTTTCAGTCAGCTGCACAACAATAACTAAAGCTAGCTTGAATTCTTTCAAAGATAAGATGAGAGCTGATTGATGATAATTGAACTCTGGACATGTTGTAATCAGACCACAGGGATAAGAAATGCAGCACACCAGGACTGAGTGACAACATCACAAAGCCTGATCGCATCTCTAATTAGTTCAAAAGATCTGAAAGGACTTATGTACTTCCACTTGGAGAAACAGGCACCAGTAAACAGTAAAAAAACCCTGTACAATTAACACTTTCCTTTAATGTGAACAATTGTCCATAAAATCATTTTCTTTTAAAAAATCTTAAACACTTCATAGTTTTCATAACTGAGACTGCTTGAAGATCCATGATAAATAATAGATTTTTTTGAAGTGCCCTGATGGTTCATTGGATCTATGTACCCATTGGCACAGAGTCCCACTTTACCTCTGCTATTTGAGTTAACCAATGTCAGCTGGAATAGCAAAGATGATTATTGGCCTTGATCCTCCCTTAACTAGATCTAGCCTTAGGGACAATTTCACGCCCAGTGACAGATCAGACAAATGGGACATATGCTGTTTCTATAGTTGGCCTCTTCTGGGACATGGCATGGGGCATAGACGATGGTGTAAATCCCAGTGCTTCTGGACTGGTAATCCAGAGGCCTAGAATAATGCCCTGGAGACATCAACTGCGAATGAAACTTGAATTCAATTAATAAAATCTGAGTTTAAAAATTTGTCAGTAATACTGACCACAACTACTATCATTGATTGTAGTAAAATCCTGTCTGGCTCACAAATGCCCTTTAGGGAAGAAAATCTGCTGTCCTTACACAGTCTAGCCTGCATGTTGCTCCAGATCCACAGTAATTGGTTGATTCTTAATTGCCCTCTCATGGCCCAACAATCCACTTAGTCCAGGGGCATGTAGGGATGGGCAACAAATCCTGCCCTTGCAAGTGATGCAATGTTCACATCCCATGAAAGAATTTATAAATAGTTGCCAGCATGTCATCAGAGGACATAGCCTGAAGACCACCATAGAGTCGTAGAGATTTACAGCACAGAAACATACCCTTTGGTCCAACTCATCCTTGCCGACCAGATATTCTAAACTATCAAGTCCCATTTGCCAGCATTTGGCTCATAATCCTCTAAACCCTTCGTATTCATAAACCCATCCAGATGCCTTTTAAATGTTGTAATTGTACGAGGCTTCACCATTTCCTCTGGCAGCTCATTCCATACACACATCATCCTGTGTGCAAAAGTTATCCTTTAGGCCCCTTTTAAATCTTTCCCCTCTCTCCTTAAACGTATGCCCTCCAGTTTTGGACTCACCCACCCTTGAGAAAATACCTTGGCTATTCACCCTTTCCATGCCCCTCATGATTTTATAAACCTCCATAAGGTCACTCCTCAGCCTCTGATGCTCCAGAGAAAATATCCTCAGCCTATTCAGCTTCTCCCTACAGCTCAAACCTTCCAACCCTGGAAACATCCTTGTACATCTTTTCTGAACCATCAAGTTTCACAACATCTTTCCTATAGCAGTGGGACCAGAAATGAACTCAGTATTCCAAAAGTGGCCTAACCAATATCCTGTACAGCTGCAACATGACCTCCCAACTCCTATACTCAATGTACTGACCAATAAAGGCAAGCATGCCCAATGCCGCCTTCACTATCTTGTCTACCTGCAGTCCATATCAATCATGGCTCACTGGGAGACTGTCCCAGCATCAGTCCCTGCCATAAGGGCATGGGAAGGGATTGGAGACTAAAACCAAATCTGTTTTGGCCATGTTATGTGCACAACTGCTGTGACCACCAACACCTAAGGTAAGTTTTGAATGCAGAGCCTCTGTGCATTTGTACCACATGACCTACATTCTTATCTAGGGTTAGGAGAAAATTGTGTGCATATGATGGTGTGTGCGCATGCATGCGTGCGTTGTATGTGTTATGGGCATATTGTTTGTGTGTATGGTGTGTACCTGTGTGCAAGTGTGTGTATGTATAACACAATGTGGAGCTGGAGCAGCAGGCCAGGCAGCTTTCCTGCTCCTCTGACGCTGTCTGGCCTGTTGTGTTCCTCCACCTCCACACTAATCTGACTCCAGCATCGGCAGTTCTTTCTGTGTTTGTACATTGTGTTGCGTTGCATGTGTGAATGTGCATGCAGGTGTGAGTATTTCTGTATTGTGCATGTTGTGAGTTGTTTGTTGTGTGTTCTGTGTATTGTGTGTATATGCTTGCATATGTGGTTTCTGTGAATGTGACACATTTACTGGACCAACTTATCCTGTATACTTCACAATGGCGATCTAGTACAGCCACTGTGCTCATTTCAAATATGGCTTTTCTTTAACAGGATTTTCCTTTGGGCCCCACAACAGGAATCACACCTTGGACACCAGACAAAATTAAGACATAGCAAAAAAGTGCGTCTTAAAACATTCTGATCACTTTTTATTTGAAGCATACACAAAAAGACACAAGTAATTCACTTTAACTCTAGATATATTTAGTTTGTCACTGGCTGGGTGTGAATCAAACCCCAAAAGTTTAATGCCCCTCATATCATTCTCTCCTGCATGTTAGTTATTTAATCCTCAACCTCTAAGTTCCCCACACACCTCATCCGGAGTAGGGAAGCAGTAAAATGATTCACTGAACAACATAATTAACTTTTTTGCGCTCACTATTTCATCTGACATTGTTTATAGATATAGATATGCCTTGAAATTAACCAGTCAGTGGTGGAATGGATCAAACATACAAATTATGTACAGTGATGTTTAATATGATGATACTGCAAGACATTGATTCTAATTAGATGATCAGCAATGTCATTTATCAAAGGAATCCTTGAGCATTCTCACTTAAACAGCAAAAAAGTCTTTTAACTTCTTAATGCATTGTCTAAAGTGCAGGCAAATAAAACAACCAATTCACTCAGGATTGTGGAGAAGTCGAAACCTGTTCTTGGCTGGCCCAGATACTGAAAAAGAAAATAATTCTTCTCTTAATAGTTCTTGTATCATGTACAGATAATGGTTGCTCAACGCAGTAGTGGCAGGCACGTTTTAATGTCAATCTGAACCCTTTGACATGTTGGCACTCCCTCAGTAGCATGGCACAACTTTGGGCAAAGCAGTACACCCACTTTCTGGGGTATGAAGCTGAAGAGGTGAGGGCACCATGAACAAAGTCCAAAAGAAACCCAATAAACTGCAGATGCTGGAAATCAGAAACAAAAACAGAAATTGCTGGAGAAACTCAGTAGGTCTGGCAGCATCTGTGGAGGGAAAGCAGAAAATGTTTCGGAACCAGTGGCCCTTATTCAAAACTGATTGTAGCTAGGAACAGGTTAGGATAAATGCTAGAGAACGGGGAGGGGGAAAGAGTAAATGATAGGTGGAGAAGGAGCCCACAGAGAGAAAAACAGCAGTTGGGCAGACAAAGGGACGGGTAAAGGTCAGTTTGGGAGAATAATTAGATGGAAATGACGAGATTTTCTCTCAGAAGGTTGTGAGTCAGTTAAATGCTCTTCCCCAGGGAGTAGTGGAGGCTGTGTCATTAAATTCACTCAAGGCCGAGTTATATTTTTGATAGACAAGGGCTATGGGGAGGCAGACAGGAAAGTGGGGTTGAGACCACGTTAGATCAGTAATGATCTTATTGAATGACCAAGCACACTCAAAGGGGCTAATCCTGCACCTCTGTCCTATATTCCTAAATATCTAAGAAACTGTGGGGTTGTCTTCTCAGATGAACAATATATAACACAGAAGTATTGTGGGGAAGAGCAGCAGTGTTATCTCGGATGGCCTGGCCAATATTTAAACTACAATTAACAACATGACAAAAAATGATCTGGTCATTATCACATTGCTATTATGGGAGCCTGGAGTGTGCACATTGGCCTCTGTATTTCTTACAACTGTGACTGCACTTCAAAAATACATCATCAGCTCTGCATGGGATCATGTGTGTAAGACACACTACATAAATTTAACCTTTGCTTT
This sequence comes from Ginglymostoma cirratum, assembly GCA_024137785.1. Lineage (NCBI taxonomy): Eukaryota > Metazoa > Chordata > Chondrichthyes > Orectolobiformes > Ginglymostomatidae > Ginglymostoma > Ginglymostoma cirratum. The sequence goes on along the minus strand of JAHRHZ010000047.1, from coordinate 4,926,310 downwards.
GTTTTCATCAGCAGGATGTGTGATAACACTCTGAATGCCACCAAATGAGTTCACTCATGTCAGCTCCAGGGACAGACGGCAGAGTTTCTTTTGTAGAACTATCTCAAAGAGAAACCTGATAATGTCTTCTAAGCCTGGGCCTTAAACAGGCTTGAGGGAAAAAGAACAGTGTTTAAAGCCAGTTTTATTCCAATTATTGAGCAGTGACAGTTAAGTATTTATTCATTGAACGCAAAATATTATCACAACCACCAGTTAGCCTTTCAATCATGCTTCTGCTACTTGCTCTGATTAGAATCAGTTCATCTTGTTTGGTAGATTCTGTAGGTGTTTTTTCTAAAAATAGAATACTTAGCTTTTATTCCATTATTTTCAGGGGAATCTATGTTTGCAGTGACTGTTGGGCTACCAGCTGCATAAAGTAGCAGTCCTATCTGTGACAAGATGTGATGCTAATTTACGTTTGTTTCAAGATCAGCTATTACCCATAAAACATTCTCAGGCTAACCATCAGATTGTGGTTCTGTTTGTTTAACATCATATGCCCCCAATTTACCAGTGCTGGGGAAAATATGAACAGTACTCAAAACTAGACTAATTTTTTTAGAATTTGAGGTTGTGAGAATGGAGTTGTGCTGTCTTTCTCCAACCCAATGTTTCAGATTCCACACAGTTTGAATCACGTCCTCATTTCCTTCCTGACTCTCTTCCTATAACACTGAGCTAAGACCAGCCTGTGATGAACATTCAGGGATGCCAAGCAAAGCAGTATCAGTGACACATCTATAGCTGGGTATGGTGACGCCATATGGATGCCATGTAGAAAAATTTTTAAAAAGAACAGCATGATCAAACTTGCAGAGTAAACGGTCTTCATTTTTCTCGACCTCCCTTCCCTCCATGTCTCCCAAAGCCATGCACTAACCATCATGTGGACATAAGGGAGTTACTCCCAAACACCTGTTGCTGGCTCTTTAAGGGACATGGGGTGGTATGCAATGGCTTCTGTTGTAATGTGCTTGTAGACAGGAAGGCATTTAATTAGCTCAGATGGTAGCATGCCTGAACCCTGCCTGCTACTTTACCCTCTGTACCAGCGTTAAGTCCAGGCCAGGAACGCCCATGGTCTGAGCTCCAGCTTGGTTGCCACTGGAGACCCTTATGTGACCAATAAATGACCACTTGTAGGAACCACAGTCACCACTGCTCTGAACAGAGCTGTGGGCCAGGCTCTGTCGGCAGGTGATATGTGTAACAGGTGAAAGCTTGCAGCCAGCTTGGTGTCAGGGTGGGGTTGAGGTGGTGTTGGGGTGGATTGAGGGGGCAGGAGGCGCTGCCTTAAAGGCACTCAGTGACTGATTGATAGGCACAGGAAGGAGGGACCTGCTGAGAGCAAAACCCCAGCCTTTACTCCGCGCGCCCCTCTCCCCACGACTCCCACACTGCCAAGCTCTTCCTCCTATTATTTGTCCACGACGTGGGCCTCTCTTTGATCCTGGGCCTGAGCTACCTGTCCTCCTGCAGCAGCCCCAACCTCTTCAGTGACATTAAAACAAGATGGCAACACGTGTCTCAAGGCTAAACCGATAAACACTGAGGTCTCTGTAAAATCCAGTTTATAGGAATATACAGGCGTTCCCTCTCCTGCTCCTGTTTTCTGCCTCGCTTGAAGGACCAGCCTGTATTCAAAAACTTCTCATGTCAAGGTGAGGAACTTGATACAAGTAAAGTCACCATTGTCCAAGAGGATCATGCTCTCTCATTAGAGAGAGATAACTGGAGGTGGTTTAACCTGTGGGTCACTATGCCTCAGGTCAATGAGAGGAGAGTCCTTCAATGGCAAGCTCAGCTGATGCAGGAATTGAGCCTATGCTGTTAGCCTCACTCTGCATCGCAAACCAGCCACCCAGCCAAACTAAACGCACATCCATTTAACTGTAACACAATCGACACATTGTGAATAGTTAGATTTATCTTCAACCTATCAAAAGGCCTGGGACATCTGCAATAATAAATCCCAAGGATAGTCTTCAGTCAGCACAGCTACCTTGCCAGCAATCAAAATGACGACATTTCTAAGTTACAGTACTGAGGAGTGAGACAGTGAAGTTCATGACCAGCCCAATAACCTGATCAGGCAGATCTTTCATGTGCACAAACAATCCTTGCCCTCCTTTACCAGTTCCCCCTCACCCAATGCTGGAAAGTGGCCAGAACAGCTCGTACATAAAGTTTACTTGCTTTGTCTCTCATGATGGAAAGTGGAAGAGCAGCTTTTGGGCTGTCACCAGCGAAGGGGACGAAGTAGCAAACTCACTGGACTCAATCCCAGCTGCCCAGGATGATCTCATGGAGATACAAGTTCAAATCCCACCTCAGCAGGAATTTAAATCCAACCAGTAAAATCTGGAAATGAAAACATCATGTTGGTCACAAAACTATTATCAATTTTATTAAGGGAGGAATTTTGATGAGGAGACTTAACTGCTTTTTCTTCCCCCAACAAGTGCCATGAGTTCACAGATATTCACCTGAAGCACAAGATTGTGCATCTTCAGGGAAAGCCAACTGGATACGCCTCCAGTTAGTCTTCTGGCAGGTTTTTAATCTATCAGGAGCCTTGAGACTGATGCCCGGTGACCCAATGGTTAGCACTGCTGCCTTACAGTGCCAGGAACCTGGGTTCGATTCCAACCTCAGGCAACTGCGCATGTGGAGTTTGCACATTTTCACTGTGTCTGCGCGAGTTTCATCCAGGTGCTCTGGTTTCCTCTCTCAGTCCAGAGATGTGCAGATCAGGTGGACTGGCCATGGGAAATGCAGGGTTACAGAGATAGGATAGGGGTGGGTCTGAGCGGGATACTCTTCAGAGGGTCAGCATGTACTTGATGGGCCGAATGGCCTGCTTCCACACTGTGGATATGCTACAATTGCTGTAAATACACATCTAATGTTCTTCAGGAAGGAAAGCTTCCCTCTTTACCCAGTCTGATTCCAAGTGTGGTTGATGTTTAACTAACTTGTGAAATGGGTTCAGTTCACAGGGAAATAGGGATGGGCAACAAATGCTGGCCATCCCTGTGACACCCATTTCCCCCATAAATAGGAACATCGGGCATTGCTGTAACAGGAAGAATGACACTGTTGACCCAGCTACGAAAGGACAGTCGGAAGAACAAAAATTCTGACAGCACTTGATTAATATCTCCACTCTTGAGCTGCAGTGCTGTGTCTTATGCTTCATCCTGACTGCAATGACGTCTGTTTGGCAATTGTGGTGTTGCATTCTGCCTTAACTCATCCTCTGATGTGCCTTGGTGTTAACAGACACTTAGAAACATACGGTCCTCATCTCACCCTGTTATGCAGCGGTTCATATCTGGATGGTCACAATGTAATTTATATACTTCTAATGTTTGACCCAATTTACAGCTCTATCACCTCTTCCAGCTCCTTGCAAAATGACTGGTTTGGGAGTACACTTATTGTCACTATGTGGGTGAATGTGGCAGTCATTTTTTTTTCCAACATTCCCCAAACTGCAACAAGGTAAAATATTAGTTAACAAGTGGTGGTATTTGTAGAAAGGTTGTGATGTCCTAACAAGTGAAACTTGTAGGGTAGGATAGGGTAAGACAGCTAATGGTTAGATGTCTGTATTTACAACCTAGAGGATTCCACTGGAAGTTGTGAAATTCATTTTATTAAACTGGCCATTTGTGGGCTAGTTCCAGAGAATAACAATGGAAGCAGCCAAATTATAATTTCTTTCATGGGATCTGACTGCTACTAGCAAAGCCAGCACATGCTGCTCATCCCCAAGTTTCCTTGAACTGAACAGTTTAACGTCAGATAAGATTCAATGATTTTACTGTTTGTCTGCAGTCACACGTGTTAATGCCTGGTTAATCACATTCTTAAGTGAAATAACTGCACAGAGGCCAGTATCCTGTTACCAAGTCCCCCTTTATTTACTCATACACAGTGCACTGGCTGTGGTCACCCAGCTCGGAGTCAGTCCCTGAACGGAGGAAATTCTGAATCCCCTGTTTATAAAGGTCAGCCAGGGCTCCCTGATTGGCCCAGGTTAACAACTCTAATCAAGGATCTCATAGTCAATAAGACCAAACGGTTCCAATCATTATATCCCTCCCTACTGTGGGATTGTGTTCAATAACCACCGAGATCGTTGAGTAGCAAAAATAGCCACTTCACTGACTATCCACAGTAGCACAGTTCAAGGCAGTGATGGAATGCAAAGTACAGTTTTACAGTAGCCTCTTTATACACAGCTTTTACATACATTAAAAGTTTAGCCCTATACTGTCACATAGTTGTATCTATTGTATTCAAATTTGCATGACATCTGTCCCGGGAAAGCAGGAGATAGCTTAAGCACTTCCTAAATGCTGGCTGTTACTCATGATGGGATTAGAATGTCTGTCCGGTCTGAGTTCGCATGATTAAGAGATGTTAGTCCTTCTGTCTTTAAAGTTAGCAATGTTAGTAAAAATACTAGACCTATATGATCTAAATAAGTGAGAAACTATACATGTACTAAATAAAAGTATAGAGGATATAAAACTGATCTCCTGCAGTTGGGTCATGATGTTTCATTTACTGTTGCTGGTCTTTGACAGTTCCTACACATTCATTCGTGCAGTTTCATGGAGGTGCTGTTTTGATGGTAAGTTTCTTAAAGGGGGTAGGAGCCCCATTTACTATGTATTTAAATAGTATAAATCTGTATGTTAGTACAAGATGGTAGTCCGAAATAAAAGTTAGAAATAGGGATTACAGTGTTATAGAAGTAGGTAGTGTTTAAGGAAATTTCAAAGAGATAAAAAGCAGCAGATTGTAGGGACAGAGATAGTAGGAACTGCTGATGCTGGAGAATCTGAGATAAGGTGTAGAGCTGGATGAACACAGAAAAGAAGAATGGTCTAGACCCGAAATGTCAGCTTTAGTGCTCCTCTGATGCTGCTTGGCCTGCTGTGTTCAGACTGTAGGGACATTCTGGTGGAGGAAACTGTTTGATATCCTGCAACCTATTCAGGTCCCGAGAGATGGTTACTAAGGGCTGATTAATATTATAATCTTTCCATAGTTTCAAGTGAGTTATGGAGACACAATGGCGGGATGGCATTGTTCTGAGTAGGTTACAGTATTAACATTTACTCAGGGATAGCCTTTGATACAGAAACAGGTCTAAACACAGCTTGCAGCATGGGGTCAATAAGAATTGAAAGGTCTAAAGAAACAATAATGAGCTGGCAGCCTTGGAAGGGATGTTTAATTTAGTTTATCTTGTAAGAGTAAAATGTACTACAAACATGTGATTTTATTAATGAAAGAATGGAAGCAGGATATAGTAAAAATAGAGCATGTGAGTGATTCAGTAAAGAGAATCATAATACAATATACCACAGCCCTAAATCCAGGGATGTAGGCCTAGTCTTTCTCTGATAGCTTCTCTTGGGTTATTTTTGCCCCTGCTGTGGTTCCTCTGATTCAGGCTCTGAAATGGGCAGTGTGTTCCAGACCATAGCCCATCTCCTGCATCTGGAGTGTCTCAGGAGAGTTTCCTCCTCTCCTTCTGACAGTAACAGCATCAAGGCTGCATCCATGTCAGACTCTGACGTTTCCTCGACACTAGACAGAGTGGAGAACCCACAGTTTCTGGCTTCTGGCAGTTCTGAGGGACCAAGTATGTTTTGCTCCTGCCCCGATGGCAAGGTAACAGCTTTCAGGTGATCCACATGTTTGTTCAGGATCACCTCACCTACTCAAACTTTGTAAGTCATGGGACCTGACCTCATTGACCTCAGGTTTGAGGTCATAATATTCCTTAACCAAATCAGTCAATTCTTGGAGGGTTTTACTGTCTGGGGCCTCAGAGAAAGTTAAGCCCCTAACTACTGAAAATGCTATGGGTCTGAAAGCAGTCAGAAAGATTATTTGTTGCTTTTCATGTGCCCCGATGTAAAAAATAACACATTCTTTCCGTATACTGGCCCAAGTCTTCAACAGCAGGATCAAATGAGTCAAGCTTCCCAAATAAAGACACAGCACCAGAAATGCTTACCCTAACTCCAAAGATGACCGTCATGACTGAATGTTCTTCAGGCACACTGTTTTCTACCATCATCACTGAAATAACTGCACAGAGGCCAGTGTCCCATCACCAAGTGCCCCTTTTTGTAAGCATGTGCACAGTACACTAGACATGACCAGCCAACTCAGAATCAGTCCCTGAATGGAGGGGATTTTGAATCGCCTGTTTATATTGGTCAGCCAGGACTTCCCTATTGGCCCAGATTAACAACCCCATCAAGGATCTCTCAATCAGTAAGATCCACCTGGTTCCAATCACTACATTAAGTTTGGTAATATCTTTAATTATGATTAAGTGGAAAAGTGTGTGACTATTAATCATCCGAGCGCTTATAAATAGGGAGCACTTAGCTGACTGGGTATAAGATGAGAGACAGTTAAGACCTCAGAATTCTCTAAGCTCTCTCCACCAAAAAAAAATACATGTCCATAAGGCCATAAGATATAGCAGCAAAAGTAGGCCATTCAGTTGATTGCTCCATGATTCAATGATCTGATGGCTGATCTGATAATCTACAAATCTACTTCTCTGCTTTTTCCACATAACATTTGATTCCCTTACTGACTAAAAGTCTATCTCAACTTTGAACATACTTAATGACTAATCCTGGACAGCCCTCTGCAGTAAAGAATTTCACAGGTATACTACCTTCTGACAGAAGTAATCCTATTCATCTCTGTCTTAAATGTGCATCCCTTGATTTGAGGCCACACTTCTGCTCCACAAGGGAAGATAACCTTTCTATATCTGCCCTGTCAAGTCCTGTAAGAATCGTATATGTTTCAATAAGATCAACTCTCATTCTTCCAAATTCCAATGAGTACAGGCCCATTCTACTCAACCTCCCCTCATAACTCAATCCATCCATAACTTCTCTGGACTGTATCCAATGCCAGTATATCTTTCTTTAGTTAAGTGGTCCAAAATTGTTCACAGTACTCCAGTTGCATCTGATTAAAGTTGGGTATAGTTTTAGCCAACTCTCCCTACTTTTAGACCCCATTCCCTTTGAAATGAAGGCCAACATTCCATTTGCATTCCCTATTACTCATTGAATTTGGATACTAGCTTTTTATGATTAATGGATAAGGACTCCCAAATCCTTCTGTTCTGTAGCTTTCTACAGTCTTCCTCCATTTAAATAATATTCAATTCCTCTATACTTCCTGCCTAAATGTATGTGTTGATTTAAAATCTCACCAACTGGCTGGGAATTTATTAAGATGTAAGCCTGACCAGGTAAGTACAACAGATCTCCTTCCCTAAGGGAACTTAGTGAACAAGATGGGTTTTCTGATAATTGATGAACATTTCATGGGCACCCTAACATTATGTTTAGATTCTAGATTAATTTGTTAAATTTAAACCCACATCCCCAGAGTGTTAACCAGGGACATGACCCCTTCACAGATATTCCCCCAATTCTGGAAGAGCCTCAGTCTCTCTAAACCCATGTCAATTTCTGCAGCATTTGATTTGATGTATTCCTTTAAATTCTCCTAGTTGTTACAAAGAACTTCAGAGTGATGGTAATGACCGTGTCAACATGCCCACTAAATCAGAGACAATATTTGCTGGGGGCATATTCTAACAATTAAAATGACCTGAGTAAAGTCAGAGCAAAGAGCTAATGGTACAAGTGTTATTGTATGTGAGGAGTTGTGATTCTGCAGTGAAAGCACAGCGTTGACACTGTGGGGTAAATGTAGTCACAAAATATGGAACCCTCCATAAGAAATCTGAACAGTCACAAGGTACACTGTGACAAAGGTAATGTGATTCTTCAAGTTTTTAACTGAACACACTTCATTGTACACTTTCTGTAATATCTATGTCAGCAGTAGTACCAACTGAATTGCACTAAGAGTAATTTGACCAGGTCTTCCATCAGAGAGTAATACACTGTACGGCTATTTTATCTCTTACATATGACCATAAATCATCTTGACAGGATTGACCCTATTTTCACAAGTGAAGTAAATGATGGATAAAGGCTTCTTCCACACTCCCTCTTGATTATATTAAACGTTGAAGAGTTCCTTAAAACGTTAGTAGGGAGCACAGAATGTGTAAAATGGAAATGTTGCCTCTGACATTGGTCATAGAAACTTTGGAACGTACATTAGGATCACGATTAGGCCGGTCGACCCTTTGAGCCTGCTTCACTTTTCATTAAGATCATTGGCTGATCCAGTTGTGGTCTCAACCCCACTTTCTTGCCTAGGCCCCATCGCCCTTCTCTTCCTTGTCTATCAAAAATCTAATTACCTCTGCCTTGAATAAATTCAAACATACAGTCTCTATTACAATCCAGAGAAAAGAATTTGACTGACAGCCTTCTGAGAGAGAAAAAGAAACCCCCTCATTTTCATTTAAAAAGGGAGACCTTAGACTGAGTCCTCTAATTCCAACTTCCCCTGACAATGTTAATGATTGTCCCTTTAAGTTTGAACAAGGTGATGCTCCAGAGAAAGTAAAGAGCTGTTGATGCTCATTAAAGCATATATTTGAGGGTTGGTTGTTAAGAGCCGTTGTGGCAAAATGGTAGTGTCATTATCTCTGGGCTAGGGGGCTGGGCTTCAAGTTCCACCTGCTCCAGAGTTATGCAATCACACTTCTAAACAGGCTGATTGCAAAGTATCTCTAATTAAATGCCTGCTTAAAAACAAGCTCTGGTTTTCCTCAGTAAGATGGGTGGTGTATGTATAGGAAGGAGAGAGAGCAGACTACAGTTTGATCGGTTGGGGAATCAAGGAATATTAAAGGTCAGGAAAGTGGATGCGAGGAATGTTGGATCAGCCATGATTCCATTGAATGGCAGAGCAGGCTAGAGGGGCCAAATGGCCTACTCCTGTCCTGATTTCTGATGGTCTTTTAGTTTGTATTTACCTATGAAATACAAATAAAAAGTTGTGGAAAAGATTGGTTTCTACTTTGTAAATTAATGACTAGGGATATAATGTCACCCACAAAAAGAAATATCCACTATAACCTGCCCAAAGGATCTTGTACGCTTTGATTAATAATCTTTTTCTTGAGTTTTGTTTAGTTCTTCCAGAGTTGTCAAGTGACCTTTTCATTCCTGTGATTTTTTTAATGGTATGAACATAAAAGATTCTCTGGCCATTTAATGTTGAAGAATTGGGACCTGTCACAAAACCAGAACATTTTTGGTATCTTTCAGACTTTTGTTTCTCACTTTTTTTCATTCCTGTCCCCTGCTGGGTGCAGTTTCCCTGGTAACTTGCCTTATTAGCAAATCGTTGTTCGCTGCTATTCAACTGAGGGATGTTACCGGAGCTAGTTCTGCCTTAATGCGACTTCCAACTGTGTATGCTAACCTGTATAAATGGCAGCTTACTGACTCACTGTGCATATTGTCTTCCCCCAATTCATTCAGACACATTTTCTTCCCAATTAAAGTGTGTCAGCAACTGCCTGAACCAAAGTCAGTTCGTCTCAGCACACATCAGTATTTACTGAAGAACATCATCTTGAGGCAAAAGCGATCTATTGACAAAATGACCATCCACAAATGTGCTGGCTTTTACTTGTTATCATTTAAATTTGTTCTTTCTTCAAGCACCATAATTCTTTTTTATTCATTAGATATGGGCATCACTAGCTAGATCAGCATTTGTTGCCCAGAGTTATCTGTGGGTCTGCAGTCACGTATGAGCCAGGCCCGGTAAGCATGGTCTATGTCCTTCCCTAGGGAGCATCATACTTATAAACAATCAGCAATGGTTACCATCGACCCTTAATTCCAGATATTGTTATTGAACTCAAATGTCACCATCCACCATGGTGGGATTTGAACACACGACCTGTGAACATTAGGCTGATGTCCTGGATTACTAGGCCTATGGTCATTATTACTACACCACTACGGATTGAGTTTTTACTCACAGGTTTTGGACTCACTGATGAAGACAGTAGCGACATGATGAGCAGGCAGGGACACAAAGTTGACGCAAAGAATCAGCCATGATCGCATTCAATGATAGAGCAGGCCCGAGGTTCTGCTAGTTCTCATTACAGTGAGCCTTCTTCTTAAATCACTGTAATCCATGGGGTTATTCCTCCAATGAGGTTAGAGAGCTCTGGGACTTTGACTCAGTGGCCATGCAGAAATGACAATGTATATTCAATAAACAGTATATTCAAGTTGGGATGGCAGGTAGACTTAGAGGTGATAGCGTTCCACTGCAGTTGCTGCCTTTGTCCTTTTAGGTTGTAGAGGTCGTGGTTTTTGGGAGGTGCAAGTTGGTTCAGATGGTATATGTTGTAGACACGGTATGCTGGTGAGGAGGCAAGGAAAGGCTGGGCAGGGCTGCTTTGCCCTATAAAACCATAAGATATAGCAGCAGAGTTAGGCCATTTGGCCCATCGAGTCTTCTCCACTATTCAATCCTGGCCGATATGTTTCTCAATCCCATTCTCCTGCCTCCTCCCTGATTCCCTTAATCAAGAACCAATCTATCTCTCTCTTAAACACCTTCAATAACGTGGCCTCCACCACCTTCAGCAGCAATGAGTTCCACAAATTAACCAGTCTCTGGCTGAAGAAATACCTCCTCATCTTAGTTCTAAAGGGTCGTCCCTTCACCCTGAGGCTGCACCCTCGGGTCCTAGTCTCACCTACGAGTGGAAACACCTCGTCCTTGTCCACTCTATCCAGGCTTCTCAGTATTGGAACATGGAACATAGAACATAGAACAGTGCAGCACAGTACAGGCCCTTCGGCCCATGATGTTGTGCCAAACTTTTACCCTAATCCTAAGATCTATCTAACCTCCACCCCTACCTTATACTATCACCCATATGCCTATCTAATAGCTGCTTAAATGCCCCTAATGAGGCCGACTCCACTACCCTCTCCGGCAGTGCATTCCACGCACCTACCACTCTCTGAGTAAAGAACCTACCTCCAACGTCTCCCCTATATCTACCTCCACTCACTTTAAAACTATGCCCGCTCCAACCTAGGAAAAAGTCTCTGGCTGTCCACTCTATCTATACCTCTGATCATTTTGTACACCTCTGATCATTTTGTACACCTCTATCAAGTCACCTCTCATCCTTTGTCGTTCTAAGGAGAAAAGCCCTAGCTCTCTCAACCTTTTCTCGTAAGACCTTCCCTCCATTCAAGGCAACATCCT